>CM066226.1:8154026-8728575 GCA_033675125.1 Athetis lepigone | reverse complement strand
TTCTGGGAAAGGCTGGGTGGGGGCTTAAAATGTAGAGGCAAGGTGAGGTAAGTGTGCCCCTCCCCCAAATTAATTGATGGCGGCCCTGACCTATCAATCTTCAATAACAAACATAACGGTTCGGTCTACTAGTGACTCATGCAAATGCATTCCGATTCGATAGACTTGCTGTTAAAATTATTAATTTGTTCCACTTAACAGAATATAATAACATATAAATTACAAATAAAAACTGATTTTGGTTTGACCCGACAATGTTTCTTTTTGTGTGATTTTAGTAGAAACCATAGTTAAAAAAAGTGTAAACATGTTTATCTGTCTGTGTGTGTGTGTGTTGTGTTCTGTTGTCTTTGTCTGGAATGACCACATTTTTTATTTAATTTCCTATTGTCATCAATTTCCTATTGCAAAACAAGAGTACCTACCTATATAAATTATATATCTTTAGTATGACTCGGTGGACCAGAATGCCGTACATAATTATTACAAGTAAGAACTGCAATTTGCGGATCTCCGGAACAGTGACGGGACATTTCGTAGTGATGTAACACTGACGCAGGCGCAACTAACTGACGCATGCGATTTTTTCTCTTATTAGGAACAAGTAAATGAAGATCACATTCCGTGCAGTGAGTCAGTACTTTCTCTCAAGTGGTATCGATGATTAATTGTGGTTTCATTGGTGCGTTGTTTGGTATTTAACCCTCTGATCTTGTTAATTAGTTATTACTGAAGCGCCATGCGAGGCGATTGAAGGCGTGATTTTTTTATTTACTGGTAAAAAAATACAAACATTTTCATTGTGGTCATTTCCAAAAAGCATTTTCGAATATTTCGAAGGTGCTTTCGAAATTTCGCACAATCGTGACAGTAAATAAACGATTCCTAATGAGGTGTGTTGCGTATTGAGCAAATAATAACCTCCCAGTGATTTTACACTCTTACGTGTAGAAAGTAAACAAAAAGTTTTAAGATTTATGAAATGAAACGCATTTCACAAATCTGAAAACTTTTTGTTTAATTTGACTACTACGTCCGTTTCATGCTGCCTACACTTTGTCACATTGAAGACTTTGGAGAGAGAATAAATTCCTGACAGATTCTATTCTCTGAGTTTAGTAGTACTCCTTTTTTTATTAATCGCCAGGAATACCAGAATATAATCAAAATTCTGAATGATAATGTTGTCCATATTTTCTGGCACGGATATCTGCTTATCCCCAAATCTGTTGTTTCAATGAAAAACCATCTCCTAACGATCTCCCTGAAATGGTGTCGTAGTTAATAGTCCAATTTGTGGGGATGCTATTGTTACTTCTATTTATAGGGGTTCTTTATAAACTAGAAATATTAGGAAATGGAAAAGCATTATTGCTTATTAAAGTTCATATTAAAAAAAAACGGCACAACATAACTTATGTCAAATTTAGTGGTTTGAACTAGAAGTACTAACTAGAACTAGTCTTTTAGAACCCATGTTCAAACTTCCTATATCAACTGGCAGTTTAAACCACATTGATCGATGGTTCTACGATTACGGCTACTCATTCACTGTTAATTGAAAAATAAGGACCATGCTTAGATAAATTGTTAATGATATAACTTGCAAATTGACTGTTGACAGCGTTATAGGTGTTGATGGACGATGCTAGGATGACCGATGACCCCTAACAGAAGTAGGTGCACACTCACGATATTACGCGGATGATATAAGCAAGCTATTGCCCTGAATACCTGACTAATATCCACTTACTGTAGACTACCTTATCTAATAGGCATGCGAAAAATTAGGCTAATCCATCAAACGGACGCAAAGAATTCCAATGAATTTTTTTGGATGACAAAATGAAAGAGATGACCATTTCGGCTTTGTAAATTAAGATTTCCAACCTACAAATTAAAGCTATAAAATTTTCAATATACAAGTATAACATATATGTGTAAAGAGAAATCTTTCAAATACAAAAAAATAAGTATTTGCGTGCACGAAAAGAGCCTAAATCTATAGAAAGATAAATGATTTTTTTATGAGTTGCTGTCGAATATCGATATTAAGAGGTAACTATTAATACTGGTAATGTAGGATTAAAGTGACGTTCAATATTACATACAATTAGGTAATTACAGTAGAAATCGCTGCAGATAATCAGATATAAGTAGATGTTCATAAAGTACCGTTTCCCACTACGCAGTAAGTAATTGATCGTGAGATAAGATCGATATCTTCCGATGATCGATAGTACAGATCGGAAGAGTCCTAGAAAGTGGGATAAATCGTGATTTTACTAATTATTCGAGTTACGTTAGCCATTGCGACAAACGTTTGTCTCTTTATTGCAAATACGAGAAGATTTATAGCTATTAATCAGGCTATACTGGTAACCGCATTTGTTTTATTACGTGATCAAATGGATAATATGGTGTTTATCTTTAGAAATTTGTTTCATAATGACCTTTTAAGTGTTTTATATTAGCCAACGCTAATGTTTATGTCGACAGTGCCGCAACCGTAGCACTTCATTCGCATGCGTCTCTGCACTTAATTAATCATATATAAGTATGGCATATATCATAATATTTTACAGAGGACGCTGACTGCGGACTGAACGTACAAAAAAAGCGTTTCCAGCCATAAAAGGGTCTTTACAGTCATCCCGAGAAGTGACGGCAGAAACATCAGTAACTCAAAGGGACAGGGGAATGAGTTGTAAATTTTCTAACATAAAATTTTTCAAGCGAGGTCGCGGACTATAAAATTGGTAATAAGTCCAGCACTAAAAGCCTCAGCTCACAAATTAGTCAAGTTGACATGCTTGTGTACACTCCTCACCACGGGCTATTTCGCATTAATTTAATGGTAGAAGGCGTTGTTTAAAATATTGTACATGCATCGTCGTAAATAGTTTTATGGACATGAATTCATTTGTTTTTATTTATCACTTTTTTACTGACGACATGTTCTTTTAGACGTCCAGCATTATTTTAAATGGCAGCTTTTAGTTTAAACATTTCTAGGCGTTATAGGGACATAAAACTGTATTGTAGCTATAAAAAGTATTCTTAATGTCTTTTTGGATTCCTATGCACTTTAGTACTCAACTTAGCTCTACGGTATTGATAACTTTATGTACAGTAGACAGAACTGTTTAAAAAGTTTATCTCTTTTGATAATATAAAAACAAAGTTTGTTTCTATGTCATACTGTTGCTTGAATTTATGCGAAAGTCGTACATGATTTTAATTATACTAACGGATGGGACACCAGCTTGTTTGTAGTAAATATTTTCAAAGATATCTAAAATCCATACCGCGTGCATGAACCCGCAACATGCATGAGAAACGATATGTTGAAATCAGGCAGTCAGTGAAGGAAAACAACGTGAAGAAAGCTGGTGGAAATTAAAATAATTGTGTAATATAAATATGAGTTCGTTTATTCCCCAATAGCAAACGTGCTAATCAGAGCTCTACCTCTTTTACTTCTGCTTTGCTTTTACTCTGCAGAGGGACAGTAATAGACTGGTATTATGATTAAAATTACATCAATAAAGCTGAACTCTTAAAAGTAATTGATTTCGTTGACCTTTTAATGAAAGTCCCCAAGCGAAAGCCAATCAGTAGCGGAAGAGATTTTATTGAAGCTGATTATTGACTCGATACTGCTTGTATCGTGTCAAAATCTTTAAATACTCATTCACGGAACATATCAAACTTCTTTTCTATGTGATATTTCATTACGCGATAGTGTCCATTATGAAAAGCGCAGTATCATACCCGTGTCGTATTTCCGCCATCCCTCTGATGGTGCGCATGATTCGACCATTGTGTTCTATCAATGGAGACAGTTTCATAGAAATCATTTGCAATAGAACGAACTGGTATTATATATTATATTACAGTCTAAGAAAGGATAGATAACGATATGAACATTTTTGATTTCTAATTTCTTTTTAGTTTCATAAAGAAAATTAGGCGACAGCAGCGAGTGGTATCTGCAATGAGTATCAACCACAGCACGATTTAGTCAGAGTGAGACATACAATAAAGGAAATGACAGATAACAACTGCCTAATTAATAAATTAAACTAATAAAATGGCGTCAGTTGCAATATTATCACATCACGAAGGCAGACAATAGATTCACAGATTTCCTAGCGGGACAAGCTGACTATGAAAACACTAGCCTTTGCGTAGTTGTCTTGCCCGACGACGGTCTCCTCCAACCCGGTCGGACACCAGCGCTTATAATTGACCGAAGAATTGAAACGACAACTCACAAAGGTAAACTGAAGCTTCAATTAATCATAAATCAAGTAGAACCACAATTAAATGGCAACTACAAAGAACATCTAGCAATTAATAATTCAATGTACTATGACTTCCTTAACACATACTAGTATTCATTACACGTCCCATTGAAGAGTCGATCTTTGACTTTGATATATTATCCATTTAAGTGTTAAAAGGACGGATACTATTAAATTACATAGTCAGTAACTTAGATCATAGATACATTGAGCAACATATGATTAACCGACAGTATCGGGATATATGTATTTGTTACCGGCAATCTAAGTAATCCGGAATTCTGGACAATAGCTAGACATTGTATATTTAATATAATGTCTGCTACATTTAAATAATTAAACAATAATGGATTGTATACTTTGCCTAGGCGTTCTATGCTGAATGCACAACACAACGGGGAAGAGGTAGATCTACGAACAAGCATTCATTAAAAATAAATAATTATCTTAGGACAACTCACATACGGCATCAGACCCCAAATTAAGCAGAGCATGTACTGCGGTAACAAGACAATTGATGCAACTGGTGCATTAATCAAGCAAGGCATTGTCTGACATGTATATTTCTGACATGAAAGTTTAGGCTCACTTAGTCTAGGACTATTTTGAAAAATCACTAAATACAGATCAAAATTTATTTATTACCTAGGTGAAGTATGTAATAGACAAAATATTTCATGCATTGGTTATATGCTCTATGTATTCTATACATTGCCTAGTTATTGTAATAGAATACTTTAATACAGATTGCCGGCAACATATTCACTGCATTCAAGTATAAGTGTTCCCCGATACATAGGTAAATACTTAGTTCCAACTAGTATCAATCCTGTACACAAATAGAAGTCGTTTCTTGGCCCGTGCAAGACTAGTTCTTTCGTACCAAGAGAGTCATTAAACAAATAAATATGTACTTCGATTACCCAGTATTTATATGCGTACAACGCATGAAGATTTGTTTATTGCCGTTTTCTAGTAATTCTAGTAAGTTTAGAGCTTTTCGCAGCTATTTTCTTAGTATATTGTTATTGTTTCTGCTTATTGCAGTGTTAGAAGGCATGTTTATTTTTTCTATTTCAAATTGTTATGCATTACGGCGGTCAGTTTGACTGGGATCATGTATATTGAAATGTGTAGTGAAGTGTTTATTTTTTGAATAAATGTTTGGACCACCTATACTCTACACTTTCATGTATAGTATAGCATAGTTTTAACTTATTTGTCTTTTCTGTCTCTCCCAAACACACTGCGCGATATCTGCTTTTAAGCTCTTTTATTTTTATTTTTTAAAGACATTTTTATGTTCTTAACAGTGTTAACAAAACATAGTATTCATATTTCTTTTTCCTCATAAAACCTCACGCAAACTCGTCCACATTCTATATTTAGCGATAGTAAACAGTTCTGTTAACCAACTGGCGGTGGCCGCGTCGGCGCCGGCGCCGGATTGACATTTACACGGAGGACCTTGCGCGGAACAATTTGCGAACAATGAGAGACCTGTCATATGTTCCCGGAACCCGTCGCGAAGGAGTGACCTCAGCCACCGACCTCTACACTTGCAAACGTGCCGAGTTACACAAAAGAACTATGTATAAGGTAAAATATGAGCATTGTGGTCGATGCATAGAAGTGTATAGCCAATTTGAATTTTGTGGTTGTATAGTACGATTCAATGAAGGCAATCGCAAACATCTGATGAACACGAATTATAAGTATCATATCCTGAACACGAAGTCTAAAGTTTGACAAAGGTAACTGCAAAGATACTTAGTGGTAGTGAACCTTTCTTCATGTTGTAGCTATTGTTAGAAATGCGAAAAACTTTAGCCATCGTGTAAGCGCAAGCGCTTCAACAAATTGTCTTCTTATGCATTCATTCTGCAAAGTAAATAGTTTCTATATAAAACAGTGTAATTTTACTGGCTTTTAACACAGTGAGAAACTTTTATTGATTCTCAAATGGTCTATAACGACCCCTGAGAGTCAAAAACGTCCTAGGGCGGGTCCGTCAATGACAAAATATAAACTGAAATGCAGTATGAACTTCCGAAACCATGTATGTCAATTAAGTAGCAAATGGTCTTAGAGAGAAATAAGTTCACATACACCAACAAATCACAATTCTATACCAAAGTTCGTAGTAGTATAGCTTGTTTGTGTATTCTTGAACTAGTTTCTCGTTGTAATTTTACAAAACATTGGGTACCAAGTTCAGTACAATGAAACAATGACGAAGATTAAATGTATCTAAATCTTCCACACATATCTTCTGGCAGATTTTATCTGCATCTAGTCATGCGATACCTGGAATTAGATAGAAACCAAACTTATCCTCAGAAGTTACGAAACAACGGCCATGCAGGCATCGATCGAAGATTAGTGTGAAACAAATTGCTTAACCCGAAGTTCCCACAAGTGCGTCAGTGTACCCGATTAGGTAACGATCAGCCGGATCTACAGGCTCATTAAAAGAAAAAAGATCATATCGCAGACAATAGAGCACTCGGCGACCGAAAGTGATAGTCTAATAGATATTAGTGAGACGATGACGATAGTGGCCAGCGAACTGGCCAGTCATTACTCATTGCGGAATACTCGGTTTTCCTAACTACTAATTGGTTCCTTTGTATAATAGATGCAATAGTTAAATGTAGTGAAAGAGATCAGGCGAAATTTCCTCCTGCTATTCAAATATTTATTGCACTAATGATAGGCTTTCCTCAGATAATAACATGACGAAGCATTTCTAACGCTTCAGGTCATAGCAGGTGTTTAAATTTCAATAAACAAACTCGAAGCAATACGAACCCTGCTTTCCCTTTGCGTAAATTATCCAAATTATAGCTTATTACTTGGGAGAGGTGGGGTGCTACAACGAATCCATTCGGATACACCTGAGTGGCAGTTAAACAACAGATCATTCGTCATTTGCAGCGAAATTATAGGGAAACGTAGAACGGTGGCAGTTTATGCTGTTTTGAATAGCAAACGGAACGCGAACTTCAAAATTACCGCCATTTGCAATACATCAAGCTGCGCCGGCGGCTGCGCGTCGCTCCCCGGCTTGCGGTTGTTTGACAAATGAAGTTGTTGTTCTTCCTGCACGGCGCCACCGCATCTTACGACCGGAATGTATGCGTGCCATACACCTTCACGCGTTCGCACCTTTGTGACCCGGCCGGTGAGTGGCGACACTGATGAGAAATAGCTCAATTCGAACGTGGTTTACAACAATGACACTGATTGATGGTTTGTTAGAAAACATTTCGCTGTCAATAAGTATCAGCGTCGCCACATTAGTAGCCTGGATATCAAAAGTAGGTAAATCTACACCTAAGTATCCAATTTCAGAATTGTCACTATTGTTAACTAGGTCAGCGGCTAACGGTTTTCGCATTGATTAGTCATTATATCCATATAGGGTGTTCTTTAACATTGGAGTGATCGTATATAGTGCTAAGTAGCGGAACACTTGCAAGTGGCACCGCGCGGCAGCATTATACATAATTGGCGTCACTGACCTACGATAAACATTGAGTCTGCGTTCAAGGTCAACAGCCTTCATGTTTTATCGTTTCCAATAAGATGTCAGTATACGTAACATATTACAGTTTGAGCGAGCTTTATTGGCTGTTCGTGTTTACATTAGCACAGAGGAGTAGAAGTGTTATTACTCGGTAATAAACGGTTTTAGGTTGAACTACATATTTTGTAATATATTCCTGCAATGTTTTTGTTTCATTACGCATCCTTGGACTAAAAGCTACTGCAATTTACAGTTTTTCTCCTTAAGCTGCATATTTTCTTTAGGTCAAAAATTTGACGAAAAATAAAAGTGATCGAAAAGAACGCAGAGGTGCAAACTCAGGTGAGCCACCTATATGCTTCACCATTATTATTAGGTATACAGACTAGTCTATATTGAGATTTGCTTTCATGCCTAAAATTCGGCCAAGCGAATATTTCCTCATCCTCCGTGCTCCATAATTCCAAATCCTCATTATTCGAACAAAATGCGTACACACACACCCATAAAATTTTAACACAAAACAGATAAAGATATTATTACCAACTCCAGCCAAAACAGCAAAAACAAAAAGTGAAAACTCATCGCCTATTAACATGAATAATAAAATGTTACCTTGAAGAATACCTTGGTTTGCAGACGAAAATACAGACGTAGCGAAACAAAGGATGAGATAAGGAATCTACAGAGTCCTGGCCATTTAATACATAAGGCATTTACATACACAGGGCCACAAGATATATCGAACTGATTGTACGAATGCTATTGTGGATTTAAGTAAGTTAAATGGAATCCTGAATGTGTTTACCCTCCCACATATCCGGAGTAAACATGGCCCACTCTTCGCATCTAATGGTCTTTTTTGTGAGGATTGAGAGCATTTTATCCTATTTTCAGATTCAATGGGCACGGAAAATGCCATTGACATCAATATTAAATCCACGTAGCCACGATCGATAAATCTGCACTGTCAATTAAGCCTATTTTAAGTCGTCTAGTCAGAATTAGATATGAAAGTGTATTAGGTAATCAGCCACTATTTTTTTGTCTATCTATGTGTTTGTTTGTTTCAGTTAATCTTTGAAACATTTAGACTGATTTTGACGGGATTTGCATTACCTAGTAGATGTTGAGATGAAGTTCTTTGGTAAAAAATGGTTTCTTGCAAAAATTGAACGCAGGATGAAGTCAGGACAGGTAGAAGCTAATATGAACTATGTCAACGATAAGAGAAGACGGAAAGAGCGACCATTTTTACGTTAAATTCTTCATCATATTATAAAAAATTACAATAAACGGATGGATTACCTACTATATTCTTAATCTAATAACGATCCGATCAAAAATAGCTGTTTCATTGGCTTCTTAATCTTAACTTAAGTGGCAGATCTTTTGTACCTTTGTTTCAACAATTTATTTATTGTAGCTAAAGGAAATACCAGGAAATACCTACCCTTAAATCGTATCCTGGTGGAAGTTGTAGTTGTAGAATTATTTAGGTATTGTTATTGTTGTGTGGTTGTATTTAAAATTGAACATGACTGGTTAAAAAACTTACAAGTTTTTTAAAAAAATCAGGGAAGCATTCTGAAATTAATATTTGAATTTTATAACACACTTGGAGGGACACGCCTACGTCTTGGAGAGGTTCATAGTCATAGCATGAGTGCGTCTAACTATGTTTGAAATACAGTTTAAAAAGATAACAAAGTAGTTTAGATGTAGGTACTTACCTGATCCGAAAGGGTGGTAAATTGAAACAGTAAATATTCACGCAAAGCTATAGTCAAACAGTAAAATACTCCACGCAAATAGACTCTAGAGGCTTCTTCAAAGACTCACGGAACTATCAGTTGAATATTAACCTTTCAACGACCAATCGGCCTTCGGGCTGCTATTGTCTTTCTATTGTGTCTCGAATCACGTGTGTTTGAAGGTTTAATGTAGATTGACTAGATCGCAGGACGATAGCACAGATAGTGAATAATATTATTAAAATTGAATATATAACGGTACCAGCCTACTAAAGTCTCACATAGAAAATACGAGCTTTGATCATCACGCTTTCTCAAGGCGGATTGCGATTTCGAACTCAAATTAATTTAAGTTCTGGAGAAAAATAATTACTCTGATGTTTATGTTTTTCTTGACCAAATGTCCGTGATCATTATCACATTGTTGAGTAACAACTTGCCACGTATCAAATCAACAACTGTCATACCTAGATGTAATTACCAATTCATACTTAATTTAATGTTATAGGTAAATGCGAAAGTAACTCTGTCCGTCTGTCTGTCTCACTTTCACGCCAAAACGACTGAACCGATTTGAATCAATTTTGGAACAGAGATAGTCTATTGCCTGGGAAAGGAAGGACATAGGATAGTTTTTATCCCAAACATCCCATGGAACGCAAACTACTTGGATAAAACCGCGGGCAAATCATAGTAAGAAGTCTGAGTACCTACTCCATCTACATAAACAGCAAAGCGTTATAAGTAAATGGAAAAATAAATGAAATACAAAGCCAAGTAGAAAAGACAATGTTAGATTACGGACTTACGGTCGCACCTGAGGTTTCTCGTTCGTATACATTGTTTATGGGGTCAATTCATTCGACCTAATTTGTTCTGTCTAGTTCAATATTAATAAATTCAGTTCCAATTGGAGTATGAGGGCTGTTTGTCAATCTTAATTTATTTGATTTGTATGTAATTTGTTTTGAAATTACAAAGCAGACACAAATACAAAAGAGTCAAAAATAAACTGAGCGATATGGAAGCAAGAAATATTAGCATTCTAATTTATTCATGTTGATGTTCACTCAGCGCAACAGAAATAAAAATGCTTAATTATTTCACAAAGCGCACATTCTCTTTCAAATAGTTGTGTATTACAAGTCAGTGACCGGTGCAGGGAAACCCTGGCTGAACGAGCCTGTGCTAGTAGTTATACTTACTTGTTGCAAGGTAAGACAACGGGCGGCCCCGCACATGCGCACTTACCCTCATTGATTTTTCTCACTTTGACAGTTCCACCTATGTTTTGGGCCGTCGCTCGCGTACCAACAACAAAGTAAACAAAAAATGGCTTTAGATTTTTCTGCAACGTATAAATTACTAGTTTTAGGTGATTCTAACGTAGGTAAAACGTGTATAGTGCATAGATACTGTGACGAGAGATATTACGATATATACATATCCACTATAGGTAAGTAAACTTATTTATTTTTAGTTTTACGAGCCTTTGTCAGACAGGTGATGCTGTATTGTAGTGCTGTTTTGTAACTTGACGAATCTGCGATAATATTTTATATTACGGATGTAAACTGGGAAACAATGGAACATATGACGAGAAATAGCTTTTAAATATTTAACTGCTCAGGACTTTCCTTACCAGACCATTTTACAGTTAAAGTTAATGCCCTACCAACGTTAGCTAGCAAGGTATGTTATATAGATGTCGCAGTCATCTGGTTGAATCAGCCATTTGATTGTATAGCTAGCGTGTTAACTGAATAGCGACATTTAATTGAATGACTAAAGGACAATTCGTCAAGTTGTTTAATGTAACGTTCAACGTCTTGACTGAACGTCATTTAGCGTTGTCGTTGAATGGGATATAGCCGACTCTGAAAACAGTGGAAGTGCTAAGTAGGCGTGGCACGCGTGGCACAATTAAGCGTTGTAACTCTTAACCGATACCAGTCGCGTTCTGACATCGCGACGAGTTGCTTGTCTCGCCACAAATTCATATTTCCCTAGCTATGCCGTATTGTTACGTTTTAGAGAGCAAAAATGATAGTAGGAGAATAAATCTTAAAAATGGAGGTATTTCGTATTATCGTTATGTATGATTTTCACTGTTTTCCAATAAAAATCCTTTTTTGTTTCAATTTACTAATATTTAATAGAACAGTTAGTCAAAATCAACCTTATTCCATTACGAGAAAGTTTATTTTGGATTGATTTATTACAATAGTACAACTGCGCTACTCAAGTAGTGATGTGGTCAAGTCGAATATTGAATTTGTCGATTGATATCGATACAAAGAATAATTTGTGTTTACTTAAAAGTTTTTCGAAAAGAAGTGGCGATAAAACAAATAATGCGAAAGTTAATAAGAAACCTAACAATTAATATATTTTATTTCAAGGGCAATAAATACATTATTCATAACGTTGCAGTAATTGTGTAAAATTTAAGTATACAAGTATACCAGCACTTCTATTTTATTTTAAATTTACCTGTCTATCTATAATTATCTATTAATTATTGTTTTAAATTAAACAGCGGTTTGTGTACCAAATAAATAAATGTAAGTACTCGCAAGAAGTCTTATTTATGCTAATTGATCAAAATATCGGTTATCTATCGATATCGATAAAGAATTATAATATGCTACGTGGTGCAGCCTTGACCGAGTAGGAGCTGAATTCGACCGATCACGCAAATGTCAGCCGTATGTATAATGCAATTAAGTTGATAATTGCGACCTCTGAGAATAGCGCCATCTGTGATCAAGTAGCGGAATTAACTTGTTAACCGAATCTTAGAGTGACTATAGACCGTAAATACGTTTTGAAGCTAAAGCAAAATAAATCTTATTTGGAGGTCACGCTATTTTATTACTAATAAGTCACTTTAATATAAATTTTGTCAAAAAAGTATCAAGACAGTGCTATCTACACAAGCTGTTTTACGCCATATTTGTTTTGGTGACTACTAACGCCGCAGTGGGAACAAAATGAACTAAATTTTAATCACCTGACTGATTTTACGTCCGCTCTGTTCAAAGAGCTATGTTTCAATCCGCTATCTAGTTGGACGTTGAGCGACTCTTGTTCAATCAACGTTCGGCCTAGTCATTCAATTAAATGTCGCTATTCAGTTAACGCGCTAGCCATACAATTAAATAGCTGATTCAACCAGATGACTGCGACATAGACAAATACATAGGAATAACTCGTTTCTACGAAATGGATTTTGTATACTTATTTTTTGTCCCAGGCTACGACGACTCAGACTAATGCTACTCAATGTCTCTTCCGAGATATTTCTTAGCTTTCAATGAAGTGCATTGCTCTTCGCAAAAGCTTCCAGGAGATAAAGTGCCACCGTTAACTTGTATATTGTTTCAGATGTTGTTTTATTTTGCTACAGCTACGACGTTCCAAAGTGCCTTTTAATAATCTAATGAAAATATTTTTTATTTGTCTCTTGACTCGATTATAATACCTAAGTAGATATTAGTGCTGATTCTCTTATTCACAAACAAACCTAAATTTAAGTTAAGTGCATCTTTCTCTTTCCAATTCATTAAGAAAAGGACAGAAGATATAATATTAGTTAAGTCCTGTCAAATTTAGATAGGTACCTACTATAGATAATTTAGACGCGATTAAAACATGGCTACTAAATATACAGCAATTTTCTTCAGGCGCTGTCTAATTTGACAGGATTAAACTAAAATGTATCTTCTGTTCTTTTCAAGAAATGGATAGAGAAAGTTGCATTTTACCTAAGTTTAGTTAAGTTTGTGGACAAGAGAATCAGCACCATTACCTGATAAAAGTTGACTAATTTAATTAAAGGTTAGCTATGATAGATAGCATAGTATAAAGAGAGGGTAGTTTTATTATCGCATCGATAAATTATACATTTATGTCGTACTGATTATTGATGTTTTTGTTATCAAATACAAAAACTTACAATCCAATTAAAAATTGATTAAAACGGATTGATTTAACGGATTTAACACTGATGTAAGCGCGGCGGTGAATTCCTTAAAAATCATCAAAAATATTTTTGATTGGGTTTATTCTCTGTATTTCATTATTTAGCCACGTGCAAGTCTTTTTTTTATAAATCATATTTTAACGCAATATGGGTACTTAGTATACACTTTCGTCGCAGCCATTTCTCGAGTGTCGAGGAGTTAGGTGACCTTTTTCTGATCTCTATTCACAAGTCTTTTGTAGTGTTGCAAGTTCAATCTGCTATATCTGGTATACCTAACATCATTTAGTCTTTTACATACTAGGATCTACTGCCATAATAACAAGACCTAAGACAGTAGGCAAGGTACGTTCCTAAAGGTGTACGCACAATCCCAACAATAGCATTAGGCAAAACCATATTACGAAATAGGCACACTATTCACTGTTTCGTCTAATCACACTTATATAACGTTTCCAGGCATAGACTTCAAGCAGAAGATAATAAACTTAGACGGCGTGCCAATCAAACTCCAAATATGGGATACCGCTGGACAAGAGAGGTTTCGAACACTGACTACTGCCTACTATCGCGGCGCTATGGGCATAATACTCATGTATGATATCACCAATCTGGAGTCATTCAATCATTTGTCATACTGGCTCAGGAATATACAAGAGGTGAGAGATAAACTGGGTTCTTTTTTAAATAACCGTAGATTAAATCCGTTGCCTTGTCTGACTAAATTTTTCATTGATAGGAGGGCAGCATTCATGTGATTGTACCAGAATAAATGTTCAATTACTTTAGGTATCTACCGTACAAGGTAAAACAGATTTCTTACGGTATTCCTACATAACCTCAAGGGATATAAGTGATGGTAATTTTCTTTGATTCAATGACAAATCATAACTCACCATGAAACCATTAGGTACCATGTAACTGCATTTTTGCTAGATACTTGGATGCGCAATTGTTTTTAGAACCAATTGATGCCAAATTGATAAATCTATTTGACTTAATAACTACGTACCTACATTATGGGTAAAATTGTTAGACATTGTAGTTAAAATGTGATGCAATAGGTTTTGTATCAATCGAAAGCTCTCGAATCTACACCCTCATAATTTGTTGGTGGGTATCAATATATCGGAAATCGTACTCATCGATTCATATGAAACATGGCTCACCCTATGCGTTTAACAAAGGATAAAAAGTCAGTTTTTTTTTTCAATATAAGTACCTAAACCAGCAATAATAGGTACCTACCTACGATAGTAAACGTAGTGGGGGTGAAAAGGTGGTTTTCCTTAAAATTAATAAATGTTCTGTGCTTTTGTATTTTCAGTATGCATCCCCCGATGTTATCAAGGTGTTAGTTGGGAACAAGTGTGATGTCCACGACAATCATAGAGCAGTACCTAAAGAGAGGGGCCAAAAGGTAAATTAACTCCGGTTTTTTATTGAAGACCGTGGTGTGAAAGATAAACTGGTTTGTAGCCAATACTTAGACCTAGGTTGTGTATTGATTCATTCGTTTCTACATCCGAGATTGAGGCTTTTTGTAAAACGTAACGATTTTTTTCAAAATCTCCAGTTCATAAAAGCAAACAATAATGAAATCACGAAGACGACACACCCAACTAACTGCAATGAAATTTATTACTGGCTATAATTATTTTAAAAACAAAACCATCGATTCCAGATAGCGGATGACTTCGATATGCCGTTTTTCGAGGTATCGTGTAAAAGCAACATAAACATAGAGGAAGCTTTTCTGACGTTAGCCAGGAAAATTAGAGAATACCGGGAAACCAAGGTAATATGTTATTATGTATTTTTCTTATCTTGTTAATTATACGGCTAGTGTACTTTACATACAAGAGGATAAATATGCTACTAATATCAATTTTAAATGCGCACTTTCAGGTAGTACTTTCGTCCTCTCTTGGCGTGATACATATGTATTAAAGGTCTTTCTTCTGGTTGCGGGCGTGTCTTCGCAACACACGTTGGGAAAGCCTATTTCTACTTTCACATAATCAAAGTCGTGCGGTAAGACAAAAACGAAGAAGTGTAGACAATGATTCCTTCTACGTTTTTGTCTGCTGCATAACTTTGATTTTTACAGCCTGTGCAGTAATCAAAAACGTTATGAGTTCTCGATACAATTCGCAACCCTTGCGCTGATCAAATCAATTGGATTGAACCCTAAAGATGATGTTTGTTTATCTGCTTTATATGCGGAAACATTTAAATGGTGCTCAGTTGTTTATATCTGTTTCTACTCTGTATTAATACACTGTTGCCCTTACTAATAATCACTGTGTAAAGTTATGCAATGAATAAAGCCTGTGTAACCATACATTTTTTGACGTATAAACCTGTCATAACTTTATGCAGCGATGATTAGTAAGGCGATGTATGTTTTCCCAATAAAATAAAATAAATTAAATATTAAAATAAAAAGACAAATATTATATTTTCCAGGCGGACGCATTCGAGCTGAAGGAAAGGGATAACGTAATAAAACCTTCGGAGTCGGAGACAGACGTGTCAAAGTGTAGCTGTTAGCCTAATGTACTTGTAGCATTCTTGCGTTTGTGTAGACCGCAATACCTGTTTACAGGCGAATAATGTGGGCTATGTTTCCATCTGAGATACAGGTTTATACTACGAATTGTTTGAAATTTTATTGATTTATCACTATTTCAAAAAGCCAGCTTTACAGCTTTTTCGAGGGCATGGCATCAGCGAATGTTGCTACTGCAAAGCACCCCTTTGTAAAAGTTGTAAACACCGTAGATACGCAAACAAAAGAAAGGCTAGTAATGAGAATGTTGACAAAAGAGTGGGCATGCTTTAGTGGAAATTTGCAATTGCGCTAACGGCAAAAACGCCTGTAGCCCTAACAGCATAAAATATTATTAGTAGGGTAGGCCAATATCTCAGATGTAAACATTGGCAAGCTCCCAAATCATGCGTCAGGACGATCAGAAGTTTTCTCATTAGTCAACTATTCACCAGCTCGCTGACTAATCAGAAAATAGTTTTCTGAAGTCTTGAACTAAAGCCCTCTTACCGCTAAAAATAATAGCCTTTAGTTCATTTTTACTTCTATATTACGGGTTTTATCGTAGTTAGGTAAGAGGGTAGGAGTGATCGCTTTATGCATTCTGTGTGCTAACTAATCGGCCTACTACGCACTGTTGTGAACTTGTGACAAGACAAATGTAATGGAAGCTGCGAGATTTGAAAGGCATGTCACAAGGGTGCATCTTAGGCCCGCTGCGTGTTTAAGACCTATCGCGATTTCCGAGTGCACCAATAATAAATTGTTATAAGAATCTCATTCCATATTTTCTTTTTTCAAAATTCAAGGAGCATTTATCATGCTAAAAGAAGATAAATAGACCAGCTATTTGTTTGTTATTATTTGTGAAATCTGAAGAAAATAATGTGAAATAAGTTAGATTTAAATAGTTATAGATTTCATTACATACCTAATAATAATCTTATAGCGATATTCGAATTTCACGTAGTTAATCAATATGGTATGTCAATTTTAAGGAAGTTACCATAAAGTTCATATTTCACAAATAAAATTTAGCAAAATTTTATGAAAAGTTCAAATTAAAAAACTATTTTGTTTCTGTGGTTCGCACGCATGTCTTCAATGAATGCGATGATTGTTCTAGCGTTTTAAAGATTTTTATCGAATGCAAAGTTATTATGTTATTTACGTCAATACTTGAGCTAGTCTTATTTATCAACTTTTACGTACTTTTTACTTAAAAACTATGGAAAACTACGGACACTGAGAAGGCCTTTAATGTTGTAGGTTTAAACGTATTTAAAAAATAAAGCCTACGCGACTATCAGACTTGCTCAGCATATTATAGACTCAATAAAAGCACATTATTACTATATCTAACGAATTTAAAAAAATTAGGAATCATTATGTATTAGATGCGTTTGTTAAGAATTTCATTTCCATTTGGCGAAAAGTTACAACTAATGCGTTTATATTGGAGTTATAATTGAAAGCTTTTGATGTTAAAATAAATTCGGTTGTATCAGCAGCTTACACGTTATTAATTTTTAAGTTTAATATGAGAGATGTAAGTTGGTTATTCTGTCTTGCTTTGGTACAATAATAGCTATAAAGAAAACCTCATAAATAATGATTTATAAGTGAGAAGGTTTTTCAGAAAGTTAGGATGACCGTTAGAGACCTAAACTTATAAGACGTTCCAAAAGAATCTGAGTATAAAAAGTGGGATTTAAAGTATCATAAACAAATATTATAAACGCCATAATGTACAGTGTGATAGATATTAAAAACCTTTTATTCCTCTTGCGTTAATAACAATATAAGGATAACGTTGTTACGTTAATAAGTTATCGTTATTTCAAATATTTTATTTATAACACAATTAAATAAGTTTATATATTTCAAATGCTGTAATAAATAAGAATGTAAACAAAAAGGGCTTGTATTATTTTTAGGGTGCAAGCTTACAACTGAAAGTAAATCATAATCAGTGAATAACGTTAAAAAGTATAGGGCTGGACCCAGAAAACTGCTGGACAGTTGACATAGAAAATGTTCTTGAATTTAACAAAATTAAAAAATCTAAAAAAATGCCAGTAGGTTTTAATTCGAAATGTGTTTCGAAAATCCAACATGCTGCATGGACTAAGAATTTGGTATTAATTAATTAAGTAATAATGTTTTGGTACAACGAATTTTATTCTAGTACTTCATATTTTATAGCTTAAGGAAAAATCATTTTAAATTACTTAGTTCATACATTAAATTTTCCATTTCAAATTAAGAGTCCTGTTACATTTTTTACACAAATTCATGATTTTTGACGCTGGAATTTTCAGCAGTAGTAAGATATTTTAATTATTTGTTAAATAATAACGATTGTACCATTCTCTTTCTTGTAAGTTGGAGTTACACATTTTCATTTTTCTTTTCGTGTAATTTACTATAAATATTTTACGAACACAGCTTGCAAGGAAACTCGTTGGCAATGGAACTTTGACGCTCAAATTCACATTGCTACATTCAATTCTTATTAATGATAAAATTACTAAAAGATACTTTGAATGTTTTACTTGTTTATTGGAGTTCTAGAATTCCTTTAAACTCCTTGAGTTTTTAAAGAAAAAAATCGTAAAGAAAGCCTAATTTAAGCCATACATGTCTTGATTCAGCGTCCATTGTATTCGAAATTAACGCAACTTTATCTAATAAACTAATATGATATAAAACTTCAATCTACAATGCATTATACGTTTCATTAATTTTCGTATCTTAATTTAATAAAACAAAATTGCAATAAATAAAGTAAAAATGCTTAAAATGTTAAAATTCTGCGTCGATTTAGCGCGTTCCTCAGTCCCGTTTACGACTTGTCATAGGACTCTTAAATTAATGTATACAACTTTGTTCTTATTATATATTTTTAGTCGCATCTCCAATAAAACGCACTAGCTGTAACATTTTTTTACACTAGCACAACTAACTTAACATTAGATTTTAACAGTTCAATGTATAATAAAAGTTTTATTATAAAAATAATGTTTTATTTATTCCCATTCCATATGACCAGGTAACAAAGCTTTAGGAAAAAGATTACACAGGTAAAAATGTATTAATTATAAAAGTATTCCATAATAGTAAAAAATGCTAGTACAGAATAAGTTACAATTTATAGTAACATACTTAATGTATTATGGTTATTGGCCAAAAATAAGATAAATAGACCAGCTATTTGTTTGTTATTATTTGTGAAATCTGAAGAAAATAATGTGAAATAAGTTAGATTTAAATAGTTATAGATTTCATTACATACCTAATAATAATCTTATAGCGATATTCGAATTTCATGTAGTTAATCAATATGGTATGTCAATTTTAAGGAAGTTACCATAAAGTTCATATTTCACAAATAAAATTTAGCAAAATTTTATGAAAAGTTCAAATTAAAAAACTATTTTGTTTCTGTGGTTCGCACGCATGTCTTCAATGAATGCGATGATTGTTCTTGCGTTTTAAAGATTTTTATCGAATGCGAAGTTATTATGTTATTTACGTAAATACTTGAGCTGGTCTTATTTATCAACTTTTACGTACTTTTTACTTAAAAACTATGGAAAACTACGGACACTGAGAAGGCCTTTAATGTTGTAGGTTTAAACGTATTTAAAAAATAAAGCCTACGCGACTATCAGACTTGCTCAGCATATTATAGACTCAATAAAAGCACATTATTACTATATCTAACGAATTTAAAAAAAATTAGGAATCATTATGTATTAGATGCGTTTGTTAAGAATTGCATTTCCATTTGGCGAAAAGTTACAACTAATGCGTTTATATTGGAGTTATAATTGAAAGCTTTTTAAGTTAAAATAAATTCGGTTGTATCAGCAGCTTACAAGTTATTAATTTTTAAGTTTAATATGAATTAAGGTTATTGTCTTGCTTTGGTACAAAAATAGCTATAAAGAAAACCACCCCACTCATAAATAATGATTTATATATAAGTGAGATGGTTTTTCAGAAAGTTAGGATGACCGTTAGAGACCTAAACTTATAAGACGTTCCAAAAGAATCTGAGTATAAAAAGTGGGATTTAAAGTATCATAAACAAATATTATAAACGCCATAATTTACAGTGTGATAGACATTAAAAACCTTTTATTCCCCCTGCGTTAATAACAATATAAGGATAACGTTGTTCCGTTAATAAGTTATCGTTATTTCAATTATTTTATTTATAACACAATTAAATGACTTCTATTATATTTCAAATGCTGTAATAAATAAGAATGTAAACGAAAAGGGCTTGTACGTATTATTTTTAGGGTGCAAGCTTACAACTGAAAGTAAATCATAATCAGTGAAAAACGTTAAAAAGTATAGGGCTGGACCCAGAAAACTGCTGGACAGTTGACATAGAAAATGTTCTTGAATTTAACAAAATAATAAAAATGCTAGTAGGTTTTAATTAGAAATATGTTTCGAAAATCCAACATACTGCATGGACTAAGAATTCGGTATTAATTAATAATTTAATAATGTTTTGGTACAACGAATTTTATTCTAGTACTTCATATTTTATAGCTTAAGGAAAAATCATTTTAACAGCAAACTGATATCTATCTAATATCTATTTGGGCATTATTACACAGTTAACCTAGCTAATAAATTACTAAATTCATACATTAAATTTAAATCCATTTCAAATTAAATTAATGTATACAACTTTGTTCTTATTATATATTTTTAGTCGCATCTCCAATAAAACGCACTAGCTGTAACATTTTTTACACTAGCACAACTAACTTAACATTAGATTTTAACAGTTCAATGTATAATAAAAGTTTTATTATAAAAATAATGTTTTATTTATTCCCATTCCATATGACCAGGTAACAAAGCTTTAGGAAAAAGATTACACAGGTAAAAATGTATTAAATATAAAAGTATTCCATAATAGTAAAAAATGCTAGTACAGAATAAGTTACAATTTATAGTAACATACTTAATGTATTATGGTTATTGGCCAAAAATAATCGAAACAATAATATTTTTCATAACTTATTAACTTCATTAGACTAAACCATAATAACTTTATACTAAATATTTATTTATATAAATATTGTTTTAATTAAAATAACTCACAAAGGAGTAATAAATACATTTAAATAAAAAGGCATTATGTCTTAACGCTGGTACTGTAACTCAAGAGTAAAAGTTACAGAAACGTCGCCTTTTTTAATTCAAATTCATGCGTAGACGCTAGAACATCGTGCTACCCAAAACTGTCAAATGTGGCCAATTAACCTTGAACCTAACGGTTTTAGTAATAAAGTTGAAAATCTGTTGACAAATTGTAGTAGCATGATGTGCAGATGTACCCCCAAGGACAAAAAATCTTTGGTATCAATATTAAAAGTTAAACTTAGATCTTTTTCTTGGAACATGAGCTCTTGCTTGTTCCCTTTTAATTTCCTGTTTACAACTCGTGGATGCCGTTATTACTGGGGCATTTGTTTCTTCTGATGGTTCCGTTTTCGGCTCCAATTTTACAGAAGAAGTTGGTTCTGTTGCTACAGTGGTGTCTGGTTCCATTTTTACAGAAGTACCGGGCTCAGTTTTAATGATCGGTGCAGACTCTGATTTTATACTTGGGGCCGGGTCAAGACTTTCTGTTACATTTTGTTTTTGTTTTCTGTAAATTAAAAATATAGTTTGATTATTAAATAAAGTGCCTAAAAATCTATATTTTTTTTGAAAATTATGGTTTTCTATTATCACTCAGAAAAATCAAATACCACAACTTTGTGAATTTGTTTTTTATTTGGTTTATCACATTTTCAAGTTGTAGAAGTATTTTGTTTGATATGGAATATTTATTGGTGGTCTATTTGAATTTCATTAAATTAAAGTTTTCGCGCCTTCTTCCGCGTGGATTTCGTAACTACCATCCACTAGGATACAAAGAACAAACCCTGCAAGTTCCATGTCTGCAGTTTGGGTTGTGTGTCAATTTGGCAGTCAGTTTATAATATTACTAGCTTCTGCCCGCGGCTTCGCTCGCGTTACAAAGAGACAAAAAGTAGCCTATGTTACTCTCCATCCCTTCAACTATCTCCACTTAAAAAATCACGTCAATCCGTCGCTCCGTTTTGCCGTGAAAGAAAGACAGACAGACAGACAGACACACTTTCCCATTTATAATATTAGTATATATAGAGGTAAGTATAAAATATTAAGCTACTTACATAATACTTTTATCCAGGATCTCAATAGCATCCTCTAGTATTCTTGTGGATGTATTGGATGTACCAAAATTTTCCTCAAATACATTGTGTTTTTTCATATGCTCCGGATCATTGAATGCAATTGTTTTTAGATGTCCTGAAAT
This sequence comes from Athetis lepigone, assembly GCA_033675125.1. NCBI lineage: Eukaryota > Metazoa > Arthropoda > Insecta > Lepidoptera > Noctuidae > Athetis > Athetis lepigone. The sequence goes on along the minus strand of CM066226.1, from coordinate 8,706,073 downwards.
AAAGAAAATTTCGTGCAGAGTAAAGGTGAACGCAGATTTGGCCGCACCGCACGCGCCGCAGTCCCCGCAGTCATCGCATTTTGTTAATGGCCTCGCACATCTATCCGCACCGCAGTCACTGCAGTCGTTCCCGTCGCCGCACGCATAGGGATGAAAACGATACATCGATTGTTTTAAAATATCGATATATCGCTCATAAATATCGATATAAACATCGATGTTTTTATGAACGATATATCGCCGATGTATCGAATCGTAAAAATATCGATATCGCTCTTTAGTTGTTTGAGGATCACACAGCTGTCAACACGTTTGGTCGCCGTCACGCGCTTACGTATTGAGCATTACCCAAGAAAGAAATAGACTTCTAGGTACAAGGCTATCTAAGCTTCTTTTTCTTAATTCTATCTCTAGATTTTTTAATTAAAAAAAGTAAACGTTTTCTAAATACCAATATGTGTTTTTATTTTAATTTTTAAAACAATAGTTTAGTGCTAAATAGACTAGACTGTAGCTGGTTTCTAGTAGACTTATTTTTATTAAATTGGCCAAACTTAATATTTATTTTTAAATATCGTCAGGAATATCGATGTATCGGTCTTGGGACCGATATTTTTTTAACATCGATATCCCTCGTGTAAATATCGATATTTTTCAGAGCTATATTGCATCCCTACTGGGCGGGGATGCGAATGACGTCATCCGCGCCGCGCTAGCCGCAGCGTCCGCTGCGTGCGGGTGACGTCATCAGCTGCGGTTTGGGGATTTCGGTGGTTTCAGGGTCTGCGGCGACTGCGACGCGGGTAGGTGTGCGAGGTGGCATAGAACTTCATATAAAGAATTCGAATGCGGAGACTGCGGCGCGTGCGGTGCGGCCAAATCTGCGTTCACCTTAAAGATGGAGGTAACTTCAAAATTCAAGGCATTTATTTCACTTAGACCATTTACAGGCACTTATGAATTGTCAAAGAGTTGGTTGGTTAGTCAAAAAAGTGACGCCAATTGCCTGTTCCAAAACGTAGATCTCTATGGAGAAGAATAGGCAAGAAACTCCACGGATAACAATAAGGATTGACCAACAATGGCATAGGACGTGTGTGCATAAGTGGTCATCCTTTTTCCAGCAAAATAATCTGGAACTGTAACACTTGGTAACAAATATTATTTAAGAGCCAAATGCTCAAACTGGCAAGGGGCACAGAGTGGGTGCACTCTTCTTATATGTTTGACATGGATCTAAGAACAAAAACCTGTAGACAAGCAGTTTAGTTAGCTACTTAAACTATTTTTCAAATACTAGTTATTTATAGAAAATACCAACACAGGTATCATTTATCTCAGGCCCAATGGTATCTCCAGAAGGGAAATGGTCACTGTTTCAGTACTATTCATTAATGTAGGTGATTTGGCCAAAGATTGAAGATTGATTGAAGTTTGTGAAGCTTGCAATTAATATAATCAAACTTACGAAGGACTATCTCGCCTCCCTCGCATTTATACTCTTCTATTTCGCTGTCTTTCTTTATCAACAAGCGTCTTAGTTCACTTTGGCTTTCTCGTAAGTCACAAACTATCTTCAACAAGGGCCGAGTAACTTTCTGGAAATACTGAAAAGTAAAATGAAATAAGTGGTTAAGTGATGCTGTTCATAACAGAATTAAAGTCATCATACTATATGGTGGTTGATATCTTTTACACAGAATAGTTTTCACTTAAGTTAGGGTTTTATGTGTTTTACAGCACATTTTATTATACAGCTGGCATTTAACCAATTAGATTTCCTATGGCAGTTCTGGCTAAGCCTCTTCCTTATCAGTGATTCCTTAAAAGTACATTTTCACAATCATATACCTATATTTTTTTATAATTTGAAAGTTTTGAAATACTATTACTATTATTTCTTATTCATATATATTTTGTTTGATACTTACTACTTCCTCTGAGCCCTTTGAAAGTGTACATTCAAGGCGAAAAGGAAATCCAAATGATATTGTCATAGTAATAAATAAACTTTTACCATTATCTGTCTGTTCTATACTAAACTTCTTCACTTTATCGAGGTTTGATAGTAAATGAACTCCCTTTTGAACAAAGTCACTATCTGCCGGTAGTTCAAGACACTCATTGCTGTGCTGAAATGAAATGAGTACAATATAAGTTTTATAAGACGGAAGTGGTGTGTTCTGACTTTGAAAATTTAGACTCATCCCCAGATCTAAGCACACAAATACAATTTATTTGGTTTGTGAACAAGTATAGCTTCAATAGTTACTGGGATTTTGGGCTTTCCCAGACTATTGAAGCAGATATTGCAAGCTATTTTATATTTAGTTTGTGTTTATTTGACTGGTAATTACAGTACTGCAAGGTACAATCGATTATGATGAAGAACTGGTAACCCATTACGTGGCTTAAATACTGAAGAAATTCAGGTAATTTACAAAAAACCAAAATGAATATTATAGACAATACCTTGAGTTGAGCTACAAATGCTTTTTCGGAAAACGACGAAGTCCACACATTCAAATAATCCGTGATGCATATTTCGTATCCATTTCCTTCTGAAAACAATAGAAAATATTGCGTTTCTTTTATTCTTTTCCACATTATTGATAAGTTTTGATTGAACGCTTGTTCAGTACTCAACAATAATTTTAAAAACTCCTTTTGTTTCAACTTCAACTTTATATTATTTATGGCAATCCATCGAGTTTTCGATGATTCCTGCCAATGTCCAGGTTGGAATTAACACTTTTCAGTAAAAAAGGGACGATGCACGGTTATTAGATATTACAGGATGTTATTGAAATATTCGATTCTGAAAATAGGACATCACAGTTTTATTAGTAAATTGAAACAAACAAACAAATATTAAACTTAGAACATAATAACAAACACTAGCATATATATTATATACTCTGTGCAGTGAATTGAACGCACTGAACATTAAACTAAATAAACACAAACAGCTGATCGGACATGTCGGACAATCTATGGTCATGTACTCTGTGTCTATGGTTTATCAACAAATTAGTATTACAGAATTTATTAGGAACAACATTCAGTTCAGGGATTACAGATATAATTATAGCTTAATATTATTGACCAATATAAATTTGGCTAGCGTGTAGACGTAGTCAGGAGAGAAAACATGGCTAAGGAGAAATCTCACGTTGACAGGACGTAAGATGTGGGTCGGCAAAATATCGTATAGTTGAACTGACACCTTTGGGCAGTTCAGGAAGATATGGTCCACCGTGCCGTCCTCTAGTCCACATTCGCAGATAGAGGAGTCACGAATACGCAACTTGGCAAGAAAGGAAGGAGAACAAATATGACCCAACCGAAGGCGAATTATGACAGAGGTTAGTAATTTAGAAAAATTCCGAAATTTAAAGAACCAAGGCTTATTTGGTATGGTAGGTTGTAGACTATAGTAGTATTTGCCTACAGTTAAGCTATTTTTTTGCCACAACTCACTCCAATTTTTAAACATTTCAGGTTTGGCAATAGAACGGAGATCTCTAAGATGTATGGAGTTATGAGTCTCCATACCTGTACAAATAGCCTGTTTAGCACAAGAATCAACTATTTCATTGCCTACGATGCCACTATGACCAGGAATCCAAGCCAGGGCCACTTCAATGTCAGCGGTGTGGCATTCAAACAGCTTCTCTTTAATTTTAAGGATTACACTGAAATTATCGCGGGAATGGAATGGGGGTTTAACTACAGATTGCAAACAGCTCAGGGAGTCAGAAAATATTAGAGATTTGTTGATTTTATGCGACTGAATATATAAGATGGCTTCTAATAAGGCTATTGCTTCTCCAGTATAAACTGAAGTTTGTGGAGGGCATTTGAAACTTAAAATAATTTTAAATTTAGGGATCCAGACCGCTGCACCAAGGCTTCCATCATTAGACAGCTTGGCAGCATCTGTATATATACAAGTCCAGTTATAGAATTTTGTGCTTATTATGTTCAAAAACTCAGTGTTTGCTGTTTTTGAGCCTTTAGTCAGACCAAGGTTTAACAGAACCCGAGGTTGGTAAGTTAGAGCAGGAAAAGGAGTATCAAAGAGGGGGTTTTTAGGGAATTGAATCAATTTGTGAGAAAGGGAAAACAAATTATTATAGCTCTTGACCAAAGGAGGAGAACTTTTATGTAGCCAGTAAGAAGAGGTATTGGTTAGGCATGACAGGTCTTGCAGTTTCTTTATAAGAGGGTGGGACGAAATTTGAAAGTAGTTAAAGGTGAAACGGTCACAAAGAAATTGCCTGCGAAGATGTAATGGGGCCTCAACACACTCCACTTGCATTGCATTTATTGGGGAGGACTTCATGGCTCCAGTAATGATTCTCAAGCATCTCGATTGTAATTTAACCAGTTTTGTTAGCGCAAGTTTACTGCAGGGTTCGAGAATAAAGCTGGCATAATCAAAGTGACTGCGGACTATAGCGTTGTATAGCAATTTCTGACAGTATGGATGAGAGCCCCAGCGAACTCCTGATAGAGACCTCATAATGTTGATGCCTTTTTCAGCTTTGTTACAAATATGATTCAGATGACAGATACCTGATAATTTAGAGTCAAAGTATACACCTAAAAATTTGACTTTGTTCACAATATTAATTGGATGTTGATTAATTGAGATAGATGTAGTAGGGATATTTTTCTTGCGGGAAAAGATGACAGCGTAGGATTTTGAGGGGGAAAGGGAAAGGCCATGGTCAGAAAGCCAAGTATTGAGGTAATTGAGGGCGGAATTAATACGAGAGCTGGCGTCAGAGAGGTTCTTGGCAGATGAGTACAAGGCAATATCATCAGCGTATTGCAGGATATCACAGAAGCAATTTACAGATCGGTCAAGGTCATAGGTGTACAAATTGTACAACAAGGGAGATAAAACTGAACCTTGTGGAAGGCCCTTCCAAACCTTACTGGACGAAGTGATAGAACCGTTAACACGAACCGAAACCGTCCTTTCCATGTATAGACCACAGATAATGTTGATCAATCTCACTGGTAGACTCAGCTGTTGCAACTTTTGCCTGAGCATAGGAAGTTGGACATTATCGTAGGCCGAAGAGATATCTAGAAATACGCCGATGAGAAACTCATTATTAGAAAATGCTCTGCGTACATCAGTGGAGAATACAGACAGACTGTCGAGAGTGCCCATTCCTCGTCTAAAACCAAATTGAGACTTAGGAAGTAAGCCTCTGGTTTCGACAATCCACTCAAGCCTGTTTTTTATTAAGTGCTCCAGGATTTTGCACATAACTGAGGACAGAGCTATTGGTCGGTATGCAGATGGATCTGATGCGTCTTTGCCAGGCTTTAGGAGCGGGATAACAATTTGGGATCGCCATGATGGAGGGGGGTTGCCGTTGATGAAAATTTCATTGATTATATTTAGAAAGACTAGTTTAGAAGAGTCACTTAAATTCGTAATAAAAGAATACGGGATCCCGTCCTCCCCTGGGGCGGAATCGCGTAGGCCGTCAAGGGCACATATTAATTCTGAAGAGGAGAAGGGGTCGTTCATTTTGTCAGAAGGATCAACTGGCAGGGGAGGGGGAAAAGAATCTAGGGAAGGGGCATAAGGAGGAGCCAATTTATCAGTAAAACCTTGTATCCAAGACTCGGGGTCATTTGAGGTCATATTAACAGAGCTATAAGAACGTCTGAAGCGTTTAATTTGTTTCCAAACTAAAGACGGAGGAGCGCGTGGAGAGAGTGATTCACAGAATTTCTGCCAGCCTTTGACTTTTTTTTTGGACAGAATGCGTTTGGTCCTGGCAGATATCTTTTGATAATTTATAAAATTCTCCATTGAAATATCCCTGGCGTAATTAATTTCGGCGCTGTTGCGTTCTCTGACACTTTCCGTACATTCTGCATCCCACCACGGGGGAGAGGGAATCTTATGAGTTGCAGAATTTTTGAGCGGAAATGTCTCGTCAGCAGCTGATATTAACACTGAAACAAAACGGTGGTACAGATCTAGATAATTTAGTGAATCTACCATAGGGAAGGAGGAAGTTGACGATTGGACGACTAGCCGAAACTGATCCCAGTTAGCCTGTGCTAATCTATATTTGAGTAGAGGTCTAGGTTCGATGGGCGGGAGAGAAGGACCAGGGAGACTTGATAAAATGGGAAAGTGGTCGCTACCGTAGGAGGAGAACAGAACCTGCCAACACATAGAAGAGGAGATAGACGGAGAAGCGAGAGTAAGATCTACAGCACTCACATTTTGAGAAGGGGATACTCGACGTGTACCCGATCCGTCATTGAGAACACAGAGGTCTAGTTCATCAAGCAGATCGAGAAAAGAAGAGGAGACGGAGTCACAATAATGTGAACCCCATAGTGTGTGGTGAATGTTGAAGTCACCGAAGACTATGACTTCACCTGACAAAGAAGAAAGGAGGATAGTTTTGAGATCTGTGATTATAGTGCTAGTAGGATGGGGGATGTACACAGAAACAAAAGAAACGTTTAAGGCTTTGATGGCCACAACTTGAAAGCCATCACTGTGGGGAGGGATGGGAATTTGGGAAAAGGAAATACGGGTGGAAACTACAAGGGCAGCACCAGCCTTCCCGTCGTCCCTATCGTCCCGAAGACAGGAGTAGCCCGGTAGCCTAAACTGGGAACCAGGCTTGAGCCATGTCTCCGACACGCCAAGGACGACGGGTTGATATTTATTAACTAGGTATATGAGGTCTGGTTTTTTATGACGAATGCTCTTGCAGTTCCATTGGAGGAACTTTAACATGTTTTAATTGGGTAATTAATTGTTCGAGTAGTGAATGGACATTGTTCGGTATGGCATCGTTAAATTTGGCGAAAATGTTAACGACCACGCTGAGAAGCAGCTCAATGAGGTTTTCGTCAGGGGAGGGGGAAGGAGGGTCTGTACGACCGGGGTTAAGGGCACAACCATTATGTTGGGAAGACGTGGGATGACGTACAATTTCGTTGTGGGCTTGCAAATCATATGTTTTGCCTAAGGTAGGGCGTGGGCGACGGGGAGTAAACACGGTCTCTCTATATGAGCGAGTAGGAGTAGCAGAAAGAGATTGTGATTGAAGCGAAGGGCGAGGAGGAGTCAAAGGAGGAGGGGAGGAAAAAAGTGTTTTCGATATTTCGGCATACGACGGTCGTGATGCGCGAAAGCGTAGTGAAGCCTCTGAATAGCTAATGTTTTCCTCTGACATAACTATCTTAATAGATTTTTGGCGTGTGTGCTCTGGACAGCTAGTGTCTATGGCTTTGTGGCGTCCTAGGCAAAGTAAACATGAAACATTAGCGTCAGAGACTGTGCACGATTCGCCTAGATGTTGTTGAGAACAACGATAGCACCTGGGTTTGGAGCGGCATTGAGCTGCAGTGTGCCCAAAGCGACAGCACTGACGGCATTGAATTGTCGGTAATTGATAGTGTTGAACTGTTAGGCTGGCAGAAAAACAGTAAATTTTTTCGGGGAGCACCTGGCCTTTAAATGTGAGGACTACTGTTGATGTTGGGACCCACTCTGTAGAGCCCTCTCTATGTACTTTTCTATTAAGACGTCTTGCCTTAATGACTGGACCGCAGTAGTTAGGGACAGAAATGCCGTGCACCAATTCTTCTAACGTCCAATCAGTAGGAACATCGCGAACTACGCCCATGCGAGAAATTTGGTACTTCGGAATAATTGCATTAAATTTATTTTCCTGAATAAATGTGTTTTTTATGAAGTCATTGGCGTCTACGGCTGACTTAAATTCCACCGAGACTCTATTTCTACCCAACTCCTTGATACCCCCATCCCTAATACCTTTGACTTTGTTCTTGTGTATCAGTTGAGCCAATTTAAGTATCCGAATAGAATAACCGGCAGACGGATCAGGTTCAACACGTGAGATGTGAACAATGAATGGGCCAGGGTCAGAGGATGAATAGGTTAAAAAGTCAGAGTCATACTCTGGGATAGAAAAAGTGGACTGTGAAGAGTCTGAGGGTTTGTTAATCTTCTTCGCACTAATAGCCGTATTTGGATCCGAAGCGGGACGTTTTTTGCCTGACGAGGGAGGCTGCTCCACATCCATCCCTTGCGTAAACAAGGGAGGGGACTGACCAGGTGGAGAAATTATTTCTCCACCACCCCCATCAGGGGGCTCCTTCCCCATCTTCTAACACTAATATAGACACACAATACCAGACGAACAACACAAATAAAACTACCACCAATAAAATAAATAAATATACAGAAAGAATATAACAAAACTCACGAACGACTTTACAACCTAAAAAACACGTGTGTTTCCAACCGGATTTTGACAAGAATCTCCTTTTGTTTATTTTCCCGTCAGCATCATCCGCCATCATCATTCATCATATGTCAATGTCATACCTAAACTTCTGACTTTGACAATGACACTGACATTTTAATGTTGCAAATTAATTGAAATCGATTTAAAATTTACTTTTAGTCGAGTTTTTTAATCTACTAAAGTTGTCATTTTATATGGTGTGCATTTTATCAAAATAAATCTAGTCTGTCACTTTACGTTTAAAGTTTATTCCAAATGTCTTATAGAAGCTGTACTACACCTTGAGACTCTTTTACGGACTTGGTACCTACAGATTCCACGCTGCTTCACCCGCGTTCTATTGGGATTCTGGTTACTTCTCCGCTCCCGTGGTTTACACCGAGATGTAACAGAGCTTATTCGTTGTTCTAAAGCCATATTACTGTAAAATTTCATTAAAACACGTTCTATTCTATTCTTAACTATTGTATTAGCTCTTGGGGAGGTGCCCCTAAAACTATCCTTTTGCCCTTGGAACGTGCCCAAAGAGCAATCCTGAAGGTCGCTAGTTTTCGCCCATTCAGATTTCCCACCCACCAGCTTTACAGGGAATGCAAACTGCTAACAGTACGCCAGCTATTTATTTTGAATGTAGTACTGCTCCAGCATGCTGAAATTGGTTTTAGCCCTGAACCTTCTGGCAAGAGAAGACAGGATTTAGTTTGGACTAACTCTCTCACAAAACATGCTTTTACTAATAGATTTTATTTATTTCTAGGACCTTATTTATATAACAAACTTAACAGACTGCTAACAATTGATAGTGTAAGTTTAAATAAGTGTAATATAACGTTAACAGAATATTTACAGTCCCTCAATTACTCAGATACGGAGAAATTACTTGAAGTTGTAAAATAAATTGTTTTATTGTAGTAAACTATAATATTAACTAGTATAGTGTAATCTAATAATGTAAGATACTCTGTCCTTGCTTAGTTTTTATTAATTATGTATTATGATTATTATTTTAAATTGGTATCAGGACACATGCGCGAAAGACATTTGCGCGAAAGACACTTGCGCGCGGCCATTTGGGCGAATGGACACATGCGCGAATGGACGTTTGCGCCCATAGACATTTCCGCGAATGGACACTTGCGCGACTAGACGTTTCCGCGCCAAACCACTTGCGCGAAGCCCTTTGCGCGACGGACACTTGCGCGCCTGACAGTTCCGCGACAGACGTTTGCGCCCAAACACTTCCGCGACTAGACACTTGCGCGAACTTTTTATTCAAAGGACATTGGGCAAATTTAAAAATATTATGTAAGGGGTACCGATATTTTTTTATTTACTTTTGGTTTACATGGCGTCCACATATCTACCGAAGGTGGTAAGTCGTTTACAAAAGCAAGATGGCGGCCATAATATTTTTCACAAAATACGTCATGGGTGTCGATTTCATGAATTTTTGGGGTGCCAAGGTCAATAATGAGGTCGCTTTGAGAATCCAAGATGGCGGCCGTGACCTTTATCATAATATGCGTCATGGGTGTCGTTTTCATGGTTTTTTGGGGTGCTAAGGTAAAAAATGGGGTCAATTTGACAATCCAAGATGGCGGTGGTGACCTTTCTCACAATATGCGTCATGGGTGTCGTTTTCATGTTTTTTTGGGGTGCTAAGGTCAAAAATGGGGTCAATTTGACAATCCAAGATGGCGGTGGTGACCTTTCTCACAATATGCGTCATGGGTGTCGTTTTCATGGTTTTTTGGGGTGCTAAGGTCAATAATGAGGTCGATTTGATAATCCAAGATGGCGGTCGCACCCTTTCTCATAATATGCGTCATGGGTGTCGTTTTCATGGTTTTTTGGGATGCTAAGGTCAAAAATGGGGTCGATTTGACAATCCAAGATGGCGGTGGTGATCTTTCTCACAATATGCGTCATGGGTGTCGTTTTCATGGTTTTTTTGGGGTGCTAAGGTCAAAAATGGGGTCAATTTGACAATCCAAGATGGCGGTGGTGACCTTTCTCACAATATGCGTCATGGGTGTCGTTTTTATGGATTTTTGGGGTGCTAAGGTCAAAAATGGGGTCGATTTGATAATCCAAGATGGCGGCGGTGACCTTTCTCACAATATGCGTCATGGGTGTCGTTTTCATGGTTTTTTGGGGTGTTAAGGTCAAAAATGAGGTCAATTTGAGAATTCAAGATGGCGGTCGTGACCTTTCTCATAATATGCGTCATGGGTGTCGTTTTCATGGTTTTTTGGGGTGCTAAGGTCAATATTGAGGTCGATTTGAGAATCCAAGATAGTGGCCGTGACCTTTCTCATAATATGCGTCATGGGTGTCGTTTTCATGGTTTTTTGGAGTACTTAGGTCAATAAGTCACGGCCGCCATCTTGGATTCTCAAATCGACCTCATTTTCGATCTTAGCACCCCAAAAAACCATGAAAACGACACCCATGATGCATATTGTGAGAAAGGTCACGGCCGCCATCTTGGATTCTCAAATCGACCCCATTTTTGACCTTAACATCCCAAAAAACAATGAAAACGACACCCATGACGCATATTATGAGAAAGGGCGCGACCGCCATCTTGGATTATCAAATCGACCTCATTATTGACCTTAGCATCCCAAAAAACCATGAAAACGACACCCATGACGCATATTGTGTAAAAGGTCACGACCGCCATCTTGGATTCTCAAATCGACCTCATTTTCGACCTTAGCACCCCAAAAAACCATGAAATCGACACCCATGATGCATATTTTGAGAAAGGTCACGGCCGTCATCTTGGATTCTCAAATCGACCTCATTTTCGAGCTTAGCACCCCAAAGAACCATGAAAACGACACCCATGATGCATATTGTGAGAAAGGTCACGGCCGCCATCTTGGATTCTCAAATCGACCTCATTTTCGAGCTTAGCACCCCAAAGAACCATGAAAACGACACCCATGACGCATATTGTGAGAAAGGTCACGGCCGCCATCTTGGATTCTCAAATCGACCTCATTTTCGACCTTAGCACCCCATAAAACCATGAAAACGGCACCCATGATGCATATTGTGAGAAAGGTCACAGCCGCCATCTTGGATTCTCAAATCGACCTCATTTTCGACCTTAGCACCCCAAAGAACCATGAAAACGACACCCATGACGCATATTGTGAGAAAGGTCACGGCCGCCATCTTGGATTCTCAAATCGACCTCATTTTCGACCTTAGCACCCAAAAAAACCATGAAAGCGACACCCATGATGCATATTGTGAGAAAGGTCACGGCCGCCATCTTGGATTCTCAAATCGATCTCATTTTCGACCTTAGCACCCCAAAAAACCATGAAAACGACACCCATGATGCATATTGTGAGGAAGGTCACGGCCGCCATCTTGGATTCTCAAATCGACCTCATTTTCGACCTTAGCACCCCAAAAAACCATGAAAACGACACCCATGACGCATATTGTGAGAAAGGTCACGGCCGCCATCTCGGATTCTCAAATCGACCTCATTTTCGACCTTAGCACCCCAAAAAACCATGAAAACGACACCCATGATGCATATTGTGTAAAAGGTCACGACCGCCATCTTGGATTCTCAAATGGACCTCATTTTCGACCTTAGCACCCTAAAAAACCTTGAAATTGACACCCATGACGTATTTTGTGAAAAATATCACGGCCGCCATCTTGCTTTTGAAAACGACTTACCACCCTCGGTAGGTATGTGGACGCCATATAATAAAAACTAAGTAATTAAAAAAAATTTTTTTACCCCTTAATAATATTTTTAAATTTGCCCAATGTCCTTTGGAAAAAAGTTCGCGCAAGTGTCTAGTCGCGGAAGTGTTTGGGCGCAAACGTCTCTCGCGAAACTGTCTGGCGCGCAAGTGTCCGTCGCGCAAAGGGCTTCGCGCAAGTGGTTTGGCGCGGAAACGTCTAGTCGCGCAAGTGTCCATTCGCGGAAATGTCTATGGGCGCAAACGTCCATTCGCGCATGTGTCCATTCGCCCAAACGGCCGCGCGCAAGTGTCTTTCGCGCAAATGTCTTTCGCGCAAGTGTACCAGATCCTTTTAAATTTACAATATCCCTCAAATACTTATTTTGCGCTTTGATAGCTTGAAACACAGGTTTAAATTAACCTAGTTCGAGTGGTCCCTATATTTAATTTTAGAACATTATTTTTGTTTTATCTCGCACATAAAAAAAATGTATTTTCCCAGATTAATTATAACTAAGACTTTTTATAATTATAATACCTCTAAGCCATTTTATTTTATTGTTGTGATCCTTGTTTTTAATAAATTTTATTTATTTATAGTAGTTTTTGTGTAAAAGTGTAACAAACATCATCAAAAACTTTGACATTTCGGGCGGTTAAAAATATTAGGTATAAATAGATTTTACCAATTTTATAAACATACGAATGAGTTTTTTCATCTTCAAAATTACTTTGAAAACTGGCCGTCACATTAAAGAAAAACAGGTGTCGGCCATTAATTGAGAAAAATAAGGAATAAGAAAAGAAAAACAAAAGGCGTTTAAATTTTTTTCGACGAATGAAGGCCAGCAGCCCTTATTAAACAAGAAGAAGATCTAATGAGGTTCAATTAAAACAAAATAGTACCTATTACAATATATTTTTTACAAAATTTATGGCCGTAGTATTAAAAGTTTTCCTGTAAGTAGTATAGACTAAATAAAACTAAGTATCTGTAATAAGTACGTGATGCTGGCAATTTTTAATTAAGAGGGATGCTTCAAGGTAGGTAACCCGCAAAATTCAAATTGTTTAAACGTATTTTGCAATTTGCCGCTCAGTGTCTGGGTGTGTGTTGATATAGAATGATTTGCGACTGTAATAGGCCATTATTTACAGAATTATAATCATTAATATCATAGGATTTTCATTTTTATTTCAATAAGGCGCATGGTAACAACGATGAAAGTCTTTTTAACATTATTACTTTAAGATTTACCATGTAAATATACTCCCGGACTCGTTAATCAAGCCACCTAGCGTAATGAGTTAATATCATCCATAACTTTAAGAAAATATAATTTATTGCACACTTAGGTCCATTAGTGCATATAAAAAATGTATTGACATGTTTAATAAGCCATCTACAAAACTGCATTGATAATTCATATATTTTTTTAAAGCTATGGACAATCAATACTAACTCATTATGCTACGTGGCTCGATTTAGGAGTCCGGAAGTGTAGAAAAGAATCAGTTACCACAATATTTTTCCCTCACAAAATGTATCTTTGAGAGTTAAACTTTTATTGCTGGTTACTCTTACTGTAGAATCTATGTTTGCTATTGTCGCACTAGTAAAAGCATATTTCAATAGATTATTTGTAATTCAAATGAGATATATCTTTTAATAAAAAATACTTAGAGCCTCCATAGTCGTACCTAAGAATCATTTAATTGTTAAACATAAGTATGCAAGATGTTACATAAAAATGATTTTATAGCGAGCGCAGTTATGTTTTGTCTTAGCGCCGTATAAATATTTTTATTAATGGGTTTGTCTAATACTTGATGCAAATAACATTACCTAAAACATTTAAAGTGTAGTGAAGTAATTAAGTCACAGAGTTATTCAAATGCGCTTCAGGTTCTACAACATGTAAGATCACTTATCATCATTTCCCTATCCCTTTTCTAACTGTGTTAGGGTCGGCTCCCAGTCTTATCGGATCCAGCTGACTAGGGACCCGTGTTTTACAAGGAGTGCTTCTCTGACCTCCACCTTCCAGTTACACCCAGTAACTAGGAGGTCCTTTCTAACACGATAACCTAGGGGAGGACTGATTGTCACACTTTTTGCCTTCTGGCAAACTGTCTTCAAGGAATGACAACCGGGTCCAACAGCTTTACGTGCTTTAAGTACGTGGTTTCCCAGGCATAAGAGTCAATCATAAGTAAGATAAATTAAGAACATAATTGTATGAATATTTTTAAAGTCATGTTAGTACTTACTTGTTCCGTTTGGAACCCACAATCGCATGCATTAAAAGCGTCTTTGCCATCACGATATTTTTCAGTCAGTAAAATCTTCAGCATTTTTAAAAAAACCTACTCAGTGTTTATCTGCAGTCTGAAATAGAAGTGAAGATTGGTATTTCTTCACGTCTTGGCTATAAAATACGTATTAGGAGAGCGGCGAGGGTTCTTAGCGCATTGCCACATTTTCAAACTCCACGATTTAAAAATCTACGGACGTGATACACGACAACTGCGGTGTAATATATTGATAGGATACGTACTAACGTGCACATAGTCTTTTTCTTTTCTTTCCAAAGAGAAACAGATTTATCCATACTTTTCTAAAAACTAAGTAAGTAACTTTATTTTAATTGCACTTTGATACTGGTCAAATTATATAAGGTACCTACATAATTATAATTAATAAAAAAATTATAATGTAAACATTATTTTCGTGTTATTCACAATTATGTTTTTCTTCTCTATGTGTTTATGATTATGTAGGTAGTTTTACCTACCTACCTACCTTTTCAACAGATCACATTAAATATTAAAATAGATACAGAAATTTATGTGTTGGGTTAATGCAAATGCAATGTATTATGTGTTTGTGTATAAGGACACATACTTGAACAGAGCTCGTAATCATACACCTTTAGATTACTGCATGATATTCCGATACAGATCGTTACGGTACACTGGATTGGATTAATATATCAAGAGCGGACACAGGCGTACACCAGCACTGTGGAAGGGTGTGCAGGGTGGAATAAATGATGTCATTTATCAACTCCTATGTCGTATCGCAGGCACGAATGACACCGACGTATGTGTTATTCGTGTACAGGAACATACGGTCGGTTTGAACAAAAAATGTGGAGGAATTCGTAACAGGTGTTGTTAGCGACATTTCGTGTGTGACAATGAATGAATGCGCAGTTACTATACACGGGTGGTAATGCTGAAATAAAATTTAACGGTGGAAAAGTTTAGTTCGTTTGTTTTGTTTCATATCGGGCGGAAGTTTTGTTTTTTGATGAGTTTTATTTGTGCTCTTACTCCTTTAAATGTAGCTGTAGTATTTTTAAAATGAATGTTCCAATTTTTCAAAACGAATTGTGCCTGATCTATTTAAACTTAGAAAACGAAATAAGATCCAATTAACACTTTACTCAAAAATATTCCATCTTCGTGCAAATGGGGTTGCGTATGCTAAGTACTTAGTATTATTCCACAAGTTTGAGGATACGTGACAAACGGCTCCACAACTTATAATTAACTCATAGTCTGCCGTCGAGTACGAATCTTGTGCAAAGCCGAGAAAATACATACAATATGTACCTCGCACTTCCTCTCAAAGCGATGTTAAACTAAGACTGTAAAGTTTTGACTAAATTCGAACGATACCCCGACGTGATCTGTTTATACTGTCAGATAAATAATAAAATCTAAAAGAGCCGAAACAATAAAAGGGAGTGTTGAAGTTAATTTGGGTAATCCTCGCAATAGCTTAACGAAGTTTTTTATTGCTTTCTTCGCTGCAATATAAATTCGTTAAATGGCGACGTTTTAAATTAAGACCGTGGTGAGATCTCGATGTTTGTAAAAGGTTATAAAGAGGTCGAACATTGTGTACGATTTAACGGCAGGATCGTTTATTTATCTGGCGAATGCCCCGTGTAATGTGCCATCGAAAAACGCTTAGGTGTTAAAGAGAATTACAGGGGCCAAGTCGTATTGTTCTCCCTTTAAATTGATGTCGGGTACCGCAATTGGAACACCTCGAACTACCTGATAACGTTGTAATTGCTTTAATGTCCTATGTGGAGAGATAACTAAACGAATCGTTTTAAACACACAGTGGTGCCGATTCTGTTGTACACCAAACTAAACTTAACTATCTCTAAAATTTTCTAATTTTAGTTTAGAGAACGTTTAAAGTTATTCTGTAAACCAGACTCTTTAAACTTAGAAACAGTTTTGACGTAACTAAAAATCGACTTTAACATCACTTAATTGAGTAAACCATAGATTACGATTTGTAGGAAATTAAAGTAAAGAGTGAATGAAAGTGAGCAATATGATCTGAAATGCAAAAATCCTGAGTACAATTACATACCGATCTTTGATTGTTTATCAATAATAAATTAGAGGGAGCATAATGACGGCATAATACTAAATTGTTGTTAACATTTTACTAATCTAAGATATAACAAAAATTATTTTAATAATCTGTGAGTGTCATATTACTTTCAGGCTTGCTAGATTAAATATTTTCTCGCAATGCCGGGTAAAAGTATAGCTCTTGGACAATTAAAAACAACAATACCGTAGATATGGTGTTCAAGAAATGTGATGAATTAAAGCCAGTACAATGCACACTATGTAATTTTCTATAACTGTTCTCCGTTTTTTTTAAACATTAAAATTAACTCGGTAAAGGATAGCAACAAACATTAAATATGGGGAGTAGCGTAATGTCACTATTTCACAGATGTCAGTGTAATGACATTTGATGTTTATGACATGTTAATAGGTATATTGTTTTAATTATGTATCTACAAAATAAACAAAGACGATTTTTTAAAATATTGGACCTTTGCTAGTTTTATAAATAAAATAGGACTACAAGTAGGTATTCTCTTCGATTAGGTACGGCCGTACCTAGATCATATCCTATTAAAACAACTGGATTAAGGAATGTGCATCTGGATTGAGAGCCCAAATTTTAAATCTTCTCAAAAGAAAATAAGATTTACAGGGCATTTAGTTAAAATTTAGTAAAACTTAGGGCAATATGCCATGAATTTCTTAAACGTGAAATAAAACTTTTATGATGAAATAACTATGGCTCTCAATCCAGACGCCTGCATAAAGTGGCATAGCCTGAATCTCAGAAAGTACTGCCTCTGGGCTCATAATTTTTATTTAAGGATTTAGTTAAGAATTTCTTACAACTTTTAAGAAATTCCCAAATATGTAGAATACTATATTACAGAGTTATAGCGGTATATCTAGGGCCCTCAGTTCATAAATGTTTGTACTGAGGGATCATCAAACTAATGGATTTATTCAAAGAAATACTTAAATGCGACCGTTATATATTTTACTTAAACGCGTCTGTAAATTAGTAAAAAAGAAATAATGACAAAAAAGTTAATAGTTAAACTGTAAATGGAGATTGAATTTTCCTAAAACGTCTGAACTGAGGGCCTAATATTTTTGGCAGTATTGACTAGGATAAGCCTTCTACACTATCTCACATAAGGGTAAGTATTTTAACTAATTCTTAATTAAAATCTTGCAAAGCGTCCATTACTCTAAATTTCATACTTTTAGAGATAATTGAATAATATTTTTTTATAGGAGAAAATTATGTAGGGTAGATATAGTTTTGTTACTTTTTGAGACTAATCAGCATGTACCCTTACACAAGCTGTTTCTTAAACGAATAGTCGTTGCTTGAACTGTCGGCGATTTTAGGAGATATGTTACCAGGGCCATCAGATATAATTAAGGTTTTCTTGAACACCGATTGATGTATCCAAATGAAATTTAAATGGATTGAAGAACAAACTTCTTTCTACAACATTTGAAATTTTAATGATTTTAATTTTTTCGTATTTGTTTTTTAAATTTGTTTTGGCTGATTCTAATTTTGAAGAATAAAGATTCTGGTAGGGCTATCGCTTTTTTTCGTATTGTTATTATGATCATGTGTTATTTAGTTAATTATTTGTGTTGTTTACCTAAGTAAATTTTCTTTTTACCATAAGCATCACAGACTAGTTATAAATTACGTGTCGTTTTAGTTTAGGTACAAAATAGGTAAGTTTAACATCAATAAAATTTGTTTGTTGAATACGGTTTCTTTGATGGTACCTACAGGTAGTCCATACTACATAACATATTACATGCTACTGGCCGTTTGCCTTTGTTTCATTTTAGGTATATAAAGCCTATTGAAGCTAACATTGTTAAATATATACGTTTTATATGATACGTTTTTTATTTTATTGTTTCACGATATGTAGGTGATGGCACAGCAAAACTAGTCGTATATAATTATAATTCTCCATCTGCGCATTACAAGATACTACAAGAACATGCCGAACACTTGTTTATACTTACATGGAACATAATGGTCACCCTACAGAATTTTCTCCTATAAAAAATATTATTCAATTATCTCTAAAAGTATGAAATTTAGAGTAATGGACGCTTTGCTAGATTTTAATTAAGAATTAGTTAAAATACTTACCCTTATGTGAGATAGTGTAGAAGACTTATCCTAGTCAATACTGCCAAAAATATTGGGCCCTCAGTTCAGACGTTTTAGGAAAATGCAATCTCCATTTACAGTTTAACTATTAACTTTTTTGTCATTATTTCTTTTTTACTAATTTACAGACGCGTTTAAATAAAATATATATCGGACGCATTTAAGTATTTCTTTGAATAAATCCATTAGTTTGATGATCCCTCAGTACAAACATTTATGAACTGAGGGCCCTAGATATACCGCTATAACTCTGTAATATAGCATTCTACATATTTGGGAATTTCTTAAAAGTTGTAATAAATTCTTAACTAAATACTTAAATAAAAATTATGAGCCCAGAGGCAGTACTTTCTGAGATTCAGGCTATGCCACTTTATGCAGGCGTCTGGATTGAGAGCCCTAGTTATTTCATCATAAAAGTTTTATTTCACGTTTAAGAAATTCATGGTATATTGCCCTAAGTTTTACTAAATTTTAACGAAATGCCCTGTAAATCTTATTTCTTTTTGAGAAGATTTAAAATTTGGGCTCTCAATCCAGATGCACATGATTAAGGAGCAGAAAACGAAGACTTCAATATTATTTTCAAACGTTGTGGTGTTTTATTCTTTGATGCCTATCAATATACCTGGACTTCGATAATTCATAGGAAACAAGTTGTTATTAGTGAAGTTGACTACTCAGCAACAGATAACCAAACAACTACTACCTACCCAATTATACAGTATTTAACATTATTTCAAGCAAGTTCTATAATGTTCAGCTATTAGTATAGGAATGTGAATGTGTGAAATCAGATGTGAGAAGTACACAAATAAATAAAACAACCTGTGAAAACTTTGAATTTATTTACTTTCCACAACCTTGCCTCTTATTTATATTTACTCCAGGGACAACAGTATTCCTTCTATACTTTCTGAAACGAGTTCATTCCAAATAAAACACAGTGGCATGTTGTGATAACTGCATCTCACTATGGTTTCCTGATGTACAACTATAGTAATATTTCATGGCCACACAATCATTGTGAAGGTAAGACGGTGCTGCAGTTTGCTATTTATCCACAATCCTTATAGCATGCTTCACACTTCTATGTGATGAACCCAACAAACATTTCAAATCAGTCCTCTTAGCAGAATCTGAATAAAACAAGAGAATACAATATGTATTAGGTATTTGCATAATTATTTTATTTTAAAAGTAGGTAAATATTGGACATGTTATCAATGTTACCTCTCTTAGATATGAAGGTGCAATTTTCAAGCCACGTTCTGGATCTTCAGGTTATGAGTGGCTGTGTGTTTTGGGCCGGAGACTGTTGACACATTCACAACATTAATATCAACATCTAGAATTCTTTGTTGTATTGTTGAGTATCTAAAACAAAAACAATATTAAAGTAATAATAAGTAGTATATATAGAATATGGATAACTAATCCTGACTGTTCTTTTTTGTCTTTTTGCAACATTGTTGACTCGTCTAATAATATTTTATTGTCACAATGAACACACATGTACTTATACACTGGTATACTTGGATAACACAATAATAAATACACAACATCCATAACTTTGTTTACAGACATTTGTGATCTAAGATATATATCTTGAGAGACAATGGTCAGTGGATAGTCTTAGGGTTAGTGGGCTTACACTTAAAATAGGGTTACAGTTAAGAAACATTTGCATTGTTTTTTTGACTGTCGGGCTGCCTTGTTTATGTAAGTAACTGAAAATAGGAGATGTTTTGCTCCCTTATGTTTATTCTTATTGTATTGCATGCATTTCGTATTGTATTAAAATCAATTAAAATGAAATGAACTCGTTTGGTATTCAACTACTTGCATACTAAACAAATTCAGTTCTAATTTCATTACAGACATGTAAAAGTGATATAAATCCTATGATTCATATTACTTTTACAGGTCGCTTTTGTAAATAGTAATACTCGGTAGGTATGTCTCAATTGACTACTTTGGAGAAGAAATGCCGAAACAAACAACGGGTTCATCGTCTCTTTTCTAATAACAATAACTTTCTTATTTACCTTTTTTGAGTATCCACAACTGCTGCAATCGCATAAGTTTCCATAATAAATGATTCTTCAATTCGTAGTTGCATCAAAACACCTAAAGAACTTTGAGAAAAATGCGTTTTAAATTTTAATTCATGACAACTAATTTTATTCTACACCTTTTTAATCGCGATTAAAATTAGATTCACAACCTTAATTTTAGGTGAAAACGTCAAAATCAGAATAGCTTTATTGGCATTTTCACTAAATTGAATAAAACTAAACGATATTAGAGCTGTCAAACTATAATAAGTTTAGAAATGTCACTTTAGTCAATTTCAGAATGAGTTTGGTCGTTTGACAGGACTAAACTAAATTTTAGCGATTTTTAATTTAGTTTAGCGATTTTTGTGACAACAGAATCGGCACCAGTATGTTAGTATTAGTATTGACACCTGCCAGGGTTGCGGAATGTGTATAGTAGTCACCGTGACCCTGGAACATAAAGGGCAATCGAAGGAACATGAGTGGGTTTTAGTCAGTATGAGTCTGACACGCCCTCCCGCCGCACCCAGGACGGGAGCAGTCATTGGATGATTTCCCACTCACCAAAAAAAAAAAAAAGTATTGACACGATCTCGAACTATAATAAAATCAAATGAGCAATATAATACTTACGTTTTACATTCAATTTTTTTTCATTGTATAGTTTTAATATAGACAAAACGAAGAAAAAAAAAATAGTCCGGCAGTTAGATCATCAAAAAAATTTGTATTTTTTCTTTTTTCTCGTTAAAGAAAAATGACGACGATACAGTGCGCTGAAGTTTCGCGTGACGTCACGATCTGATACAATTTATTGCTGAACGGTTACGTCAAAAGCCCCCACTCCAGAACTTTGTTGCTCTTTATCTTTGTATGTTTTTATTAATTTGATAAAGCAAAAAAATGTGTCCCATATTTTTGGCCGGTCTATCAGACGAACTAAACAGAATGCCATTTTTTTAATGTTCCCGTCATCCCTATTACAGTTCAGGCACAAAATAGTACCTCTGTATTTTTGTGAAAACAAAAATCTAGCACCTAGGATACGTTAAGCTCCTACTAATTTCTTAAAAAACTTACATAGTGCCAAATACCTGCTATTTGGCTGTATGTAAGTTGAAAATCCGCTTGTGTATTCCAAGCAACAAGTAAAAATAATAAAAACAGAAACCTATTAGATGAAAGCCTTGGCATATTTGATAAAAACGAATAGGTATAAAGCCAAATTGGTCTTGACTATGAAATTGGTCTACGAATTAGGTATAACGTGGTCCATGTTTTTGTAACCCTTGGTCGGATAAGATTCGGAATTGAACTTTGAGCGTATGTAAATGATTACTTTCGATGTTATTGGAAATGGTGTAAACTGGCCCATGTGAAAAGATTGGAATACGAAATATGTATATAATGTTTACTGTGAGACAAATTGTATGACAGTTTTATTGAAAAATGTTTGGGGGAAAGATGTATTGATAATCACACAGAGTGCTTTTTTTGCCGTCGTTGACAATGTCGAGTGTTATATTCAGAGATTTGATAGAAAGGAAAATTCAAGCCAAATATGAGTGCTGGTTCCGCACATTTCTTAGGAAAGCTTTATGTATTTGTGAATCAGGTAATTCGAATTCATAAAGCTTTTTAATGTTGAGGTAGAAAAGTAAATTTATATTAAGGTTGTTTACTTAATTTTATATGAGTGTTTTCAATTTGATATAGGTATTGTATACTGCTAAGTAAGTGACGAATATAATGAAAGCACATTAGTGTATGTATTGTGACGCTTTCAGGAAGTCGGGATTACATTTGTGAAATGGACTTAATTTGGGTTCTGTTCCTAAATTTCAACTTTTCTTCGAGACATAATATGCTCTTACAATGAGGGATTTTGCGTATGAGAAATCCCGTAGATGGCAATACGTAGGCGTCAGATCCAACTGCAGCATGATTGGTGAATTTTTTTTGACATATCTGTCTCTGCCATGCCGTTTTGTCGACAGTTATGTCAAAATTCACCAATCATGCTGCAGTTGGACCTGACGCCTACGTGCTGCCAAAAAACCCTCATTAGCCTCCGGCAGACACGTGACAATGTATTAAATCTTCCATAAGCCCTTCTCCAGTGTATAGAGAAGTAGACACGCTACATCATACATCGTAGCTCTAAGTCGTACGGAATTCGCCGATGCCCAAAGACCAGCGATGCCTTGTTAATTTAACCTTTCCACCTGTTCGGGTGCGGACAAAGGCCATTCATTTCTCTTTTACCATGTACTCATTGAATTGTAAAATGGTCGTCCTTGTTTACAGATTTAGTGTTAAAATGATATTTTTTAGACCACAAAATTTACTGAATTTGACTACGTTAATGTTTATTTAGGAAGATTAGTTAAATTTAGGAATGTTTAGTTAAATTTGACGAAATCTTAATAATTAACTATGTATTTTGATCTTGTTATGTCATGTGTTTCAACGGCCTTTGTACTACAAGTACATACATAAAACAATTTAAGCCTTGAATACGAAATAATAGATAATTATAATTTATTAGATCGGTAACTGCCTAATTCATATAGGGACCTCAAAGATGCGCTGGATATTTGTTCGATTTATGAGGTAATAATCAATATTAAGTATCTTCAACTAATGCCATACTTATGTTTTTTGTTTGTATTAAAAAAACGGGTCCGTGGCTTGGGCCCCCAGTGGTCGACGCACCTGTGGCTGACGCCCCCGACACGATTTTCTTTTTTTTGTGCTTTTTCAATTAGTACAGTAAATGAGAAAAATGTTTTACCCTATTAATAAAGTATTTTTCTTGCTAATCAAAAGTTATCTATCAAATAGTAGAGAGAATACATCGCCACTTAACCTTATCCTTACACACCTTTTCTTTTTAATTTTTAAGGCTTATTATTTAAAATTACTATCTTCTTTTATTACATTTGAGACTGATTACTATAATTAAGTTAAATGATTCTCTTGATTATAGGTGATGAAAATTGAATAATAAAAAATAACTAAGACTTTAATTTTTCAAAACATACCTCTAATATAAAAGCATTTTCTCTATGTTATAAAATTAATTACGATTTAATATTATTCATATATTTACAATCAATATAAGTACATTTAGTATTTTTGTAAAACAATGTTTGTGCCTGACAGTACATTTGATTAA
This sequence comes from Athetis lepigone, assembly GCA_033675125.1. Taxonomy (NCBI): domain Eukaryota; kingdom Metazoa; phylum Arthropoda; class Insecta; order Lepidoptera; family Noctuidae; genus Athetis; species Athetis lepigone. The sequence goes on along the minus strand of CM066226.1, from coordinate 8,682,230 downwards.
AAATTACTTTGAATTGAATTAATCGTATCGGGGGCGTCGGCCACAGGTGCGTCGACCACTGGGGGCCTAAGCCACGGATCCAAAAAAACCAGTTGGAAAATCACAATAGCAGTAAAAGAATACTGAACGATATAAAAACAGTAAAAAAGTGCCATTCGCTATTGGTTCTTTGTTCAGTAGAAATTATGGTATAATCTCGTTACAGAATAATATTGTGTAATTTTCCGCTGAAGCAGGACTTGGTCTGAAAACCCGTTGTCCGTAAACAACAAATATTTGTGCAGTTATTGGTTTATTCAGTTTATTGAGCTGTTTAATGTTAGTATATTGTTTTTAGGGTCCCGTACCTCCAAAGGTAAAACTTTGTGTGATGAGCATGATTGTTTCTTCTGTGTCTGGGTGTGATTTATCTATAATATGTATGTATTTATAAAGTATATTAGTATGTTTACCAGTTGTCTGGTTACCATAACACAAGCTCTGCTTGGGATCAGATGACCGTGTGTGACTTGTCCCAAAATATTTGGATATTTATTTATTTATACGAAACCCTCGTTGCGCGAGTTCGACTCGCACTTGACCCGCTTTTAGGGTTCCGTAGTCAACTAGGAACCCTTATAGTTTCACCATGTCTGTCTGTCTGTCCGTCCGTCCTCGCTTAATCTCTGTGACCGTTAGCACTAGAAAGCTGAAATTTGGTACCAATATGTATATCAATCACACCGACAAAGTGGTAAAATAAAAATTCGAAAAAAATGTTTTATTAGGGTAGCCCCCCTATATGTAAAGAGGAAAGTGTTTTTTTTTTAATTTCAACCCTGACGTGTGATATATTGTTGGATAGGTATTTAAAAATGAATAGGGGTTTACTAAAATCATTTTTTGATAATGTCATTAATTTCGGAAATAATCGCTCCAAAAGGAAAAATCAAAGCGTCCCCCCCCTGTTACTTTTGACCCGTGGGTTTAAAAAATATGAAAAATATCTGGAAAGTAGAACTTTATAAGGACTTTCTAGGAAAATTATTTTGAACTTGATAGAAAGAACAGATTTTGTAAAAAAAGACAAAAAGATTGTACAAAATAATTTCTGCGTACTTAGCATGTCAACGTAACAAATAGCCTTTTTTGTAACTTATAAGTGGGAACACTTATTGTGACGGACGGGAAACTATACGGAACCCTACATTGAGCGTGGCCCGACACGCTCCTGGCCGGGTTTTTACTTGTAGCAAGCAGCTTTGATTTCCCACTATTTTATCCGTTCGCGTAAATATCAGAACTGTTAATAGGGAAATAGGAACGACTCCCACGAGTGTGATTTTTGATCATTATCTTCGCTTCGAGTGCGAAAAGTATTTTCACGAGTCATAAACTTTGTATGATAGAGGTTCAGATAATGTATGTGCATTATTTATTATCCTAACTTATAGGTATTTTTATTGTAGATGATAAAATGTATTTATTTGAAGTATTGTCCAGGACAAGGACATCTATAAGGTATATAGAGGGATCAAAAAGATTCATTTTGTTAAAAGTGAAGTTCGTTTTGTACTTACTATAATTAATTTGTCTAATTAATTGGATTTTTTAATAAAGGCAGATTCAAATTGATTTCGAAGATTTGGCTGAGTACCTACCATCAATATCCTGTTGGTATAGCTATGTAATAAAATCAGATACAATCAAACGGCATTTTAGATGAAGAAGAGGCGATAGGAAAGGAGATTCTCTTTTAATTCTCAGCAATTTATCAAAGTCGCCGTAAGGCCGGCGGCGTAAACAAAGTGTTTTAATTAAACGACCGAACTGATTGCTTCATCGTATCTAAAATGATTCGATGGTACATTTTTGGGTATTTGCTTAACATTTGGTACTTTGTTTGTACCAGATACCGTTGACAGGCGAGGCAGGCGGCTGCTGGGAGCTTATATTTAAAACCAATTTAAATCTCGTCTTGCTTTGATGAATTCTCAAATTGTTAAATCAATCGTGCTATTAATATAACAACTAAGGCCTAAAAGTCAATGTCTCTTAACTTTTAAAAATATTCGCAGTCTCTTGATCTCTGCCTGAAAAAAGTATATACAAGTCAACCCTAAAAGGTAGGTTTTTATTATGGCTAGAAGAGTTATTTAAAGCATAAAATATAATGCAAATTCTGAATTTGCATAAACGCAAATTTAAGATGTAGCATAAGACTTTTAACCACGGAATAAAATAGCCACCTAGTGAAACGCACTTAAATTTTTTACGTTGATTATTATTGCAGATACATTTTTACCATTTTTGATAGGAGAATTGACCTTTAGATTTTTCAAAGAAACCCTGAACCTGTAAATATTTGGTTAGATAGGTATAAGTCAAGCGTAGGGGTTGTAATTACCAAAACCACGTAGCGTCCGAAATTAATTTTGCGAGCAATTCCGACCGCTTAGCCAGTCAGGCCCAACCACAATCGCAATATTGGTAAGCACAATTATATCGCATAACAATATCCAAAGTTTTCTTATCGGTACTCAATTTCCAAACGAAAATCCTCTCAAAATTTGTTTTGTTGAGAAACAAAATTTATTTCGCATTAATTCCGTTCCAATTCTTTTAATCTGGCGCGCCAGGATTTTGTGCTTTATTAATTCGTGTTGGCGGGATATTAGCAGCTTCTAAAATAATATTGTAAATAAAAATTGGAACATCTCTAATTTGAATATTTTAAGCTATCTTCAGATATTTTCTAAAATTAGAAACTGAAAATCTTAGTTCACTTTTCAAAGACCCACTAGCGTTGAAGCTGTGGTTTGATATTTCAGATTTCCTTCAAATTTATTTGAGTATTAGTGCGCTTTCCACATGCAAAATAAATGTTTTCAGAGCAGAATTGATTATGGCATGCCGCCAATGCTTCGTGGAATGGTGGCACAGTTGGCGAATCCCTGTTTTACCCATTTATAAGCGAGAGATGGAAGTGAGTTAGGTATTTTTCCGCGTGATCAGGTGAGGTCGGACGTCCGTATTACTTTTGCACCTAGCGCGCATAACAGGAACGTTCCACATACCCCCCAGCCATACATTTATCACGTTGTCCGTTTATTGCTTTTTTCAGTTGGTATTTATCTACTGTAAAATCGAAACGCTACGAGCAAATTGATTTAATTTTTTTTTTGCAATTTTCTATCGGAAATTAAAGATGTTCGTATGAAAGATATTCGTTTTATTGCTATGCCAGGTTTATATTAACAAACAGATTGTTGAACCCAGTAAGTACGATGAAAATGTTGGGCACGTGGAAATTAAGAAAAGCCACATAATTTGAAGTTCTGATTTAATTTAAGAGGCTTGAAGTGTTTGTGCTAAGGGCTGTGTAGGCTCGAGGCATGAAGTGGCTGTAAAGTTGTAAGGCGATTTATTTTTATCCTTAAGCCTACAAACAAACTATTTTAAGCTTAGGAACCGTCTTTGACAGATGGTACTTGTGGTACTAAAACTGTGTGATGTGGTGTGACACTAGAGGAAATTTTAACTCTCTTTGTTCTCAACTTAAACACGTAATTTAATCTTAACAGTATTTTATACTTTGAAAATAATAATTAATTAACGAAAATCCTTTAGCGAGCTTTCGTTTAACTAATCTGGTTGTTAAAACACAGATTATTTATAAAATTTTTGATAAGACAAATAATTCCCAATAGATCCTATTTAAAAGTCCAATTTATAAAAGATAGATGATCCTTGGAAAAGAAAGTTCTTTCTTTAATCTCGATCCTTGATTATATTAATCTTGAATTTGAAAGGGGAAATAACCTTGTTATTAGATGTTCGACAATTCGTTTTATTAGCTTCGTAAAAATAAAAATTTGAGACAGTTCAATATTAATGCGAGTTCAAAATTACAAAGTAATTTAACAGTAACACGTAATAAAGCGTAAAATTTCCTACTAAAATGAACATTCTTTTGCCTATCTGATCCCAAAATTTTTAAGGTTTTCCCAACCGTAGCGGTCAGGTGGCATTTTTTTTGCCAAACGTATTTTTGCAAATTATAATAAAACGATTTCATTACAACAGAGAGACGGCCAAATAGTACACCTGGCGGATGCAAATGGCCACCCAAATGGTTATTGCGTCATTGGGCATCATATTATGTTTTTGTGTCATTTTGTCGTACCAGCACTGATTACTCCTGATTCGCCATAACGGACTGAGTCGTAATTATAATGAATATTTTTTACATTTGAATGGTAAAAATCGGAAAGACTTTTTTAATAATATTAACTCGATTTAAAGGTAAATATATAAGCGCTTTTCGGACTACGCTATAATCCATACTAATATTATAAATGGGAAAGTGTGTCTGTCTGTACGTTTGTCTTTCTTTCACGGCAAAACGGAGCGGCGAATTGACGAATTTTTTTAAATGGAATAGTTGAAAATTTAAATAAATTATTAAAAACTACAAGATTGCCAAACTGGCGAAGGCCGGAGCTGCCCTCAAGCGGCTCCTGCCCAATCTCGGTGGCCCAAATCGTGTGGCCCAATCTCGGCGTCTGTGTTTCCAAATTCGCATAACCCGGAAGTATTTAAAAAACGAGTGCATAGGCATCTATTGGGTAAGCTCGCTCCATCGTAGGCCCCGTCTATGCCCTCGGGCTAGTCTGGGACCAAGAGCAAGCCCATAATAATTAAAAAAAAAAAAAAAAAAAACGCCTCCTGCCGGAGGCTCTACACGGGGATCGTGCGGTCCATGGCCCTCTACGGGGCTCCGGTGTGGGCGCCCAATCTAGCCGCGGCTCCGGCCCGACTTCTGAGGGCGTCCCAGAGGGTCATGGCCATTCGCATGGTGCGGGGATACCGCACGGTCTCCTGTGAGGCGGCATGCCTCCTTGCCGGCGTCCCGCCGTGGGATCTGGAGGCAACAGTCCTTGCACACACGTACGAGTGGCGCGTGGAAGTGCAACGCCGGGGTGAAGTCCCGATGCCGCGGGTTATCGCGGCACGGCTCACGGAGCTCCGGCGAGATCTCATGGCGGAATGGAGACAACGACTGTCGCAACCTAGTGCTGGGCACACCGTTATAGCGGCGGTAAGACCCCTCTTTGAGGAGTGGCTGGAGAGGCGTCATGGCACTCTCACGTTTCGCTTGACACAGGTCCTCACCGGACATGGTCAGTTCGGGAGGTTCCTGTGTCGGATTCGGGCGGAAGCGACGCCTGGGTGTCACCACTGCAGTAACGGTCGCCTGGAGGACACGGTCGAGCACACAGTTGAGGTGTGCCGCGCATGGGCGGAGCATCGACGTGTCCTCGTAGAGGCGATCGGCGGCGGTGACCTCTCGCGCCCGGCGCTGGTTCAGGCCATGCTTCGGGGCGAGACGGAATGGGATGCCGTCGCCTCCTTCTGCGAAGCAGTTATGCTAGTGAAGGAAGCGGCGGCGCGCGAGAGGCAACGACGAGCCTCTCGCCCCGGACTAAGACCCAGGCGAAGACGTCGAGAGTCGCAAGACGACTACCGGCCACCGTAGGCGCGGTTCTGCGGATGGTGAGCGATGGGTAGCTCGCCGCCCGAGGACCAGGACCGCGTAGACGGCGCGTTTTGTTCCACGTGCGCCTCAAAGAGAAGGAGTCAGCACAGGAAGGGGCCCAACAGGGCCAACGCCTGCCGGGGTTGCGGAATGTTTATAATAGTTACCGTGACCTCGGAACATAAAGGGCAATCGAAGGAACATGAGTGGGTTTTAGTCAGTAAGAGTCTGACACGCCTTCCCGTCGCACCCAGTACGGGAGCAGTCATTGGATGATTTCCCACTCACAAAAAAAAAAAAGATTCGAAACTTATTTTTTGGTATATAATCGAGAAAGGTTATAGGAATCTAGGCTATATAACATCACCCTATCACCTGCAGCGGAGCAGAATTTACGCTAAGAACCTAGAAGCAATAATTTAGTACTAAATGAAAAAAAAACTAAATGCATTAGATTTACTTTACCCAATGTTAGAAGTACTGAATGTAATGTTGAATTGAACAGGGATGTACTTGAATTCGTCGATAAAACGGTTTTCCTTGGGATAACGCTCGACTCAAAGCTGCAGTGGGGCCCTCACATAACATCTCTTACAGCGCGGTTAAGTTCAGCTGCTTTCGCTGTCAGAAAAATCCGGCAATTAACCGACGTAGATACCGCGAGACTAGTCTATTTTAGCTATTTTCATAGTGTCATGTCTTACGGTATTTTACTTTGGGGACGTGCTGCAGATATAGATTCCGTATTTGTATTGCAAAAGAGGGCTGTCAGAGCTATATATAACCTCAGCAGCCGCGAATCTCTAAGGGATTTGTTTAAAAGTATTAACATCTTGACGGTACCTTGTCAATATATATACGAAAACATTATGTACGTTCGAAAAAATCTTCATCTTTTTAGTAAAATAAGTGACAGGCATAATTTTAATACCAGAAATAAGAACAAATTGGATCAACCAAGTTTTAGATTGTCAAAAGTCCACACTTCTTTTATGGGGTATGGTGTAAAATGTTATAATAAAATACCACTCGAAATTCTCCATCTAAATGAGAAAAAATTTAAAACATGCATTAAACGCACGCTATGTAATCAAGCTTATTATAAGTTAGAAGATTATATCAATGATAAACATGCTTGGCTAAATGCTGGTCCTGCTCCACATAAGCTCACAAATTAGAAATTTTAATCATTGGAAGATAGAAAATGTTTCTTATCCCTTTAATTTTTGACATGAATACCTATTCAAGATCGTTATTATTATTATTTGTAAAGGTAATTAAATTTCACCCATTTATGTTTTTTTAGGTACAGTACAAAACTTTGGTTTGTGTAATTTAAATGCATATTTGAATTTTTGTAAATGTGAGTACGATGCATTGATTTACTTTATTTATTAATATAGTTTTCTACTGACACAAATTGACATGGCGGTTAGGAGCATTGTCATGCTCGCTTAAAAAGTCTCGCTGATGGTGGCGAGTGCGTTGGATCATTCGGTTCCCTTCAAAATGGTTGAGCTAAATGGTGCTGATGCCACGCGTCATGCTCGTGAACGGGCGCTGTCAGTTGAGATCGGTCATCTCTTAACTGCCATGACTTTTTACTTTTTATTTTAAATTTGTATTTGTTTATTATTTTGTTACATACACATTGTTTTCACATGTAGAAGCAACAAAAAGAAAATGTAACCAAGATTTTGTAAAACATGATTTTTTTAAAAAGAGTGTCCGTGGAGTTTCTTGCCTGTTCTTCTCCATAGAGATCTACGTTTTGGAACAGGCAATTAGCGTCACTTTTCTTTTCTGACTAACCGACCGACTCTTTGACAATTCATAAGTACCTGTAAATGGTCTAAGTGAAATAAATGCTTTGAATTTTGAATTTTTTTGAATTTTGCAACCATGTGTTACCAAGCCTAAATCCTTCAGGAAAACATACACAAATCTAAAGAAAGTACGATTACTTTCACAGATTTGTTTTGCTTTGTGTAAAAGTTTTATATCTTTATTTATCTGTGTAATACACTTTATGACAACAGTTTAACGGTTTACGATTTCTTTTTCGCTACATTTTCGTGATGGAGAGCTATTGTTGCGTAAAGAAAATAATTCGATTTTCTTCCTAACCGAATGTTTCAATTTCAAGTAATACAAAATTAACCACATACACACATTTACATTGTTGTAAAACCAAAACAAATGAATGTAAATTTTTCTCCATTGGCATTATGACCAAGAAGCTTGATGGCATACATTTCTACGTTGGATGGCATGCCAAACGCTTAGCTAAGCTTCTGGTCAAGATAAAAGCCAGCTCTTAGGTCATGGAAATAAACATGGGCAAAATCGGAAGTTTACCCTTTCAAACAAAAAAAGAATTGTTCAAATCGGTTGGTAAACGACGGAGATATGCGCGAACAAACATAAAAAAATACAAGCATCCGAATTGAGAACCTCCTCCTTTTTTTAGAAGTCGGTTCAAAAGAGAACATACGCATTTAAATGCATCCACTGCCTAAGTGTTTCAATTTCAACCTCAAATGACTCGAAAATATATCTACCAGCATGTTGGTTTCTGCAGCCGATACTTCAGAAGTATTATTATTTCTTATATTATTCGTTATTGTGATCATCTTTCTCCTTTATTATTAATAAATTCAAGCTCAGAAATACACTCGAACTATTCAAAAGGGAATCTAAATCACGTAGGTCTACTAAATCTAATCAGCTACTCAACAAAGCCGGTGATGCTAATTTTCCTCTAAACAACCAACACTGGTGTTATTTCCATTTCATGTCACAACCAGACCATATTTTCATTCTGCTAAAAGCACATTCGCTTAATCAGTACATCCACAAACTAATTTGCATTAACAAAACATGATGCATTGTCATTAAAATGACATTATTCACCAGTTGTCAGCGATGTCAGCTAACACGCTCGCTGATTCTAGCGATGCGAGCGCTGCAAACTGGGTGGCAATAAACAAAACATTTCGTTATGCTATCCGTAATCCGAGTATGGCAAAACACTTCATCACTGAAATAGATGCAACGCTATTTAATGTAAAGCTCATTATATTGAGTACCTTGTGTGTATTGGTGACATACGTATTGGACAGGATATGTAGCAATTAGGGACGCTGTTTAGCAGAAAGGACTCAAACCTCAATAAGTAACTTTTGAGTTATCAAAGTTAAGTTTAGGTGTGATTTGCTTTGATTTTGTATTTGGCATATTTTGAAATAAACGGTGCAAGTGTTTTGAGACAATTCTGTTAGGTATATTAAATATAGACCAGCTTCTTTCAAGTTCAATTCATTAAAACGACCCAAACAGATTGGTTTATTACAGTTGTTTGTAGAAAAGTAAATCACTATGTCGGTTGCATGGCATCATTGAAAAATCATCCTTATTTTTTTAGTATCGCGGATTTTTTTTGCTGAATAAAATACCGGGCTTTAGAACCCCTTTGGTAAACTTACTTCATTTTTGACTATATAGTGTGGGTTGAGTCCTTTCTGCTAAACTACCGTGGACCTTGTTGTCCAGTTAAATGTATTAATTTCAATAAAGCTATTTTATGAAATTATGGATATTTAAAATAAAATGTTTTGTTTAGGCACGCGCATATGGTCCATTCAAAATGACTGTGTGTCAAAACCAAATTCAGCAACTAAAAGGGCATAATATGAAGAAGTTTATTTATTAATTCTCGACACTATTGTAGATCAAATAAAGCCAGTACTTATGTTTAAATTGCTACAAGATTCATGTCTAAGTTTGAGCAATACGTATTAGTATTCTAAACATAGTTCCTCTAATTGATAACATATAGGAATGCTGCCAACGGAGTAGAGGCGAGAATGCACCGTGAACTATTCTGAGGAGATTCACTGTCAATGAACTCGATATTATGATAGTCAACAATGTTACATGTTATTGATTGATTAAAATCGATGTATAGATATATAAAATGGTAAACTGACTAACTGATTGTTAATATATCAACGCACAACCCCCACCGCTGGTCTTAGAGACATGAAACTTGGAGGGTGCGATTTTTGTGAAGAGTAGGTAACTAGGTAGCCACTAAGAAATAATTTTCGAAAAAGCGGTAAAATGGTGGATGAAAGTTTGACATCCACCCGCTCGAAGACACGAGCAAAGGCTAGTTATTAATAAAATTCTCATCTAATAGCAGAAAGATTACAAAAAATCGAAAGTCAGTGGCAACAAAAATCGGCCAACAGAAGTGAAGAAATTTTGTTTAAAAAAAAATGCGAAATCCAGCTTTAAGTACGTTAGATAGAATTTGTGACACGGGGTTCTTTGATCATGAGATAAATAAATATAAACTTTATCGAGTGTAGTGCATGGTGACACTAGTCAAACAAATCGATTCGTGTGTGACCGCCGCGCCTGTCCAGTTCCGATTCATTATATTATAATTATTACTTTTGAACTAAAAGATATTTTCCTTATTGTGATATTTTGTATGTATTGGAAAACTGGTAGTGGTTTTTATCTTAGGTCTACCTTGTCTAAATATTCATGTAATTGAATCGGTCATTCCAAAAACCTCATAAATCACACAATTAGAATTTTCCAGGAATGAAGAGTTATAAGTATGTTCTTAATTATGTGGTCCGTTTTGCGGTATCATATACTATATTATGTATGTATTTGAAAATTATATAAGTATGTTTATCAGTTGTCTGGTTACCATAGTACAAGCTCTGCTTAGTTTGGAATCTGATGACTGTGTGTGAGTTGTCCGAGGATATTTAATTATTTATTTATTTGCAGTTAAAAAAAACCGGCCAAGAGCGTGTCGGGCCACGCTCAATGTAGGGTTCCGTAGTTTCCCGTCCGTCACAATAAGTGTATCTACTTATAAGTTTAAAAAAAGGCTATTTGTTACGTTGACATACTAAGTAGGCAAAAATTATTTTGTACAACCCTTTTGTCTTTTTTGTACAAAAACTGTTCTTTCTATCAAGTTCAAAATAATTTTCCTAGAAAGTCCTTATAAAGTTCAACTTTCCAGATTTTTTTTCATATTTTTTAAACCTACGGATCAAAAGTTAGAGGGGGGGGGGACGCTTTGATTTTTCCTTTTGGAGCGATTATTTCCGAAATTATTGACATTATCAAAAAATAAATTTTAGTAAACCCCTATTCATTTTTAAATACCTATCCAACAATATATCACACGTCAGGGTTGTAATTAAAAAAAAAACCACTTTCCTATTTACATATAGGGGGGCTACCCTAATAAAACGTCTTTTTCCAAATTTTATTTCCGCACTTTGTCGGCGTGATTGATATACATATTGGCACCAAATTTCAGCTTTCTAGTGCTAACGGTTACAGAGATTAAGCGAGGACGGACGGACAGACAGACAGACATGGCGAAACTATAAGGGTTCCTAGTTGACTACGGAACCCTAAAAACCTGGGTTGCTATTTTAAATTGAGTGAAATCGACAAAATTATTTCAAAAAGGAATCAATTTCAACGGCTCTACAATATCCACATGGATTTAGTTGACATTATTCGCTTATTATTATTACTAAAGTATAATTAAATGGGCTACCTTTTATCATTTTGATTACGTGAAACTAAGTGAGGACTTTTTTATAGTAATACCAATAACGTAGTTAATATATTTTTTATGAGCTGTCAAATGCTTTTGTCTATAAAAGTATAAAGTGTGTATGGCAATAAGGCTATGATTTCACTAATATTATCACTTGACTAACTTTTATATGCATACTCCATACTAATATTATAAATCCGAAAGTATCTCTGTCTGTCTGTCTGTCTCTTCTTCACGCCTAAACCACTGAACCGATTTAAATGTCGCGGAAAAACGAAGTCGCCGACAAATGCTAGTTGTCTATAGTAGGTGTATTTTATTTAAATCTCGAAAAAAATATCAGCTGTTTCATACATTTGGGTCGGGAGGCCATTGAACTTTTGTTAGAAACAGCAGATTGTTTTTTTTTGCGATTTCAGAGTTAGTTGTTTGTTTTCATGCGTAAAATCCTGTCGTAACGTAATGGCCCGGCTCAGTAGTCAAGGCGCCCGCCTCACGTGCATAAGATTGCGATGAGTATTCTAATTCACGAGTTATCCCTAAGTTTATATAATGTCATCAGTGAAAGTGTTAAACTTAGACCACCAGGGCTAAAATGGCCAATTGACATTGAGCAAGTGTGACGGTTGATCTTCAAGTTTTCTCTGTATCAGATGTAACCTTAGCTCTGCAGAAAAAAAGAAATAATAATAAATTTACAGGTAATTAAATGGGCTAATAAAAGTATATTTGATGTGTAATAAAATAGTATATTTGATGTGTAATAAAATACATAAACCCGCAGTCAGTTTGACCTCGTAACTTTCGCCTTTGTCAAAGGTTGAAAAACAAAAAAAGAACACGCAATTTAAAATGAACTTTATGTAGCCTTTACAATTTTTTTCGTTATGTTGGTAGTGCCCGTCGCCAAGTTATCAGTGATCGTGTATGTCACGACGATATTCCCGTTAACGCACGATGATATTGGCCCATAATGTTAGCTGCAAACGATCGGTTGTGGACACTGCTGAAATGACGTCATCTGTTATCCACATTTTGGAACGTATTGAAACCATTTATCGACGTGACGTGAAACAAGTTGTAATTCTGGTTTACCAGTTCAAAAGGCTTAGTTTTCGATTCATGTGGTAAAGTTTCCATCAAAATTCGTTGCTCTAAGTTTTCAAGTGGGCTTAGAACATAAAATAGAAATAAATTTCATCTAGCCCAACTTTAAAGAAAATTTGAGAAGTTTCGCTAAAACAGAATCCTAAGTCTGCAGAAGAAAGTAATGTGACGCCATTAGATTGTGCATAAATAAAATGCGAAAATTTTAACTTTTCTAATCCTTAAATAACACATTAGTAAGACAAAATCCCAATGAAAGTATATAAAACTGCCATTAAAAAGGTTCGCACCTACTAATTTTGCACGCGTCATTTATTTAATTTGGATAAAGTCAAACACACACAGTCGACGTGTTTAAACAAATATCAAAGTTCTTAACTAAGGGCGTCGGAGCTCACGGGTTGGCGCGAATTCGAATCATTCCACTAAGTCCGGTAAAAGCCATTTAACTTTTGGAAGAGAAAACAAAATTACGTTTAGAACTTTTTAAATGAGCAATTCCTTGTTTTTTCGTTGATAAGGTGTTTTGAAAGACTGATTTGCAAAAGTCCGTCCTCTTATTTACCTTTTTCAAGTTTTCGACCTTTGAAAACTTTAAAGGCCCATGATTCAATCTAGTCAATCAACTACTTCAAAAACTTTTAACTAGTTAGTAAGCAAACTACTAATAGTTAAATACAGCAAAGCAAAAACAAAAACATGACATTGAATATTCTCTCAGTTATGCGTAATATCTATATTCTATTACATACGCACCTCCTCTTACTGGAGGCAGAACAATATCCTTGCCAAGTTAAACATACGATAGCATTGTTCTTGATGATAATAATGAGCAAATTTTAATGCAGACACAAAATTCGTGTTTTGCTTACACTACGAAGGGGAATTAATGGATAGCGGATGTGTTGCGAAGATTATAATTCCAATGTACGATGAAGCTGAGGCTTGGTAAATATTACATGCATGTGGATATCAAGATAACGTACGAATAATGTTTATTATGTGCTCCCGGCGAAGGCTCGTTACATGGGGTCTTAGCGAACCGCAAAAAGGAAGCCTTTCAACTCGTTACGTGTGCGATCGAAAATTACGCTTAAATAGGTGTTAGCAAAAAGGTTTGTATACTAAAATCTAAAGACCTGTTATTAACCCCTCTTTCAGTTCAGCGTATTTCCAAGAGGTAATCATTGTTAAAGGTTTTATAAAATAATGAAAATGATATAGTTTATTATTTTTAAAATAGTCGAGCTCTTTGTGAAGACTAAAAAAATCTATTTTAGTAGTCATATAGCGAATTCACTGTGTTTTGGTTTGATTAGTTTGGGTGTATTTAATTTAAGATAAAGATATTTTATCACTTTCTCTGGCATAGCAGATTTTTTAATAAGTATATGTGTTATAGGCAAACTCCGAAGCTCCGGCGCTCCTAGGTTGGACTGGTCAATCCTTAGGTCAGACTGAATGACTTAGTCAAAGTCCAAACAAATGTAAATTTTCGGCCTTTGACTAAACAATTTTCGTCAAACCTGGGAGAGACTAATTTGGTCAGGCAAACGTCAAAACACAATTTTATTAAATCGGGGTTTGACGAGTCAAACTCCGATATAGGTATGAAGTGTCTTATCTTCGTATATTTGGAAGCATTTTATCATTTAAGCAGCTTTTAAGTCTTAAGAACCGTTTAACTCTGCCAGTTCTGACACCTGATTGGTCAGCTTACGTGATTTTCACTTTTATATTTGAGATGCTTTGAGAGAATGCCGTGTGGCATTAGGGCCCGCCTTTTGTACGATGTGCAATAAAGTATAAAATAAATAAATAAATGCTTTGGAATATACGGAGGTTAGTTTGTAAGATTAGGTATAAAAAAATAACATTTTTAAAATTTTGATGTTTTAATAATTTCTTAAGTAATTAAAATGGAAAATTACTGAATAAAATGAATAAAATATGATTTATTTTTGTAAATAGGTAATAAATTACACTTTTACACGTCATTTTTTTTTTCTTTTTTTTTTTTAATCGAACGATGGGGCCGGTGTTTCCTAGCTGGACTACTCTGAGAAGAAACATCCGAAACAAACTCAGAGGTCAAAGTCTCTTTTAAAGTCCATACAATATTGTATTGGTCAAAATATGCGAGGACCATGAAGGTAGACTGAAGGGATCTCTTGATGAGAGAAGCACACAGATTTGAGTGGACCTGTCCAAACAGTGCAAGCATTTGTCATAAGTCGTTAAGCTCAACTAAAAAACACGTAAGGAGCTCAACGTCTCGACGAACAATACCAAAGTGAGGACATTCGGGTAGGCCGCATTAAGTACTCAAACCGTCAGTCATTATAAAACATACTATATAGCAATCAAGCAACCCACATAGTCCTCACACTCACAATAAATATGATGTAAAAAAAAAATAATAGGTACTCAAAAAGTACATAAATGTCAAGTTCAATAATTACTTACAATGTCAAACAGAATAAAAATTGGTGTACAAAATAATAATACTTTAAAAAAAGTACTCATAAATGTCAAATATTAAAATCTTAATGTCAATAATATAAAAATGATAATTTTAACATGTCAATATTGGCCTATGTTAATGATTGAAGCAGCTCAATTCCAAGCATTTGAGTCCTCAATATACTCTTTAACAGAATAGAAAGCATTCCGGCATAATTTACGTTTTATAAATAATTTAAATTTGGTGATGCTAAGTTCCTGAATCTGGCTAGGAAGTTTATTATAAAAGCGTATACATTGACATTTAAACGAACCACCTATTTTTTTAAGCCTAGTTGAAGGAACAATATATTTGTCCTTGTTTCTTGTGTTAATATTGTGGATATCACTGTATTTTTTAAAGTGATTAATATTTTTATGTGCATACAACAGATTTTCATATACATATTGACAGGGCACAGTCATAATATTAATCTCTTTAAATTTGTCTCTGAGGGAGTGTCGGGGACTTAATTTATAAATAGAACGAATAGCCCTTTTTTGTAAAACAAAAATTGTTTGAATATCGGCGGCATTTCCCCACAATAGAATTCCGTACGACATCAAACTATGAAAATAGCTGAAGTAAACTAAACGGGCTGTTTCCAAATCCGTTAAACATCGAATTTTCCGAACGGCGTATGCTGCGGAGCTGAGTTTTTTAGACAATTTATCTATATGGGGGCCCCACTGAAGTTTGGCATCTAGTGTTATGCCTAAAAATACGGTGGAATCGTCTGGTCTCAGTTCTTCTTCCTTTAATAGAACACAAGTATCTACCTTTGCGACATTTGGTAACGTAAATTTAATTAGTTTGGTTTTCTTTTCACTGAGAAGTAAATTATTTACATTAAACCAATTAACTATTGACGCGAGAGCACTACTTATATCATCAGTTATCAGTTGCTGACGTTTAAGTTTAAATAAAAGTGAAGTATCGTCTGCAAACAGTACTACGTCATGTTTATCTTTAATGAGATAAGGCAAATCGTTAATGTAAATAAGGAACAAGAAAGGACCAAGAATTGAGCCCTGGGGCACGCCCATTCTTACTACAGAGCCGGGTGATCTTTCACCGTTCACGTCGACTCTTTGAATCCTATCACTCAGGTATGAGGTGAGAAGATCCAGAGAGGAGGCCCGGATTCCGTAGTAGTGCAGTTTCCTGATTAAAGTTTCATGAAGAACGCAATCAAATGCCTTGGACAAATCACAAAAAATGCCCAATGCATCGAATTTGTCTTCCCATGCATCATAAATATGCCCTAAGAGTTCAACACCTGCATCGGTGGTTGAACGACCCCTCATCTTCAATTTTACACAATTACACGCCCGCACGCTCAATGAACGAACATGAAATGACAAAACAATCGGTCGGAACACCGCGAGAGACATTATGAACCTGTTTAAACATGATCAGATCAACGTTTGACCGAGTTTTGCAGTCGCTTCTAGGATTGACTAGGCCAAAACCGAAACAGAATAATTTACTTTCGACGTTTGACTGAAAAGTTAGGAGCTCCTGGGTTTGACTAAAAATACTTCAGGCAAACGGCGAAATTGAAATGTATTTCGGGGATTGCCTGATGGCTTTGGCCAAACCTAGGATAAACCAGTCCTTCCGCGAAGAGACTGTGTATCGGACTTTGACTATAACATATGCACTAACAATGGCATAACATGAGCCTACCAAGGGTTGTCAGTTATCTCGCCATCAAACAACATGAAACAATGTCCAATAACTTTTATTAACCTTTCGATGAACAAGCGCCAGCCGGCTTTCGCGCTGCAATTGTCTTCCTATTGTATCTCCATCCAATCACGCTGTGTTCGAAGGTTTAATGGTACAGTAGTCAATATCCAGTATAAAAAAGTAAATAAATATTTTACTTCTACTGCTATTTCGTGCTTCACTGAGCCCTAATGTCAACTAAACGTATTCGCATCTCAATTCAGTGTTTTTCGGTTCTACATGAATATTTCATCCACTCAAGCGCATTAGCAACCGAACAAATCCTTCGTTGGCAAATAGTGGGTTCTATTTAGTATATTTTTTTAGGGTCTGGTAGCTTGGACTTTTCTTTTTGATGCATAATTATGTATGAAAATAAGAAAGGCATAACTGAGGTGGGAAAAAAGGCTGCAAGGCAAATGTTATTTATTAGTTGGACGTCAGCCATGTACACTGTGACTGCTGGGCTATAATAATGGGCAGGAATAGTCTATGCAATGGCTGCCAAAAGATGGATAGAAAGGGGGTGACATGGCCTGGACACTCAAAAGGAGAATTGGTTTGAGGAGGCACAGTAAAAAACTGCTTGAAAGAACAAGAGCGGAAAAATAATTTAAAGATTTAAATTAATTTTCCGCTGCTTCTCCCACCTCGCTTAAGTTTACCTACCTAATAACCATATGAGTTTCTCTAAACGAGATATATCTGCTACTTAACAGACACGGTAAGCGAGCAATGTTACAGAGGGCGTGTATCGGCTTTACCACATAATAGTTAATAGCCCGTCGAGCCGGCGCCTATGCGAGGAAATTTTTATGATACACCCCGCGGCCATCAGCGTTAAACGTCAAAGTTCAGTAGGTTCATGTTGGGGTAACAATTTACGGCTAATTTATTAGTCGAAGTGATAACAGGGTTTGGGAAAATATACTTCGGTATAGATAGCACATACTATTTAGTAAACGATTGCTTTACTTTATTTCAAAGCGATTTTCAATGCCGTATTTTATTCATTTACCTTTTTAACCGACTTCAAAAAAAAGTAGGTTCTCTGTTCGACCTGTATGTATGTATGTATGTATGTATGTTTGTCCGCGATTATCTCGCGTTTGGCTGAACCGATTTTGATGCAGTTTTCAGCAAAGTGTTTGTTACATTCTGGTGAAGGTTTTAGTATATAACACTAACGGATATCCCGTGACGTTGCCCGCATAGATCGCGTTTTGCTTTCTTGGATTGTAGATTTTCAAAGACGATTGTATGTTTGACCGCGATTATCTCGCGTTTAGCTATACCGATTTCGATGCAGTTTTCAGAAAAGTCTTTGTAACATTCTGTGGAAGGTTTTAGTATATAACACTAATGGATATCCAGTGACGTTGCGCGCATAGTGCCGTTTTCATTTTATAACATTAAATTTATTTTGAGAGCTACCCTAAAACGTAGTCAGATACTGAGACTCTAACTAAAAAGTAAAAAATAAAAAGCTTTTTTAAAAAAAAGATAACCGACTTCAAAAACTAAAAGCTCAAAAATAACTATTTCGGAAGTCGGTGGCTTCTCGTCTGCCGGTCGATTTGTGTTGCCACCGACTTCCGAAATAGTTATTTTTGAGCTTTTAGTTTTTGAAGTCGGCCTTATCTTTTTTTTTAAAAAAGCTTTTTGTTTACCAAAAACCTGAGAATTCAAAGATGAGTCTGATCCATGCATGTCTGTGTGGAGTGTGCGTTTCTTTGGTTTTTCACGTTTACAGGGGTTGGCTTATACAAAAGAATGAGTGCAATGTCCCCTTTTCAGTACATAATATCTAAAATGGCATTTTACTGCCAAACACTATTCTAAGTAAGTACATTCTATGCTGATAAACATAATAAAAAATATTTCTCTCGCTAAAATTGTGAGTTACCAACTATCTAAATAGTAAATCTGTAAATTAATGTAAATACGACACCTTATTACAATTTTCTAGCTTTTTAGGCTGTATACTTACAGTAAATAAACAAAAAAATTGCTTTATTTACTGTACTGTAAAAGATTAATATGTTTTTTTTTTATATTAAATACAGTTCCAACTGTGTGTAATATGAGTAAATGAAGGCTAGTGGGACATTATATTTATTGTTATAAATCGGTATTTGAAAAGTTCGTCTGCTTGATGAAACATTATGAATATTTTATAATTAATAAAATAAAAGTAATTTATATTAATTTGTTAAGTGATTGTTCTGATGAGCTTATTATGAATGACAGTATTTTATTAACCACCACTTCCGAAAATGGCGATACACATTCCCCTACGCCTAGGGGAATGTGTATCGCCATTTTCGGAAGCCTCGCCAGGCTTTCCTGCAGCAGACGGGTTTACAACAAGCTTGTTACCTAGTACCTCTTGAGGTAACATAAACCATGACATATCGACACAGGTTATTGTGTTTGGTTAAGCAACACGTGGTCTGAGGTAGCAAACGTCCGGTGCTCGTTCATCCACACATAATGTTACACAGACGTAGCTGAGTAGCCTTCCTTGTTTGTTATGTTGTTAATACTAGGTAAATAGTACAAGACAAACTATTTAATTGAATTGTAGTAGTTGAAGACTAATTAGGATCGTTATTAATCCTCGTAACACTCAGCTTGATAAAACATTAAAGTCACAAGATAGGATAAACGGAAAGAAAGTTTATATTGTTTTTTGGTTTGGTATTCACTTACATTGTTTTCACATATAGAAGCACCAAAATTAATGTAACCAAGATTTTGTAAAACATTTTTTTTTAAAAAGAGTTTCCGTGGAATTTCTTGCCTGTTCTTCTCCATAGAGATCTACGTTTTGGAACAGGCAATTAGCGTCACTTTTCTGACTGACCGACCGTCTCTTTGACAATTCATAAGTGCCTATAAATGGTCTAAGTAAAATAAATGCCTTGATTTTTTTTATATTAAAATCTTTTACGCACAGTATTTCATACTATAGAATACATATGAGGTCGAGTAAATTTTGTTATGATACAAGTGAGGCAAACGTAAGGCAAGACGCTATCAGGCGAGGCAAAGCAACAATCTTTACAGTATGCCTGGTAACAGCTGGATGAAAACACAGACAATTGTTAAAACTTAAGTGATAATGGAGAACCTATTATTATTACTATTAAGTCCAGTTGTAGATATTTTTATTTTTTTATAAAGTTTTTTTTTAATTAAAAAACCAATTACAATAATAGACGTAACAAATTGTACACAATCACTTTTATAAATTGCTCTTACAGTACTTCTGACAATCCAATCATATCTTAGACCATTCATTCATAAACATATCGTTTGTTGGATTGGAATCCATGACATCATTACGAACAGTTAGAGTAGGAGATATTCGAGACTTGCAACGGTGGGACAAGGAGACACCGCATTTGCTTTTCTTTCTGCCACGCCGGTAATTGCAGGGCAAACACCGAGCACTTTGTGTGGTTCTAGTGCGTCAATTGTGTCATGAAGATAATTGGGTCGTCTCCTCTCTACAAAAACATGCCGGCTATAAGTAAGAAAAATAGACATATACACTTAACCAAAGAAATGCACTGCCACGTCGACTACTGATGGTGCAATTAAAAAAGTTTGCTATTACTGTCGAGGCAAAATTACAATCTAAGCCATAAACAAGAGCATAGTGGGGTCGAGAACATAATGATAGAATGCTCACATACCCACCAGATTGAATAGTTTGATACCTATAACTGAAGCAGATTTTTTTATTATCCAGAACATAAGTACCTACTAAAACTTAACAAGCAGTATTGTGGGTCCGTTGTTCAATATTCTATTGAGCATTTAGGACACATGTCTATTATGGTAATATCTGCTGGAATCTCTGTGAATCCAATCCGATAGAAAATGTAATGAAAAGAGTCCCGACCACTACCGCTTTGACTCGTTTGTAGGACAGGCCTGCCAAGGGTTAGACCACTGAATTTTATGCATTTAAAATGACATTGTTGTACCAGCTCTCCATTCTATTTGTCGAATATTTTTGTTAAATGCTTGATTCTTAGTATAACTATTTATTGTTTGAAAGTCTTTTGATATGTCTTACTGAGATAGAAAGAATGTTCTCAATTTGTGTTCTGTGTTTAATTTTTTTATTTATAATGTCTTGTGAGTCAGGTTCGCTCACAATAAATAATAAATTCAATGCGTAAACCCTAACCGCAACACCAAGTCAACGGTTGTCTGTTATAGAACCCTTCTACACTATACTCTAATAACTTATTTATATTACTTATTTACTGCATATATTGTTCCAAAGAGAAACGACTGACGCTTGTCTAAGAGTGCTGTTCTGACGGGTCAGCCAGTAAACAATTTTATTTTAGCGAGACAATTCTTTGGAGGTAGCTTTTATTTCATTTTCCGGGCAGCTGTATTGTTATAACAGTGATAGATACCACGGCAAAACTATTCAATGAACAACATGTAACATTGTGCAGTGGCCAGAAAAAGCTGGATAAAAATAAAATAGGGTCTTGCGTAGAGCATCTATACAAAGCAAGTGAGATAACCGATTTATAAAATGTTCCCGTTTTGAAACTGAAAAAAAATGTGTTGTATGTAACGTCATTTATCTATAATCCTATCGTTGTACGAATCTTTGTAGAGATCCGTAATCAACCCTATATGTAGTTTGTGGAGAAAATATTATAGTCTCTCCTCGTTCGTTCTTCTATGTCAGCAGCGGCTTAATTAAGATTCATGGAAACCTCAATGCGCGTTATCCAGCACCCATTTGCTTTGTTTCTATTAATTTCTATTAAGTATTAGCTGTAAAGACTAGACGATATCAGAAATATGACATAACTAGCTGTTCCACGCGGTTTCAGTCGCGTAATGGTATGTTTTTGGTTAACTGCTTCGCTCCTGTAGATCTTAGCGGGTTATGCCAATTGGTTATTGTTTTACCGTTTATGCCATATTTTTCATTGACGCTCCGGTCTGGTCTGGTGGTCATCAAGTGATGACGACTAATACTAAGTGGTCGAATTGTCGCCATCAAATAGAGGTTTGTTTTTAGCAGTCTTTTATTACTAGGTAGCTGTTTTTTCTTTTTCAGCGTTGCCCGCCTGTTTTCATACAAACTTATTACACGTACTTTACTTCTTTGAATTTCCAAAAATCTTCATTAAGTACGCTTCAACAGCAAAATAATTTAACTTGAACTTTATTACTTTTCAATTTTTTTTATTTTTAGTTATGGCTGAGTGTTGTATACTACGAAAAGCCTGTCTCTTTAGATAATAATTCGACCTGTATATACCATTTGGAGAAGTACCTACTTAGACATTAGACAACATCTGAATTATTAAAATAAAGACTTACTCAGAAATACCAGTTGCCTACGGCCTTACATAACCTAATTGAAATTAGTCAGAATGCCAGAATTACAAACATCAAGGTTCTTCTTATAAAAGCCAATTAGGTCCGACACAACTAAAATGAGATTTGGCTATAAACGTAAAAATAAAATCAGCTTCATAGCTCGACAATTTAAATTAGAAATTGTTTTTCGGGACGACATTGTCCAGTACCGTCGCTATTGTTTTATTTCCACTAATTCAATAATGAATCAGTACAACGTCCCAGCTTGTTTCAAAAGTAGAACAACTTGTTCGAAAACACAGGAACACTGAAAATGTTCGATTAAAGAGAAACACATTTAGCTCACCGCGCGGATTCTTTTATAGCCATTACTTTGGTTCCATTGCACCTTATCGGCATCAATATAAGACACATATCTATAGATGTATTAAAATATCTTGTAAAGTATTTTCGAATCCTGAGCGTTGTGAAATTTTGATGAGATGAAACTTACAATTATATAACGTTTCTTCGCCAATTTATTTATTTATTTTTAAGTAATATTTTTCGACGTATGTACATTTATTTGTATGCTACTACTGTTTTTCTTTTTCGAACACCTTTTTAATTGCTTCAGTCAGTGTTGAAATATTGATGTCTGTGTACACGATTGCGCACGAAAAGTAATGTTATGTTTTCAGGATTTATGTATGAGATATTTTTACATTTAACAGTCCACGTAATGAAAACTGCTGATATGAATTTGATGATTTTCCAAAATCTGTGTGTTGAAAGATGATATTATTATTTAATTCGATAAAACGAGTATTTAGAAAATCAATTGATTTTTTTTTAAGATTGTACTATTTCTGTTTCATACATAATAGGGATGACGATAGCATTAAAAAAATGGTATTCTGTTTAGTCCGTCTGATAGATCTGCCGAAAATACGGGACACGTACTTTTTGCTTGATCAAATTAATTAAAAAATACAAACATAAAGAGCAACAAAGTTCTGGAGTGAGGGCTTTTGACGTCAAGTCCTGCAAAAAATGTATCTTATTGTGACGTCATGCGCATCTTTAACGCACTGTATCGTCGTCATTCTTCGTTTATGAGAAAAAAATACGAGTCCAAAATTTTTTGACAATCTATCTGACGGACTAATTACTTTTTTTGTCGTCTCGCCTATTATCAAAGACCTGTTTTTTTTTAAACTGGTTTGTAGATAGCAACAAGATTTAGGTACATATAATTGGTGAACAGCTAAAATGTACAACACAACTTAACACAACTTTGTGTCCGTCATACTATGTAACTGTTTTTTATTCACCAATGTAGGTATGTAAACTTGTTCCTGTTTGCAAATGGTTTAATATATCTCCGATTACATAAAATCATATATATCAAATTCTCGTGTCACAATGTTAATTACCTTACTCATCCGCAACGGCTGAACCGATTTTTACCATGCATATTCAGTAGGCCTGAGAATCGGCTACTATCTGTTTTTCATACCCCTAAGTGATAAGGGTTGTTCACCCTTAACATTTTTACGCTAGTGAAACCGCGGGAGGCAGCTAGTGGTTTTATATATCTCCGATTACATAAAACCACGTAATATAAAACTCAATTTGAAGCTTACATACTGCAGTTAAAAAAAGTTTCTTTATCGAGAACACGACCTTATAACGTAAGAAGGTCTGAAAGGCCAATACCTTCCATTTTGTTTTTCTTCAGACAATAATTCAAAGAAAACAACTAAAGAGCGTGTATTCGTAAAATGGCGTTTAGATGAGAAACAGTTGTTTTACTTTTAGAAATTACATAGTAAAGAATTTGAATAATATATTCTTTTTGTTGACATTAGTCGAGCCTTTTCGAAGTCGTTATATTTTCGTTTCTTTGAAAATGCGAATAATATTCAGAAGTATAAAATAATGTTTGTACCTTTTACGTTTAAATGATGAGACAAATATACATTTCTACAAAGCGAATAAATATAAATAGAGTGTTTTGTTAAGACTATGGCTTGAACCCTCTTTCTCAATTTAGAATGAAGACTTGACAATCTGACAGACTGTGGGCGGTTTTAGTTACATAAAGATAATTAAATAATAATAACCTAGAAAATCTTGCTAAAAAAATATAAATGCCAAAGTAACTTTGTCTGTCTTTACTGCTTACATATTGGGAGTTAGCTTGAGCCCCCAAAAAGACGATAACGATTTCGTATGCATCGGTAGTATTTGATATTACGAGGACAAAATTACAGGCGAAATCTAGTATAACATAAAAAACCGGCCAAGAGCGTGTCGGGCCACGCTCAATTTAGGGTTCCGTAGTTTCCCGTCCGTCACAATAAGGGTTCCCACTTATAAGTTTTAAAAAAGGCTATTTGTTACGTTGACATACTAAGTACGCAGAAATTATTTTGTACGACATTTTTGTCTTTTTTGTACAAAAAATGTTCTTTCTATCAAGTTCAAAATAATTTTCCTAGAAAGTCCTTATAAAGTTCTACTTTCCAGATTTTTTTCATATTTTTTAAACCTACGGGTCAAAAGTTAGAGAGGGGGGGATTTGATTTTTCCTTTTGGAGCGATTATTTCCGAAATTATTGACATTATTAAAAAATGATCTTAGTAAACCCCTATTCATTTTTAAATACCTATCCAACAATATATCACACGTTGGGGTCGAAATTAAAAAAAAAAACACTTCCCACTTTACATATAGGGGGGCTACCCTAATATATCTTTTTTTTCCAATTTTTATTTTACCACTTTGTCGGCAGGATTGATATACATACTGGTACCAAATTTCAGCTTTCTAGTGCTAGCGGTCACAGACATAAGCGAGGACGGACGGACAGACAGACCGACATGGCGAAACTATAAGGGTTCCTAGTTGACTACGGAACCCTAAAAAGTGAAACGGCAAATTGCGATTCGATTATTAAGAAGATTAGTACTCCTAGAACCAGTGAATACGCCTTTACACTCACAGCTCATGTATAAAAACGTGAATAATTATATAGTAGAGCTTTGTACCCATTCGTTACTGTTCTTCAGCTAAGTTCGTTATCATTGTAGTAATTACATTTTCTTAGAAAGTAACTCTTCCCTTTGAATTGGTAATTCCTATTAATATGTCGCAGCTTCTAATGATATTATGAATTCAATCCAATGCCTAGCTTATCTGCGATTAGATATTCTATTTTAATAAAAGCAAACTAAACTAATAAGGGATGAATAAGGGGATCATTATAATCAGAAATAATTCTGATATTATATACTTATGATCTATCGAGCTCAGATAGGTTATTATTATTGTGGTCGGATCTTATCTAGGTACACGTATTTTTTTTATTAAGTGCCACCCTTTAATAATAACCTTAATTGTAAATATTGAATTCATCTGAAACTGGAAACCGACCCTAACATCAATGATGTTGAGGCTAGTGATAAATTAATATAATTCAAGTTAATTTAAAAACTTAACTTCCCTTATTGATAACTAAGATGTGATATGATTCACATTCATTTACTTCGTTCTTGTCAATACGCGAGAATTCTTCTAACCAGTGAAGGTAAATAGCTGAACTCTAGATTAAACAACACATAGATACAGCGCGAGGTGTAGGTTGTCTAAACTCAAAGATTTACGAGCGATCGTTTGAAATGCCGCCAGTGAATATTTTATTGTTCTAACGATGACTTTGAATCTGTGCGTTTGTGCTTCAAGCTTTACCTTCATAGACATTTAGAGGAGAAACAATACATATTATTCAGGTTGTACATATTTGCGGTATGTAATATCGTCGTGATGGCTAAGTAGTTACATCGCCCAAATCTTAAGCATGTGGCTTTACAATCGGACAAAAGTAATTACCATGGGTCTTTTTTATCATCATCATCTCCCTAGCCTTTTCCCAACCGAGTTGAGGTCGGCTTCCAGCCTAACCGGATTCAGCTGGGTACCGGGTTTTTTACGTGGAGCGACTGCCTATCTGACCTCCACAACCCAGTAACTGGGCGACACCATACCTCTTGGTTAGACTGGTCAGAGTTTCTGGTTAACCAGTAACGACTGTCAAAGTTCTACGAATGACAACCGGGACCAACGGCTTTACGTGCTTTCCGAGGCACGGGATGTCAGTGATGTCCAAGATAAACTATAGAAAGTACATAAAAAAAGTTTTAAAAAAGGTTTTTCTTTTTAGGGTTCCGTAGTCAACTAGGAACCCTTATAGTTTCGCCATGTCTGTCCGTCCGTCCTCGCTTAACCTCAGTAACCGTTAACACTAGAAAGCTGAAATTTGGTACCAATATGTATATCAATCACGCCAACAAAGTGCAAAAAAAAAAAATTGGAAAAAAATGATTTATTAGGGTAGCCCCCCTATATGTAAATAGGGAAGTGGTTTTTTTTTTAATTACAACCCTGTCGTGTGATATATTGTTGGATAGGTATTTAAAAATGAATAGGGGTTTACTAAGATCATTTTTTGATAATGTCAAGAATTTCGGAAATAATCGCTCCAAAAGGAAAAATCAAAGCGTCCCCCCCCTCTAACTTTTGACCCGTAGGTCTAAAAAATATGAAAAAAATCTGGAAAGTTGAACATTATAAGGACTTTCTAGGAAAATTATTTTGAACTTGATAGAAAGAACAGTTTTTGTACAAAAAAAGAGAAAAAGGTTGTACAAAATAATTTTTGCGTACTTAGTATGTCAACGTAACAAATAGCCTTTTTTTTAACTTATAAGTAGGTACACTTGTTGTGACGGACGGGAAACTACGGAACCCTACATTGAGCGTGGCCCGACACGCTCTTGGCTGGTTTTTTTATATCATATTTATTTTCTAATTTTATTTTAACTGACAACTGAATCTGGACTTATTAGTATATAAATTTGATTCGTGATCTTGATATAGAGAGCTAAGTTACCCTTCTTCTTAGCTTTACATCAAAATAGGCCGACGTATGAGTCTAAAAATGTTTTAAGCATGTTCTCAATTAACCCCAAAACGTCTAGTGCAATTTTAATGAAAATTAGCAGTCTTCAGATTAGCCCAGCGGGTGATTCTGTAAAGTTGGGTATAGCTATCGAATTAACAACCGGGCGAACGCCGGGGCAGGTCGCTAGATATTAATAATAATATGGGTTTGTAATTAGGTTCGGAAACTGTTTATAGTTCTAGAAACTAACAAGAAATCGATATTTATCTTCGTGATTACCGTTAAAATGTTTCATTAATGAGTTTGCTTTGTATATGTTCAATGTGTGATGTGTATTAGTTGAAATATAATAATTATTATTAATGTTAAACTCCGCCACTATCTGTGGAATAAAAAAATATTTCTATATACATAATATATAGCTAGGTTTATAAAGACTAGATTAGGCTATATAATATCACTACTACCCGTGGAAGCGGGGTGATAATCAAGCGGGTTTAACCGCAGGCAATAATTGAGTTTGAGTATTGAGTTTAGTTTGGGTTTGAGCACTGAGTTTGGTTGGAACAGCCACTTATTAAAAACGATATTGCCATCCTACGAAGTTATGACTTACGAAAACTTGTAAATGGATTCAATACGTTTTTATTTTTCTAAAAGCTTTTACAGCTTCTCTAATTCATTAGAAATTCCGACTGCCTAAATTGTAATAAAATTACAAACTTTCTTTTGGCCATTAAAAGTTTTTTAAAAGTATTTTTAAAGTTTTTTATCAGAATTCAAAGTTTATTTTATTGGTTTAAGAAAACTGGATGTGTTATGCAAATTTCCTGTAACCAATATACATTTGATTTTGAAATCCGAAATACATTTGGATCAGAAAAAGGGCACAGAGATCCATTTTGTTCAAACAGCTTTGTAACCTTTTATAAATCTGTTGTATCTGTTATATGTAAATCTGTTAGAAAGTTTAACAAGACTAGAATTTGGAACCCTAGTTAGTTTAGCATCAAAAATACTGGGACCCAATGTTTTATATAGATCATTCCTACCCTTGATTTTGCTCCAATGTTGAAAAAAGGAAACATATTGTTCAAGCGATACGATGTATGTGCCCACTGAATTTTTATTAGCCGAAAATGTAGAATATTGTTCTAGACATTCAATGAAACGTAAAGCATAATGGCAATATTTCTTTTAAATGGTTGTTCTGTAATGCTTTGAAAATGGCTTTACATGTTCTTATTCACATAACAAGTATCTGGTTAATGGCCTCGGTACATAAAAGAGCGTCCCACTTGAGGCAGCGTTCGCGGTCAGATTCTGCGGGCTCCCGTTCCCTGCGTTCGAGTGGACCTATCTATGCAAATACATGTGAGGTTTTTGGGCACCTCTGGTGTGGTCAAACCTTAATAAGGTTATATGAAGACTTTTTGGAAAGGATATTATATCGAAAGCGAAAATTTCCAGACCAACAAAATTTACTATCAGACAAAGTGATCGGATGGATGGGCGGACTGACATGACGAAACTATAAGGGTACTTTTTGTACCATTTTGGTACGGAACTCTAAAAAGGCACTTTTGATTTGTTTTTAAGTGATCTTGATGAAATCCTTAAAATGCATAGTTTGTCAAATGGTCACGAAACAAAATTTTTAAAATACATTTACTGTGGGTTTATAATATAACTAGCTGTCCCCTGCGGTTTCACCCGCATTTTTCGTTACTGCTCCGCTCCCGTAGGTCGTAGCGTGATGGTATATAGCCTATAGCATTCCTCGATAAATGGGCTATCTAACACTGAAAGAATTTTTCAAATCGAAACAGTCGTTCCAGAGATTACCCCCTACATACAAACTTACAAACCTACAAACTTACAAATTTTACCTCTTTATAATATTAGTATAGAAGTATAGATAACACATTCAAATGTCCGTTACGACCTAGACCTCAGACCTAATACATTTCCTACGTCTCGTTGAAAGCTTTTATTTCATCCTAGGCTCAACTTGTGAGCGTTTGGCTTTCTGAAATTGCCGTTATTACCTACCTTTACTTTTCTTCTTTGCGTGTGGCCTATATTTCATTTCGAAACCCTAAAGAATCCCTAGTCCCTTTCAATTCTCCTAATAGTCCACCTGAGGTAGGTTTCTTTTAAGTGAACGATAAAATTTTGGTATGTTACGTTATAAATGGTTGCAGATTTATGTGCTTTGTTAATAGTATTAGGGTAAGTAAGTGTGTTTGAATCAATACTTATGGGTTTTTATGACGTTATAGGATTTTAAAACTAAAATTACGGTGACTAAAGTTTGTAATGGTTAGTTAGCCCACAAAATGGAGTTAATGGAAGTTGTTTCCTAGCCGAACAGACGTGCAAAGACTTTAGTATACAATAGAATAACAGTTACTGTCTCTGAGTATTACACATAACAGGTATATTCATAAAATATTGTAGAGCCATGTAATCTTCTGAATAGCTTTGCAGCTCGCAGAAATGTGTTAGACGCGGCTTAGTTCTGTACTATTTATACGTAGATAGCCCATGCTGGTACAGCCCTAACCATAAAGTAGTCGATAGACGACGCGACGCTAGACTATGTAACGTATCCACAACAAGACATGCTAGATTTAATAGCCGGATATAATCCATACCTATCATAAAGCGCTTATACGCTAACTTGTGCGGTCAAAATTCGATAAACATAATTATTTTATCTTGCGTTTAATAATATTGTTTTTATTCTGTAACACTAAGAAGTTTATTGGCTTGCTTGACTGTTTTACGGAATATCAAAATTACGAATATGTTGAGATAGAAAGTACATGATTGTGACGGCTCTTGACCAGCTCCTTCCAGCCATCTCCCATGTCATTAACTTCTCCCTTTACTCCTGTGTTTTTCCTTCCTTATGGAGGAAAGCTCATGTTCGTCCACTGCCTAAAATACCCAATCCCACCCTTCCCTGTCACTACAGACCAATTTCTATCCTTCCCTTTCTATCTAAAGTACTTGAGGCCTGTGACCATAAGCAGTTCTCTCACTTCGTTCACCAAAACTCCCTTATTAGCCCTTTCCAATCCGGGTTCAAGCCGTGTCACAGTACTGTTTCTGCTCTCCTTAAAGTGACTGACGATATAAGGCGGGGAATGGAAGATACAAAAGTTTCTATTTTAGTTTTGATCGATTTTTCTAATGCTTTCAATACCGTCAGTCACGAAGTCCTTTTATCCGTCCTTTCCTATTTAATGGTCTCTCCTGAGGTCCTGGATTGGTTTTCATCATATCTTCGGGGGCGTCAGCAATCAGTCCTTGTGGGAGATTCTTCTTCCAGCTGGGTTGATCTTGTTTCTGGCGTCCCTCAAGGCGGTATATTATCTCCACTTTTGTTCTCTATTTTTATAGATCTTATAACCACTGAGCTTCAGTGTGCGTATCATCTGTATGCTGTCGACTTACAGCATTACAGTCAGGCAAGTGTTGACAACTTATCTGATGTGATTGAGGAACTAAACCGGAATTTATCTGTGGTGAAAGATTGGTCTAATCGTTTTGGGGTAGCCGTTAACCCAACCAAGTGTCAGGCTATTATTACAGGGAGTTCTTGTAGCCTACGCAGGCTGAGTAGTTTAGTGGTGCCTTCTGTTACCTTCGATGGCACAGTCATTCCGTTTAGCTCCGACGTCAAGGATTTGGGTCTGCATGTTGACACTTGTCTGGACTGGCGAAAGCAGGTTGCGACTGTGAGCAAAAAAGTCACTGGGACGTTGCGGTCGCTGTATAGGCTGAAAAATGTTCTTCCATCACACATAAAGGCAATGCTTGTTCAATCCCTCATATTCCCAATCCTTGATTATGGTGATGTGTGCTACTTCGACCTGAATGCAGATCTACTGAATAAACTTGACCGACTTCTCAATAACTGCATTCGATTCGTGTTTAATCTTCGCAAGTATGATCATGTCTCTGCTTATCGGTCGATCCTAAAATGGTTACCTATCAGACAGCGCAGAGCGTTAAGGGCTTTGACTACCTTGTTTTCTCTTTTAAATAATCCTAGTTCTCCTTCTTATCTGACTAATCACTTTCAATACTTATGCTCTGCGCATACCAAAAATCTTCGTTCTTCTAATAACCGCCTTCTTCGATGTCCTTCTCACCGCTCTGGCTTTCTTAAATCTTCTTTTCTTGTTCAGGCGGTTTTTTTTTGGCATGCGCTTCCTCAGAATATCAGGACGGTGACCAGTCGATTTACTTTTAAGATAAAAGCTCGTGAACATTTACTGAAGAAGTTGGCAGACTCGATTAATAGTTAATTTGCAGTTCTTCACCACCTTAGTAATTATATCTCTCAATTACTTTGTTATGTATATATATGAATGTATATATGTATTTATTATAATTGTATATATGTATAATATTTGTATGTTTATATATATTCTACAGTTACTTATGAAATTTTATTTATATCTTTGCACCTGCCATGTTTTGTCTCTGCATCACCCTAAGGTAGACTGGTAGATAATGCCCATGGCATTAAGTCCGCCGTTGTGCATTGTTTTTTCACATGTGTATAAAGTTTTAAATAAATAAATAAATAAAATTATATTAAAAACTGTTATGAACGCAATGCACTAAGGTTCAAGTTGGATTTTATGCCTTAGATATTTTCTTCAAGTCAATCGAAAGTTGTGAAGAGATATGGCTTATATATTGTTATTTACAAAAACCTACGGTGGGGTAGGTAGGTAGGCCACATTAATTATAGCCTGGAAAACTCACAATGAACAAGCCTTGCGCCTCCACATAATAGTTTTAGTTGAAAGGCAACCTGTTTAACGATGAAGGCATTGACTTTCCCGTTTTAGGTCGGAAAGCATTAAATAAGTTATACCTACAAACTTAATTGAGCTGCTAGATTTTCGCACTATGTTTGTAAGTAATTTTCTCCCACACACTTCACAAATAGAAGTACCTTACCTACTAAGTATGGAACTAAATAAGGTACTATCATGATTTCCATATATTTCCATCACTGTTATATCGGGATCCTAAGGATTTCAAAGCTATAGGACACTGACTTTGGCACGGGTACGATAGTCGAACTCATTTGCATTCGTTTCCATATAGGCCGTTCAAATGTAAATAAACATATTCTATCTAGATATGTTGTATAAAGGTTAGGTTGCTGAAGCTGAAGGATAGTTATGGTAACGAGTCATTAGGATTATGGCTTCGGAATGGATATGTTCCTAATAAAAATTTGCGGTATAGAAAGCCCTGTCGCAAAATAAGATAAGCTAACCTACTTTTTTAAACACATAGGTACTTGACTTTTGTATGTGATCAGAATGCCAAACGATTTGCTAAACGCTTACCTCTCCCCTTTCAATATATTCTTTCAACAAAATGAAACTTCGAAATCCGCCTAAGCGCAGCCTACATTTTACATGGAAGGCGGGGTTGCGAAATAGTACTTTATGCGAGAACCGTGTCGAGTTCCATATTCATGGTTGGCCCAACCTTCCTCCGGAAACAATATAGAGGCCCGATGCCAATTGTTATTGGTGTACAGGAACCGGGAGCGCCGCATGAGTCTGTTACATTCTTTATTTAAACTTGAATGTTAGTTGCTGCTAGTAATTTATTGGTGAAAAAGGTTAGCTAGCCTTGGAGTTTTTATTGAAATTGAATCTGACTGGATGATGATTATTTCTAAGTAATGTTTGCGAACTGATGTAGTTCAGTTACCTTACATGACTAGGTACTAAATGCGTGTTGGTTAAATTAATTAGGTCGTTCCTATTCAAAGAAGAGGTTCTTTACACATTGTTAGTGGAGCAATGGTTTGTCTTGACATATTATTGAATTTTCGTCATCTTCGAGATATGTTAATTATAAAATTTATTTCAATAATAAAAAAAAAATACTCAGTATACTGTAAATATATAATACAGAATACCATGCCATCATAAGCCATCCACCAAATCAACAATACCACATAAACAGTGAACAGAAGCCAACAGTCAAAACCGATGGCAACAAACAAATGACGTAAGGTTTGTGTGCAAAGCGTTCCCCTAACACAAACCTGCATTAGCAAGCCGCCCGAACTTCAAAATAAGGAAAAGGGGTTAATATCAACAAAAGAGCTTTCGAACAACACAATATAACGTATTACTTAAGAGATTGACGTACTTATGTTAGCTCATTGGAGGCGAAAAATATATAAGATAAGATATCGAGGAAAATCAGAAGTGGGATCTGAAAACATACAGTTATAGAACTTAAGAGCGGGTACTCTTGCTAAGAGTGCTTAGCAAGATTATTGGATTCAAAGTGATTCTATCAATGTGTTTATTGGGCTTTCGTTTAAAATTACTATGTTTTTAAACATATAAAATGACGATATTTATTTTGTAAATTGGTTAAAAACACTTTAAGCTAATTATAAGGTCAGTGTTTTCTAGCCGACCACACTGAGAAAAAATATCGGAAACCAACTTAGAGGTAAAATATATATACATATGGCCAAAGTCATTAAAATAGTTCAAGAATTGCCATTGTTTTGATATTGATTAACGGTCAAATTTGATGAAATTAACTTTGAATGTAATAAATTAATAATTGAAGTAAATTAACAAATTACTGGTACTTATTAAACTACAATGAGTAGATTAACGAATTCTCGGTACGGGGACCACGTCATCACGATTGCGTAGTATGGTTTTTGACTGTACATATTGTACATGAGAGTGGCTTACGAAGCTAATCCTGTAAAAAGCGACCACATGTACCGTGTTCAAATGTACCTGACGTGGAACTTGTTTTGTGGTTTTTTTCCGTATTTAAGCCGGATTACGGAATGCAATAGTATATAAAACTATAAAACTTTTAGCAGCATTATCTGCAAACTGTCATTTGGAATCAGAGTAACACTTTAGTTTAGAATTAAATGGAACGTTTCATTTATACTTCAGCCAAAATCGATATATGTATTATTTAACAAAAACGTGAGTATTACGATAATCCGTACTAATATTATAAATGCGACAGTAACTCTGTCTGTCTGTCTCTTCTTCACGCCAAAACCACAGAACCGATTTAAATGTTGGTACGGATATAGTCCGGGACCCGAGAAAGGACATAGGACAGGGACATAGGACATAGTTTTCACCCCGGAAATCCCCCGAGAACGGGAACTATTATTCCACGCGGACGAAGTCGCGGTCAAAAGCTAGTATAATATAATTTACAGTTGCAATTTAGCTTTGCACGATGTAATAAATTCTAGTAGGTATTATCTATAAATTACAATGAACCATTTGTATATACATCGTATTAACGTTTTTGTACCCGCACGAAATATATCATTAGACAATTGATACTTTTCACTACATAAAGACTCGAGTTTGCATAAGGAAGACCTTTCCTAAGAAAACACTATAAAAATGTCAGAGGGTAAAGCCCGTCATAAACTTAACAAACATACCTACTAGTGTAATCCCTGTACGCTGCCCTGTGTCACTCACTGAAAGTGAAAAAGCAACATTTATTATGTAAATAGACGAATAATGAAAACACAAGATAATCTAGAAAATAAATTGAATCATCTCATGCAGAGAAGGAAAACATTCATTGGACATTACCCATGAGAATAAAATTAAAGAGAGAATATGTATAAACAGAAACACAAAACAAATACAAAAGCATGTCAGCGCCAATGGTAATATGATAAAATATCATGAACAACTAAGAAGTCCACTCAGCTATTCTAGACGTTTTATCTCGTATACAATATAAGAAAGTCTGTCAGTTTATTGAAGGTTAGTGACACGACGCAGCCGGGCCCGATGTATCCGTAATGTGTTTCCACTAATACTAAAACTGTTCGGAGTAGCGTGCGCCTTGTAAGAATATCACTTGAGAAAGGTTTGGGCGCAGCTGTACGTTTACACAATACAATTGTTTCTCTCTCTATTCGGGAGTTTCTTTCTTTCCTTCTCCGTTGACACTGCGGTTCGCCTCTGGCCATATATTCCCGGCGAAAAGTTCGACTAAATCGCGCCGACGTTATGAAGCTTTTCAATGTATTATTCGAATTTTATCGCGAAAATATCTGGTTTATTACAGCGTGCGAATGTGAAGTGCCTACTTTTGGACTGTATGAAAATTTTATTAACATCGTTTTGTTGATATGAGAAATATAAATAACGTTATTATTTCTTTATAGCATCCACCTGATGATGTGATCGGGATTTTTTTAAAATTTATTTTAACAAAATCACTATTGAAAATCACGGAAAATATATATAAGTAGCTGTTCTAACTTTTGACAGAAGGAGCCAAATAATAATCACATAACATTGTTATTTTTATATTGTAAATAGCATTGCGAAATATTATTGTTTATTAGGCTCTTACATTATAATAACGACAGTTGAACGGAGCATATTATATATTATACATAAGGAATAGTTACAGTTAAACCCTGAATAACTAGGTACCACAAGGTAAATGTTTAGGCTTCTAATAATTAAATGCCTATTGCTTAATGGCGCTAAGCGGTTCATTACAAATTCATCATCTCTAAATGGCCTACTTACCGCGTGGTTTCAGAACTATGTAAAGTACTTTATATAAAAGAAAAGTTATTTCATTATTTATTGTAACTTTATCAAGATCACTTCGGAAGTCAGCAAATTGGGTTGATTAGTTAGTTAGTGTCATCATCTTTTCCTTAGCTTTTCCCCAACTTTTTTTTTTGGGGTGTGGGAAATCATCAAATAACTTCTCCCGTCCTGGGCGGGGCGAGAGGGCGTGTCAGACTTTTACTGACTAAAACCCACTCATGTTCCTTCGGTTGCCCTTAACATTTCGGGGTCACGGTAACTATAATGAACATTCCGCAATCTCGGCAGGCGTTGGCCCTGTTGTCCCCTTCTCGTGCTGATGACTTCTCTTGGGTCGGCTTCCAGCCTAACCGGATTCAGCTGGATACCATAGTTTTACGTGAGGCGACTGTCTATCAGACCTGCACAACCTAGTAACTGGGTGACACGATACATTAGTTAGGCGTGTAAAAGTAGATAAATTAACGCTCTAGAGTCTAGAGCGTGCAAACAATGCGGGCTTTTATGAAACTAAACTAGTAGGCGGCTGGCTTAGTCCGTTTAGTTTACTGTACAGGCCGTAGGACGCAATTGTAAAACCACATAGTGCTACCGTTAATGCGAGACCCGTTATATCAGACTCGCTCGACACTCGGTTTTCAGACGCCTGCTTGGTTTACGTAATAATTTGTTAAAATGTTTTTATGGTAAGTTCAATTAGACTTTTTAAAGACGATTTTCCGCTTTTTATATTCGTAATGTTTGGGTGTGTTTTCATAACACAATTATGATAAAAAAGGTGATAAGGCGTTTAATTGTAAATATTCATAATCGTCATGAATGGTACGTATAGTAATAGAGAGATAAACGTCATTTAACTAACTGCCCAGGGACCTAATTCTCGGTTTATGTGATATAATATCGAATTCGATAAGATATCGAGAGTCTTAATATCACAAAAAATATCACAAAATTCAATGACAAATGAATGAAATGGTTGGATAATTATCTCACTCGATAAACTGAGAATACCGATTTATCCAAATAACTCGATATCCGCCATTTTAATTTGATAAATATCGATTTTGATATTTATCTAACGCACGAGAATTGGGCTCCTGTTATGTTTCTTTCGCGTTTTCTGTCACCGTTCCATTCTCGTGGGTTTTTTTTTACATCAAATCGATTTAGTTATATCAACAGTTTAAAAAAAAAACATGTTGATTTAAAATACAACTAGTCCTAAATTAAGTGCTCTACTGACAAAATGTGCACTTGTGCACAATGTGCAATATTCATTTTATTGACCTATCCTCACATTATATAATGTAGGTACATGAATTATAGCAATTAACAAACATTTCTCATTCAATCCATCTACGGAAATAATAACAAACAAAAAAAAACATGGACTGGACACCCTCTATCTAACCCTTCAAAGAAAATAGCCGTTATGTTATATGCTCAGTACGTTTCAGAACACTTAAGGTCCTTACCAAACGAACAGACTCTGTAAGTCTCAATTTGGTCTAACGCCAAATTACATTGCGAAATTGAATACAATTTCCTCTGCGCTTTACTACTCTCGCTTGTTAGTCTTGTCCAAAAACAATAATCGAATTGACTCACTAAACTTATTTATGAAAAGGAAATAGTAATGTTTCATGCGCTTCGAAAGTAAGAGAAAAAACCTTTTATTTATTCCTCATCTGTTACCAAAGTAAGAAGCCAATTGTACTTAGATAATTAACATTTAATCTTATTTTCTTAGTAATTTATTTAATGAACTTTTTCCTCTTTTTATGTGTAGTTATCTTATCTTTCAGGGTCAAGGCTTTTGTAGTAGACAGATGAGACGAATAAGTGATTACAGGCGAAATTTGCGGAAAAGCCTTTTAAGCCTGACTGACGGACCTTCCGTGCCGGTGCCAAGGTGAGGAAAAATTCAGCTAAGACATTTTTATCATTTACTTTTGTTAATGTAGCTGATAATAAAAAGATGGCTGTCAAGAATCGTTTCGCTTGTTATAAAACAAAAAAAAAGATTGAAGTAAATATTTACGGTGAAGATTTTTTTTTGTGGTAGTAGGGCTCTTTGTAAACTAATTCAAACGGGGAGGTCCGACCACCTTGCTTGCAGAATCATTGTATTCCAGTTTTATAGGTATGAGTAAGTTAGATATACATACGTCTTTGTCTCTCGGCATGGCAGCAAGGCCTCTGATCTTGCAGATGTCTATAGGCAGTGGTTACAAACTAAATCAGATAGGCAGTCGAATTATTTGCTATCCAGTGCAAAAGAAATAATCATTTATTTATTGGAAAAATAATATCAGCCACAGACATTTGGTACAATACGTAGAAAGAAGAAAAAAAAAAATATAAATAAACTTTTGAGTTTATTTGACAAGGACATTATTTTCACTCTGCAAAAGTTAATTGATTTCAGTCATACGTTGACAAGCCCAGCGAAACAAAATGTTAATTTTTATATTTGATTTACAGATACATCATAACATGTAACCTCCACAAATTCAAACTAATAACAAAGTGTGAGATATTTCTGTCACAATTAAGACTGAGATTCAGCAAATGAGATGTATTGAAGGAATTTAACGCTAAGTTCACGTTCCATGTAAAGGTGGTAGAGCGTCTATTGTGCTTTAAACACATCTTTTGGTACTCTCAATTAAGATTACGACTGAAGCGTGTCGTCTGAATAGATTTAATGAACCCCTGTCAGTTCCAGTACACTAAACGGATTATGTTTATGTCTTGCTGTACCTATCTATTTAAATTAGTATGCCTCAGTCGTGTTTCAAGTCCTTAGTATTATTTCGAATGACAGATACTTTAGTCAAAGTGACCGTTTCAGCTGGATAAGGGGGAGCCCTGGGCTCGACATAAATTCCAATGTCAGCGTTATTGCGGTGCCCTTAGTTTGACGAAGGTACGGCTCGAATTGTTGAGGTTATCTCAAAGCAGATCGAACCCTAAAAACTGTCTTGTGTTTATTGTTTGCACGAACGCGGCATTCTTGACAGCGCGTCGAGGTTTCTGCCGATTGGCTTATTGGCATATTTTTTGCATCATACGTTTCCGAGTTTAAAATAAATTGGAAAGTATTTTGTTGAATGAAAATAGTTTTACTGCTACATCATCATCATCATCATAAATCTTTATTTATCACAACATCATGGGTACATCATTCATACTGGTAAAAGTACAATCTAAAACCGAGAAAGGTGTCTGAGGTAGATAGTCATGAGTTTCATATTTGGATATGTCGAATATATACCGAAGAAACAAGGGTGGGTTTTAGTCAGTAAAAGTCTGACACTCCCTCCCGCCCCGCTCAGGGTGGGAGAAGTCATTTTGATAATTTCCCATCCATAAAAAATATAATACCTATATATATTTTTAACAACAATGGCTCTTTTAAGTCGAGGGTAAACATAAGAATTCAGAGTATTTTTACGTATTCGTAAAAAAATAAAAATTACTGAACCTAGAGACTATTACGTAGTAAAAATAATCATACATTTTTGCACGTCGACTTGAATATAATATGAATTCAATTATAATGTTAAAATAAAACAAAGGTTCTTTCTTTATTATGAGAGTTTTGAATAAATATCGAAGTAAAATCATTAGAATTGTAAATTGCTAGGAATATTGTAAAACTTAATATGATATTCCCAAAATAAGTCAAGTAGTTTGTGATTTACTGAAAAAGTTCCACCAGTCACAAAACAAACTTCTCCCGCAAACGGGTTTCACTAACAGCGAAAAACTATAACAATACTGGAAAACAAGCAGCTACAACCTTATTTTCGAGTCCCATGGAAACGTAATTGTGAACCCAAATTACAGTGTTTCAATCTACAAGCAGCCCTTTTGTTTCGCGAACATTCTACCGAGTGGAATTGTCACCGCCTTATCTCATTGATTAAGTGAGAATCCGTTGCAGCGTTCGAGGCCTTTGGGAACACGATCGGACGATCATCCCGACTACTGGGTTTCAATGCATGCAGAAGCGTTAAGAGCTGGTTGGGTGGTTGGTAGAATAGTGAGGTGGTTCCTGACTCGAATGGCTCGGTCGAACGTCTCGGCAGATTGTTATCGAAATCTCGATTGGTTAACGTTGTTTAGACAGGAAACCGATCCCCATCGACCTCGTTAAGCCAGGCGGACATGCGTATTATCTATCGGTAACAGCTATAAGCCTTATGAAATGATTGGTGAATGGTGTATACCTATAGGTATGCGTTACGTATTTTTTTTACAGGTTTCAACACAAAACCTACAAAAAAAGATACTGAAAATGCTTGAGATGATAAGATTAACTTATCACATTAATAACACTTATTATTAGTTAATAGGTCAGTGGCAATTTTGGTGCAGAAGTTCAGCTGACTGCGGCGTTAAGTGTCAATCGTTAAGTTTATTTATGAGTGTTAATATGTTTAGAAAAACCGCTACGAAGAAGAACCAATGGCAAGTACGTAGCGTATGTAGTTTTAAATGTTTTTCAGTCAATAAATTGATGAATGTCCCTCCATCATACGATATTGACTTCAACCAAAAAACGCTTTGATGGTCTATCCCTACAAAAATAAACAAAAATGGGCCTTTATTCGTTACTCTTACAATTCACGTGATTTTTATTTTTATTATTGTTCTTATAATGGCTATGAACACACTTAAAAATTTACCTCTTTTTACATTTTCTTATACAGCCTGCTGCCAGGCGGGTAGGCGATGAACGGCTTAACTTAGTAACAAAGTCCTGTTGATAGCTTTCCATATTATCGAATTCAAACAAAGTAATGAGCCTCCTTACAATGTTTTTACATTATGTGCTTATCGACAATAATTGACCAATATCCGGTAAAACTGTTTTCGCTTGACCCGTCTTGCGGTACCTTTGTCTGCCCTATTTAAGGAGCTCTCTCCAAGTGAATTTTATTGTGTGGACAATCCATTGTGTTCTTTTTTTGAAGAAACTTGAAGGACTAGGGTTAGACTCGCTTTGTTAAGCATAACTTTAATGTGACCACATTTTGTTTAATTTACCCGTAATATATTTTTTAATCATGTGATAATATGATTTGACTTTTGGTTTGTGCAACTTCTAGTACGTCCTTGTTCTGTTGGCTTAACCTTTCCGTTGGTTAAACAGCCGCCTGTCGTTCTGCTATTTGTCTTTCTTTTGTGTGTGTGTTTGAAGGTTTAAATGGGTAGCTCTCATCTCTCTATGCTAATCTGGAGTTGAGTCTGGAGATGACACTTCTCTTCAATCTCGTGTGCGCTCATCTTCCTATTCTGTACAATATTGATAGAACTTTATTTGCCTATGTGTTGTGCAAGTTTTTAGATACCTTAGACTATGTTGACTAATTTTTCCTACAAGAACAGTGTAATAATAAATAAATAGGTATAATAACCTTTAAACGACCAAGCGACAGCTGGTTGTCGGGCTGCTATTGTCTTTTTATTGTGTCTCAAATCACGTTTGTTCCAACGATTAAAGTGTTTGTTGCTTTAAATACTTTGTGGTATATAGAAAATTTGTAAAAAAACATGATTTCCATGTGATGCATTTAGTTTCTATGAAATAAAATTTGTTATTTTGTAGGTTTCGAGGTTACTCACTATGAAATTTCATTAATTCTAAAAATATAACTGAAGGGTATTATTATATTCAGCTAGGAGCTATGAAATTACGCGGATGAAGTATAGGGTAAAAGCTAGTTCCCAGAAAAACAGATTAATAATACGCAAAAATATCACAATGCGGTGCCTGAATAAATGAAAATAAATAGAACTAAGTTACAATTATTGAACAACAGTTTTGTTGGTTTTGCAGATTAAAATGCACTGTAAAGCGTTATTTATATACAATAGCATCCAACCCGTTAAGAAACAAAATACAAACTTTTTTAATTAGGATAGAAAAGATCCGAGTTTACGACGGCGAAGCCATAAAAAGGCATGAGAAAAAAAACGTAATTGAATACGTTTGTAGGTATCTCTCCTACGAAACTTCGTATACTCACGTTCCATTAAGGTGCAAGCACACCTGTCGCTAGAAATAGCACCGTGGAAATGTTTTGTACTTACGTTCTGCTATTTTGTTCTATCATTTTTTATATGAACATATTCTTGAATAGCATGTTACTGAAAAAAAATTTTTGGTGAAAATATGAAAAAAAAAATTGTGTTCATAAAGTCAATAAAATATTCATATAAGTGCTCTATTAGTCATAATACCCAAGCTGATGGCAGTAAGAGATCCAGCGTGAGGAACCACCTCTCAATGTTTGTCGTATCTAGACGACCGTCTTCTGCATTTGAGTTTTAACCAAGTTGGTTCTTGACACTCCTTATTTCTTTCGGGTTAATAGGTTGCAGAGTAAGGCTTTTAATAAAGCTCTATGACAGCTCAACCGTTTGCTCACGGTTGACTGATAAATTAGATCACAAATATTTACTTTGTTGTGATTTTGTTTTGATGTACCTATGTCTCGTCTGTTGTCTCCTTAGCAATACCCTTTACTTGATCCTTTCTAAAATATGCGGGTATAATGTCTAACCGTAAAATATCAGGTTATAATAACAATCTGCGAAAATCGGAGTTAGGATTTTATAAATCGTAAAGTTAGCTCGTGGGATGTCGATGTCGTCATGAATTTAACAAAGATAATATTACAAATGTAAAACTATTTTGGTATTGAAATGGTATTTAAAGTCCATGGTTCAAATTTTCTAAGGATTCGTAAGTAACGTAAAGAGAATTCAGGCAAATAAATAAAGCATCCAATTTTGATAGAACTAAATGTTTTTGTACCGGTTCTGTAATCAAGAAATTATAATAAATTCAATTGCATTATTATTCGGTACATGAATTGCACCGACCAATTATGTAGAATTGACGCAACTACATTTATATAATTAACAGCCACCAAAAATATATAATTTCACCGATAAGTTAATCGGCCAGTCGACTGATTAATAAGTGATGATGTAATGTTTACTGAATAATTGTTTATCCAAAGAAAATAAACGTACGCGTATAATACTGTTCTGTAGCTTTTCATCCATACTAATATTATCAATAATATTATAAATGGGAAAGTGTGTCTGTCTGTCTTTCTTTCACGGCAAAACGGAGCGACGGATTGACGTGATTTTTTAAGTGGAGATAGCTGAAGGGGATGGCTACTTTTTCTCTCTTTCTAACGCGAGCGAAGCCGCAAGCAGAAGCTAGTTTCAAATAATCATGGTAGTACAGAAGAGCTGTATGAAACAGGGAGTAAATTAAAATAATAAGAGCTACCGTGCCACAGATACACAAACAAGGGACACACAAACATTGATCAAACTTATAACACCCTACTATTTGCGTCGGAGGTTAATTAATCCTTCAAACACACGTGATTCGAGACACAATAGAAAGACAATAGTCGTCGAAGGGTTAAAAATGAGGTCTTTTCAATGAGGTCCACTGCACTTATTTACGTGCCAGGAACAAGCTGCCGAGTCGCCATCAAGTCTTGAAAATTAAATGAAAATACTTCCCATATAGACTAAATATTTGTCTTCGTACTCTTATATATAATTTATACTGAATTCCAAGTCATTTCGGAACTGTTTGAAACAAAAAATAAACAGTGTTAAATAATCTACGTAGTGTGCTACTTCGCGGTACAAACTTTTGTACTATTCCAACAAGATTTAATATTGATGGTGTGGCTAAATAAATTATTGGTCCTGCGTTGAAACTTAATTAAAATTCTTAGGAATTCTCGGTGGACAAAGAGTTTGGGTTAATACAGCGAGGCTTTATTAGATTACTGGAAGTAGGTTCTCTTTGTTGTTTTTACTGTATAATTATTTTATTGTGAGTAGTACGCTCAGTTTTTATAATTTCGTGATTTAATTCATTTACTTCACACATTTTTTTTTTATAATTGGGCGTTACACACGCTGCCGAACAATTAAGGGTCACTACTGCCTATCAACAGTAGCCACACAGCCCCCAGCCACAGTGACAAAGCTGAAATGTCACATGTGACTGTGAATTCACCAGTACCCATTAAGGCATGGCACAGGAGCAAAACTGGGACAATATAGCAACACTTCTCTGTGACAGAAATAGGTTTGGCGGCAGTATTTCTCCGAAGTGCTCGATCACAAAGAGCTTTACTATTATACTAAGCAAAGATTACAAAATAATTATTAATGAGAACGAAACACATCTCCTCTAGCCAGTGACTAGTTCCCAGAATATCATATTCAACAGATTGCAAATTCTTTTTATTCCAAGCACGAGTGCGCTTTC
This sequence comes from Athetis lepigone, assembly GCA_033675125.1. NCBI lineage: Eukaryota > Metazoa > Arthropoda > Insecta > Lepidoptera > Noctuidae > Athetis > Athetis lepigone. The sequence continues at coordinate 8,638,497 of CM066226.1, read as the reverse complement.
GTTGAACAATTCATTACTCTTTCTGACCATTAATCAAGAACATTTTAAGAGCTGCTGCCATGTACCTGTAAAGAAAATTTATGGACCATTATGTCATATTTTTATAGAAAAACGTAATCAATGTTCACCCATAACTTTATTCAGAGTCATCTGCGAGGTTTCCATTTGTTACCAATTTCAAAGCTTATTTTAATGAAGGAATTTTAATTTTAAATAACTTCGTAGAGGACAAAGTAACGATCTTATTATAATAATGTTAAAGCAAACCTGTAATGCAAATCTTAGCAATTTACCAAAGGTGTTTTATTTTCGAGAATCCCAATCGTAAAACTGACGGATTGACGAACGAACTCAAATAAGATATTCTGGTTCCCAAGGTTCGGATCCCTAATCAAATTATTCTGGATCTTAAATTAAAGAGGGGAGTTTTGTCCAAATGACCACAATCGTTCGGTTTAACATCGTTTTCTGTTCGAATAATGGAAAAAGTTTCTCAGTAATAGCTATCGCAGGAAAATCAACAAAATCCAAGGGAGCATTTTCGACTTAATAAATTTTGAGGTATACTTTAGATTTTATTACTTTCACTTACTAAATATCGGCAAGAAATTATTTATGGTATATTTGTTTAAGTTTACCTTATCATCATAATAAGAATAGTACGTTTTCTCGAAAATAATTTTCAATTTAACATTCAGGCTACAATTTTTGATCGAATCTGAGGCTTAGAAAACGGAATTCTTATAATAGAATTTAAAGCAACGCCGATGTTAAGATTAAAAGTACTGTTTAAAAGCTTTTTATACCCGAACAAAAAACCGCAACTAAATCACTTTTGAGGATAGTTCCGCAGGATGTAGCACTGTTCTCACACAAGTTAAAGTACAGATGACCACGCTTACTTAGTTAACATTACCAGTTCTTGTACATCCAGGGTTTCATTAAGTAAATGCCAGGATTTTTTCTTTTACAAACGATTCGTTCAACCTCGAAAGAAGTTAACAAATCAGTGGTTTTTCATAATTCCATATAATTATCTCTCTTCTGCTTCACCAAGTTTCAATTTACGCAAGAGTCTCAGATTAAACTGAAGTTTTCAATTATCGTTGCCATTAAAGGAAGTTAGAGGGCGCTTGTGGAGGCTTCATCAATTTTTATAGCTCCGAGACTCAAGATAAGCTAGCTCATTACCAATGTTTTTTAATGTGATCGACTTTTCCGTCAATTTGTTTTAAATGGATTCGGGGTGAAAATATCAGCTTCATACCCACTTATAAAGTAGGTATCTCTTTTAAGGTCGACTTTGATTTCTCTGTCTTTTCAATATACCCAATAAAGTTTCAAGCATTTAGGTAGATCAATATTTTGTGCAGGGTACCAACTTTTCATTTATTTTAACTTTCTAGTTCAAATATTATGTTAGCAGATACAAGGTTTCTGTTTTATTACCGCGCAAGAAGCTCCAAAGTACAAGCTGTCAAACTTTGTCCAGACCAGGGATGTTACAATATCTATACTTTGGAAAGTGCCAACCCTGCAATATCCTGGAGTCTAGCTCGAACATTGAAATTGGCACTAAAATGAATTGAGCTAGACCGGAGAGAGATTGTCACTAAATAAATACAAGATTTTAGTAGCCCGATTGCGACTGAGTTCTAGGTTGGCATTAATTTATAAGCCCCTTGTAACGATTCAAGAAATGGTTCATGAATTAGACGCTTTCGTTTTATTAACAAGTTCAAATTAATTAACTTGAAAGGAATCTTAAAAACAACTTCAATAATATTTTTAGAGTTACATAGCCTTTGTTAATCCGGGGCATAGTCTTTGTATGCCAATTTCAAATAAATTAATTCTGTATACTCATGCCATTTTAAGTTATTATGGTATTGTTTAAGAACATCATTCCATCGTAAATGGATTATTAACATCCTTGAACGCCAAGACGTACATTTCATTTTACTCCAATATATCTCGTAAATCATTTCATTTATTTAGGACATCTAGTATCGTCCACAGATGCATTGAATACAGAAATATAGCAATAAAGAAATCAAAAGGTCGCCAATACTTCGGCTATCTTGTTTAAAACCATTAAAATTTTACTTTATCGGTATCGCATAGAGAGACAGAGTATAATTAAGAGACTTAAAGACTATAATTTTGCTCAAAGAAAAAAAAATGAATATTTCCAAATGGAAATGTACAGGTCAGATTATCTAATGAAAAAATGGACGTGACTAATAAAGAAATTTCCATACCCTTAGAGATAAAAAAAAACCCCTAGAGACAGGAAAAGAATTAAAGGGCGTCATACCACACGTTGGGAATATGAGATCAAAAAAATAGCTGAACCAAAATGGGACAAAAGTAGCGAAAATAGAAAAAAAGGAAAAAGTAGAAAAGGCTGTAAAAAGACAGGATATGAGGTATTTCTCGAGGAAAAAGCCAGATTCCGGTATGCTTTAAAGTTTGTAGATATTGTTAACAGAAACAAAAATTATTATACCTAAAGTAGAGAAAATAGTTTTAAGGTAAGCAACAAGTAATATTGTAAATGAAACTGTAGAACAAGAAAACCTTTTTTATGTTATTTTTAATAGGTATGGTGGGTAAAGACGAGTGGCACGTTGTGAGTTATATTAAGTTATAGAAAAACACTGTTAAGAAAGGGCAAATTGCACGACTATCTGAAATATTTCCTAAGGTCAGCCTTATAATAATTAAATAACAATAATTATAGAACACCATTAAAAAGAAGGGGCAAACACGCCTATTAAAAATATTTCCTAACGTCAGTCTCATAAAAACAATGTTAAGTATATACAAATTAATAACTGTCCTGCTAACATAGTTGGGAATATTTTCCGTCTGGCCAGCGATCTAATAACGCGTCGGTGTATCACTGTTTCCTGACAGCTGGTTACCGCGATCGCTCACACAACTTTTCTAAATCAATCACTTTCATTTCTTACACTTTACTTCGGTATTAGATTTCCTTACATAGCCGTAGACGTCTAGCAGATATTTTGAGTCAAGGTTACATTTTTTTATTTTGTCGGGTTATTTAAAAAAATATTGGAGTTAAAAATACTGATGTTGTAAAAGTAAGCATTTTAACGTTTATATGAAAGGTTGTTGCAGAATGTTTATAATAGTGACCGTGACCCCGGAACATAAAGGGCAACCGAAGGAACATGAGTGGGCTTTAGTCAGTAAAAGTCTGACATGCCCTCCCGCCGCATCCAGGACAGGAGCAGTCCGTTGATGGTTTCCCACTCTTCAAAAAAAATAAAAAAAAACTATCTAAGTAATGTATTATTTCCCTAATGCCCATCTGTTCTGTGCGTTCAAAAAGTAGCAGTACTGTACTGCCCACTGTGTTCTGACTCACTGTTCTGCCCTCGTGTGAAATGGGCATAATTCAAAAGCTTTGGGCGAATTAATTCCTCTTAAGCTGTGAGAAATAAATGTTTGCTAGCACGTACTTTAGCTTAGACATGTTTTATTTTTATCTCCAACTCGAAATTTCGGAGTTATGTGACAGTAATAGGAATATCTTTTTCAAGCAGGTAAGAGATGGGTGACAATGCTATCAACAGCTAGATTATCTTGCAATAAAAACTTCTGTTTTCACGTTAACCTCTTTAATTAGTGAAAATTACATTTATTTTCCCCCTGAATTCCCGCCCGAACCAGTTTTTCCCTAAAAGCCTAGTTACCAAGAATTTTGATGCAATTAAAAATTACTTTATTCACGAGGGTTGAGAGGACTATACAAACAAAAGCTCATTAGACTTGATGTTTTTTTAAGGATTTTAAAACATAAAGGGAAATTAAACGAGTTGTTTTTAATTTTGATAAGGGTTGGCATGCACGCGTGTGATAAGGAGTTATTCTGACAACACGTTGCCGGATGTATCAATCACGTACCATCTGTTAAAAAAGGGGAGAGTTAATTATCGCTTAAAATAAATTAAATAAGTTATTACGATCAGGCGTATAAGCCTGTTTATCTGGCGGATTAAAATAAAGTATGTCGGAGTTTTGTCGCCGGATGGTTGAGCCATCGCGATGGACACGAAATAACACTCACAAAACTTTGATTTTAAATTATATTGTCTAATCACAAAATAAGTATTGCAAAATAATAAACGATGCTACAGATCTACACAGATTTGAAATACGGAACGCGGGAAGTTTAGCGCGGAGTAATGGCCAACCGTGTCACTCGGTGTCCGATCCAAAAGTGAAGTGAACTGCTCGCTCCATCACCAAACGTCAGAAAAAGGACTGTCAACTGTCAGTTGGTCATTTGTCCAGTGTTGCCATTACTCCACACTAACCATCCCCAAGTTAATACTTGACGTTCCTACGAACAACAAATTAGTTCTTACAAACAAAGTTAGATGGCGTTAATTTAAATGTGTGCGTCGGCGCTTCGACACGGCCGTCCTGATGATCACACGTCCTCGTGTGAAGTACCTGAAATGAAAGAAAACTTCCGAACAGTACTCATTCAAAAATGTTCGGCCATACCTGACCCAAGTAGATAGGGTATTAAGGGAACTTCATTAAAAACCAGTACAAGTCTAATGAAAATCATTATCAAATCTTTCCTCAAAAGCTGACATGTTGAACAACGCCAATACTCTGACCCTCAAGGGTATCCATCATCACACTTATGATCTCGAAAAACGACCTCCATCCGGCCATCACCACGTAACCTCCATCCGGTTACTAACACAACAGGCAACCTCTATCCAGTCACCAACACACGTAACCTCCATCCGGTTACTACCACAACAGGCAACCTCTATCCGGTCACCAACACACGTAACCTCCATCCGGTTACTACCACAACAGGCAACCTCTATCCGGTCACCAACACACGTAACCTCCATCCGGTTACTACCACAACACCAGCCGGATCGAATCTCGAGTCTTTATCAAATCATACTAACTAGGTTTGTTCAACATGGTAACTTCATTTGTCCAATTACGGTACAGGATATAAGGGACTTTCTAGTAGCTATCCTAGATACATTTTTTTACTACTAAGCATTCAAACAGTTTTGTCGGCGTCTTTTGTCGTGTCAGTCTCGTCATCGTAATCGTCATCTATGTGTGTCAACGTCAGTAATTTTTCGCAGTCGGTAGTGCGCGTACTTGTACGTCCGGGCAGAAGAAAGAGACTTCAAAACATAACGGTCACCGTCAAGTACCTCGATTACCTTAAACGGTCCCCCGTATTTTGGGTCAAGTTTGGTCTGGTTTCGCTCTTACTCTCTGCAGCAAAACAAGTCACCTATGGAGAACGGTTGTACCTTTGCCTTTGTAGAGTCGAAACGTTTCTTGTCACAAGCAGAAGCTCTGTCCATGTTGTCTACAGCCATCTTTCTAGCCTCAACGATGTCGGCAAGAGGTTCTTCATCACTTGCTGTCATAATGTCAATAGGTCTAGCAGTCTTACCTATCAGCAACTCAAGTGGGCTAGCTTTCGTGACTCGACTTACCGTGCAGTTGTGAGCAAGCTGAACATCGGGCAACGCATCTTGCCACGAACGATCGCTCGTTTCTACGGCAGTGAGCATGTTCTTGAGCGTGCTCATTACTCGCTCAACCTGCCCGTTGGCACGAGAAATACCTGTAGCTATTAAGTGTAGCTTGATATGAGCTGAGGTACAGTACTCCCTGAACTCCTTGCTAGCGAAGCAGCGTCCTTGGTGATCAAGCGCGACGGAGCACCGAAGATAGCGACACAAACCTTCAGCACTTTGATACTACTAGCTGTATCGATGCACAAAGTGTGATGCAGCAAAACGTACTTGGTGAAGGCGTTTATTATAACAAAAACGTACTGTTTTTGGTCGTTTTTGCCACTCAGCTTCCCGGTGGCGTCGATATGCAGTGTGTGCCTTGGTATTGCCACTTTTGGAATCGGGTGCATTTCTGCCTGGATCTTACCTGCATGTGACTTTGAGATCCTGCACGTTACGCAGTTCTCTACGAATTTCCTCACGAACTTCGACATATTCTCGAACCAGTAGAGGTCGTAGAGTTTTTCCAGCGTTTTTTCCCAGCCTAACTGCAGCAATCCCTCGTGGACGTTGTTGACCACGGACCAGCGGAAGGAACGAGAAACAATAGGTAACCAACGATTCTTACCATTTCGTTGCACTCGGTGTAAGACACCTACCTGATCTTTGCTCGTAGGTCTTGGCAACATCAGCAAGGAGCTCGTTATTATCGATGTCAGCCAAGAGCTTCAAGATATCAGGGTCACTTTGCTGTTCCATTATCAGCCAGTTATGTGAAAGTTCTGCGATGTTTACCTGTTGCTGTACTATCTTCAAACTAACCTTATTTTTAGTTTCAGGTTGTGGTAGCGGGTTCTTGGAGAACAAGTCAGCGTGGCACATGTGCTTACCTTCTCGATGTACTATGTCAAAATCGAACCCTTGCAGGAAAGCCCACCATCGGTGAACGCGCGGAGTCAGGTCCAATTTATTGCGAGTGGACTGCAGGCAACTACAGTTGGTAACTACTCTAAACCTGCGACCATGCAGGTAACGTCTAAAATGCTTAACGGCATTGACCACTGCGAGGGTCTCAAGTTCATACGAGTGGTACCTCGATTCGGTGTCAGACGTCCGTTTGCTGTAGTAGGCGGCTGGATGTAGCTTACCTTCCTTTCTTGGCAGTAAGACCGCATCGTAACCAATGGCATCCGTATGGACTTCAGTTTCAGCATCGGGGTTGTGAATCATGAGCCCAGGCTCATTTGTGGGAGCGGCTACAATCTTCTGCCTGACTTTTTGTGTTCCGGCTTCCAGGTCAACTTACCGTTTCCAGAAGTGAGAGCATATAACGTGCATGTAACAAAAAGTAGTGTCCACCATACAACCTGTTAATCTTACCTGATTTGAGGGGCAAGGGGAAACGATCAAAGATAGTGTTGTCATTCAGTTCGCGGTAATCGACGCATAACCGAAGAGACTTGTCCTTTTTCTCTACTAAGAGCATAAGGACTAGCATGGGGCGATGAACTAGGACGTATAATACCAGCCCGCAGCAACTCATCAGTCTTACCTCGCACAATCTTAAGGTCGTAAGGACGACGATTCACAGTCTTACTTGGATCTTTCAGACGAATTTTCATCGGATCCATGTCGGCTGGAGCAGTAGGTGTACTTGTAGTGAAAGACTTTACAAAAGACTGCAAAATACTCACAAACTTTGCTCTATGATCTGCCGGTACATCAGTGTTGATTGTGTTTCAGTTGATTTCGGAAATTCGCTCTACCTCGCACACCTAAGGATCTTTATTCGGTCGGAAGTCATCTGAACAGTCAACGAGTGTTGTAAAATGTCACGACCAATCATAATGTCATAACGTAGAAAATAATCAGGCAATATGTGAAAACAAATTTCAATAACAACGTCATCAATCTCTACCAAGGTCAAAATCTGCATCGTAGAGTTCACGGAAGTCTGCCCTATCCCAGTCATGGTCACAGTCTCCTCAATACGCTTTCCTTTAAATTTACAGGTCAAAGATTCTTTCATAAGAGAACACTCAGCACCAGAATCATAACAAAATGAAAATTGCTCACCAGATGTCGTAATGTCCCAATCGGCGCATTCAGAAAGCACAGGTCAACTCTCTTCTAACTGGTTGGCTTGGATGTCCCGAAGTCAGCGCTGTTCCTCTCGTTGCGTCGCGGACAGCTGGACGCGTAGTAGCCTTGCGCGCGGCAGTGGAAGCAGGTGATCCCAGTTGCTTGAAACTTCGCAGGTGTTGGAGAACTTTTTCCATTGCCGTTGCCTTGTTTGTGGTGCTTAGGCCAGCTTGCGAAACCCGTTGCACGTCCTTGCGGTAGCATTGCACGGATTTGTGACCCAGCTTGCCGCAGTTAAAACACTTCAAAAGCTTTGCAGTACTATTTGGTTTGTACCGCTTCTCAGGGGCATCGCGGTCATCGTTGGGTAACTTCCTCTTCATAAAAGAAACCGCTTGTAGCTCTTGTTGAAGCTGGCTGCGTGTCTGAATATCGGTCGTGAAGGATAGGCGTTGCACACGGCGATCGAATTGTGAAATGTGAGCCATTATAGTAGCTATAGCCAAGCGTTTGGTACTAAGGCCATTCCATCATTAAGCCAGCAGCATAGGAGGCAAGGCACTCATTTTTTCTAGGCCTACTGGCATGTAGGTCAATCAGGAACGAAGCAATAGTTGTGGAAGTATCGTACCTCGCAATAAAAAGTAGCTTGAAATCTGTCCAGGTCATCCCAGGAAACGACACGGTAGATAGCCAGGTCGAAGCTCCTCCCTTCAAGGTTGGTCAAGCACATGTCTGCAGTCGTCACCCAAGCACGTGCGTCCACATCTTTTTTTTTTCAAGGTCGAAGTCGGGTAAGCGAAAGCCATGTGACGTAGAAGGTGATTTCATGGCTTGAATCAGCGACACAAAATTGCGATTTTGTTGTTCCATCAAACGCATCCATTTGTCGTCACTAACCTCTTTGTTTCGAACACGTGGGTCGTTGCGGTCCAATCTCACTTCTGATGTCGGAGTTTTGTCGCCGGATGGTTGAGCCATCGCGATGGACACGAAATAACACTCACAAAACTTTGATTTTAAATTATATTGTCTAATCACAAAATAAGTATTGCAAAATAATAAACGATGCTACAGATCTACACAGATTTGAAATACGGAACGCGGGAAGTTTAGCGCGGAGTAATGGCCAACCGTGTCACTCGGTGTCCGATCCAAAAGTGAAGTGAACTGCTCGCTCCATCACCAAACGTCAGAAAAAGGACTGTCAACTGTCAGTTGGTCATTTGTCCAGTGTTGCCATTACTCCACACTAACCATCCCCAAGTTAATACTTGACGTTCCTACGAACAACAAATTAGTTCTTACAAACAAAGTTAGATGGCGTTAATTTAAATGTGTGCGTCGGCGCTTCGACAAGTATTAAATGGGATTAAAGTCGTGTAATCGAGTTGTTGGTATAGTACAAAATATAATGTAGTTTAGTTTGAATTTCATGCCAACAACTCAATCGTATTGCGATTTTCTTTAGTATATTTTGGTTGCGATTTTATGTAGTCTGCGCACACTGTCATAATTATTATAGTCTCATTTCTTTGCCACTTGGAATACAATGCGTCACTTGGCGCGAAAAAATTGTTTTACTTTCTTTCATTCTTTTTCATTATTAACAATATAAAGTGAGAACCAAAATTATTTGTGCTGCATGATTGTAAATAGGTATAACATTCGTACGTGTACACAATATTCACACACAAAGTTTGCCATCGCACAGAATTTTCACAAAAATAAGAGACCTACCTACCTAATCAATAGGTGCTTAGTAATGGTGTGTGTGTATATGTATAGGTAGTGTGCTCCCATTACGGATATATTTTCGTTACGTTTGAAAGGAGATACAGTCGCAACAAATGTGAGTTCGTTTTTTGTGTATAAACAGGGTTGGATTCCCTTCCCGAGGGAATGTTTCTGCTTTCACGGCATTATTTTAGGCTTAGAGTGGGAACTTTTTCTGTATACCTCTTATGTCGCCTTTATTCGAAACCGTGGCTTTGCAGCTAAGGAAATGTTCTTTTTGTATCTATTTTTCAGATATTTATCCTTTTCGTACATTTAATACTGTTCTTTTGTGGCTGAAGACGTGACGTGGCGACGTTTACATTATCCCAAGTGATGACTTGAGGGAGATTTAAAGATCTGTTAAGTATTTGGAATATTCTTTTTTCATTGTAGTTTATATGGAGGCTGCTTTTAGTACTTGGATTTTATATAATGATCAACCTTTTTGCTCACAAAAATATACCTATATTGTATGCGTGTTGTCTATTTTAACGCACTCTCTCATGAATAACCAAGGAAAATTGGGAAGGAGAGTGATTTTACAAATTGCCTCGCTTATTCCAAAACTTAGGTAAAAAATCCTTGTTTTACATTTTGTGTTTCAAAATATTTGACCATAGCTACCCACGTAATCCTGTACCTACGTACATTACGCTGCACAAGAATGATGAAACGTGTCCAGTGACAAATGACCACAAAACGGAACCGTACGACATAAAACAGCGGCGTGATGTATTTGCGAATGGATTACCATTTGTACATACACGGAGCTACGAAATGAAAACGATGACAATTTATCTTCATTTATTTTTATCAGTACATACAAAGCGGCGCCATGCACGCATCGGTAAAGGGTTATAATAAAGGAGGCTACATCTTACTTAGCCGAAACGTGATGGTCATGGCGGTTGTTTCTGTAGATACACATTTAAGGTGAGGATAACTTGTGGATGACGATGCGGTCATTTCTGGTGTTGTATTTGGGTCTGTGGCGGTCTGCAGTTCATGTCCTGTCAAGAATCTCACCGCAATTGCGCCCGCATGCTATCCACCTCGGTGTCGCGCTTTTGGTTCTATGAAATACCTATTTAAAATGCAATGAGTTTTATTGCTTATGATCTGACTACATTTGTTTGGTATGCACTGTGAGTCCCTAAATCACCTTTATAGAAAATAATAATATTAAAATATAAAAATACCAGCCTTATACTGTAACACTGCAGGGCAAAGGCCTCTTCTCATACAGAGAAGGCACGAACATTGAACACCACGCGGATTGGCGATTTCGGACTCATATTAACTACGAGTTTAGGTTTCCTCACGATGTTTACCTTCACCGATGTCTGTGATGTCCAAGATAAACTTTAGAAAGTACATATGAATTGAAAAAGTCACTTTTGTGTTTGCCCGGATTTGAGCCCACAACCTCTAGTATGAGAGACGGGCGCCTTAACCACTAGGCCATAACCACGATAAAAAAAAAAAGTTTTATCTGTGTCACTATATGTATCTTTTACATTAAGTGTTTGCTTTAAAAATTAATAAAAAAATGCCTATTTCGTAACTAAGTAACGTAATTAATTTTATAACGAGATAACTAACCTAGGTACATATTTTGTTACTAAATTGCGACCTAGCCAAGTTTCAGTCAGCTTAGTACTCAATGTAAACATATTTCGTGCCGATAGTTCATCATCCATCATTCATCTAGTTCCTCCACGATACGCCCAAAATGAGGTTTTCATTGCATAACAATGTAAAAGGCCATCAAATCCGACCATCCCTTAAGCCATGATTCATATTGTTGGAGAGTACAACACTATTTTCTGCTTTCAACACACTAAAGTGGCTTATGAAGATATTAGGGTGGAATGTTACAAAGGAAATTGGATTCAGAGCAATTCAATTATTTATAATTATTATGTTTTCAGTGTGCTTTGATGGAATTTAATATGGCATCGTTATAATCAGACTATATTGAATTGTGATTAGAAGGGGGATAGATAGAGGTGATATAGTCATACCTTTGTTTTCAGAAACAGAACTGCTATAGGCGTTAGCTCAACCTTCTTTTTATTTAGATGTTTCAAGAAAATAAAAAACGATGCTGGCTTCAAAATTTAACACGAAAAGAGTATTAAGAGACCAATTAACTAAAGCGAAAAATAATTTCAATGACGCAACTTACCTTATGCTAAATATTTTTGCTCATGATGACAAATACTCTGCACAACTTTAGTAACGTGATTTATTTACATTTGCTCGTTACGGTGTTTTGTAATCCCTCGGTAAATATTTGTACCGGCCATGGCGAATAAATCGTCACATATTTTACGAAAACAAGCCATTGTTGTTCCAGTTACAGCAATATATTTAACACGCTTGCCATGACGGACGCTTGAAAAACTTTACGGATTCCATTTTGTTTTATGCTGGGTGTAAGACTGCAGACTGGACATATTATAATCGACTGTTATTTTTTTTAAGTACCTATTATTAGAATAAAATGCTTTTTTTTGTTAACTCTGATGTTCCGTGAATATTATGTTGATCGTAACTAATAGAGTTACGATTTAGTCACAAATATAGATAAATAAATAAATATCTTGGGACAACTCACACACGGTCATCTGATCCCAAGCTAAGCAGAGCTTGTGTTCAGGTGTATACATGCTTATATAATTTATAAATACATACATATATAGATAAAGCACATCCAGACACAGAACAAACAATCATGCTCATCACACAAAGTTTGCCCTGGGTGGGAATGGAACCCACGACCTCCGGCTTAGCAGTCAGCGCTACTAACCACTAGACCAACAGGGCCGTCAAAAAAAACAGGCCTGGTTTTCGTAGATGTAGGATACTGATATAAATATAGATATGTGTACCCTGACATTTTTACTGTGAATCAGTTACTTAAGTATTTATTTATACAATAAATGTTCTAAGGGAAGAAAGTGGGTGTTATTGGTTATTTTCGGAAATGTCAGTGTATGGGTCAATCTGTAGCAACTAATAGTGGAAGATTTTTACCGACTTCACAAAAAGGAGGAGGTACTATGTTCGGCTGTTTGTATGTTTTTTTTTGTATGTTTGTTCATCGATTACTCCGTCAATTGTCAACGGATTTTGATGGTTCTTTTTTTGTTTGATAAGTCATGATTCAGGGGTGGTCCCATATAAATTTTGTGGCGATCGGTTCAGTGCTTCTCGAAAAATTCACCAAGAACAAAAAAAAATTGACGAAATTTTCATAGACGATGTGTGCTTTGTCTTCAAGTTTCTATTTTCGTTTTATAAGATTGTTAGTAGTTTTATTTTGAAAATAAATTACTTTGAAAGATACTATACACAGTCAAACATTGGGAGTCGACACTAAAAAGTAATAAATAAAAAACTTTTTTCAAAAAAAAATAACCGCCTTCAAAAACTAAAAACCCAATAATAACTAAAATTTTGGAAGTCGGTGGTTTCTCTTCTGCCATTCAATGTGTGTTGCCACCGACTTCCGAAATTTTAGTTATTATTGGGTTTTTAGTTTTTGAAGGCGGTTATTTTTTTTTGAAAAAAGTTTTTTAATATCAACTTAACATACCTAAGTTAACATAATTATGAAAATAACAAAAAAATGTAACGCATTAAAGCTAACTTTAAAAACGACTACGTTCTAAGTCAAATAAGATAAGTTATTGTTAAAAAATTAGGTTAAGAGTTAAACAATAATAAAATATAAATATTTCAGTTATTTGAATGTCTAATTTTCTTCATCATTTTGTAATAAAATGTGCTATGAATTTTGTAACAACCTCAATATATTTAGTTAATAACATGTTTGACATAGCTAATCCTGTTTGGGTCTTGTCAAGCGCCTTAAACATAAAATATATTTTTTCGTGGATGCGTTAATAATGAGGAGCTTATGTAAATACTTTTCTCGTGTCAACAGCACAACGTTTTTATCAACAATAAAAAGCTTTTTCAAAAAAAAGATAACCGACTTCAAAAACTAAAAGCTCAAAAATAACTATTTCGGAAGTCTGTGGCAACACAAATCGACCGACAGAAGAGAAGCCACCGACTTCCGAAATAGTTATTTTTGAGCTTTTAGTTTTTGAAGTCGGTTATCTTTTTTTTGAAAAAGCTTTTTATTTTTTACTTTTTAGTTAGAGGCACAAGATCTGACTACGTTTTAGAGTAACTTTCAAAATAAAACTATTTATAATCTTATAACGTGAAAACGGCTCCATGCGCGCAACGACACAGGATTTCCATTAGTGTTATATACTAAAACCTTTCACAGAATGTAACAAAGACTTTTCTGAAAACCGCATCAAAATCGGTTTAGCTAAATGCGAGATAATTGCGGTCAAACATACAATCGTCTTTGAAAATCTACAATCCACGAAAGCAAAACGCGATCTATGCGGGCAACGTCACAGGATATCCATTAGTGTTATATACTAAAACCTTCCCCAGAATGTAACAAACACTTTGCTGAAAACCGCATCAAAATCGGTTGAGCCAAACGTGAGATAATCGCGGACAAACATACATACATACAGGTCGAACTGAGAACCTACTTTTTTTTGAAGTCGGTTAAAAAAGAAAGTGAAACGTGAAATGCAGCGATTGAGGCTTTTATAAATCTTTATCAGCCTAGGTAGGTCCCCCCTAATTTTGCGCCAACGTTCACGCTCCTCCGCTTCTCCCATCCAGCCACTACCGGCAACCTGTGTTAGGATAATTATACAGAAGAAAAAACTCGCGAAGTATTTCACTTTAAGAAGTGTTTATTAGTTTTTTAGACTAGATGCTGATAATCCTGGCTGCAGCATCAGGCCAGACTTATGTCAACATTGCATTGAACTTAAAATTTAGTCCTGTTTAAAATGAGCCTAAACACGACTACTGTGCTGTAATTTCAAGGTTTGTACTTTTTCTGATACTCCTGGCTTCAGCATCAGGTCTCTATGTACTTCGGTGTTCCTCATTAACAGTACGTTTATCCACACATCGAGCCCTTTTCAATGAGCCTAAACACGATATATCTGCTGTTATTTATCGAGGAGTTAGGTACTCTGCAGACTATCCTGACTGCAGCATCAGGTCATGACTTGATGATCATGAGCCCAAATGTGGCAAATGCCCTATCAAACATCAAAACAATTTACTAAAACAGTCCTTGCCTGTTCGAGTAACTTCTTACTGTTAAGGAGTTGTACCTTCCATCATCAGCTCAGCTAACTGAGATGGTGACAACCATACGCAAATACACAAGATACTTCATAAAATATGCGAAAAACAATAAGTGAGCCTATAAAAGTTGAGGGTTGCCTTCGATTTCTCTAAGATTCCATCATCAGATCCTAACTTGGTGACAATGGGACCACCTCAGAACTATCTACTTTCGAACAAAAAAAAAAATTTGAAAATCCGTTGACAATTGACGGAGTAATCGATGAACAAACATACAAAAAAAACATACAAACAGCCGAACATAGTACCTCCTCCTTTTTGTGAAGTCGGTAAAATGATTAAGCATTAATATTTGCAGCAGACACAAAAACGAATTTGGAACGCGCCTTATTGTGTCCCGACGAGATAAAAACAGAAATATATGAAAGTACATAGTTCAAAGTTAAAATAATTACAAGTTGCCCCCCTGGTTTCTCTCGCGTCATTAGAGAACATCCACACACATACTATATAATATTTCATGTTTTTAATTAATATGAGGAAGGATAAGGACTCAAGGCCTGAGAGTTCTTGTTAAGGAGGTCGTTCATAGTAGAATGTTGCTAAGATGCTAATTTCCGGTTTGAAATGTTTAGTGTAATTAAAAGCACCCGAGATATAAATGATCTTGGTTGGTTGTTTGTTTGGGATTTTAACGCGTTGTATTTGTTAGGGCTTTGGTATTGCACATGTGTAAAGGCGTCGGAAACCATTTACCATCAGATAGACTGTCACCTTATTTGCATCAAATAAAAAAAAGTCATAAAAAAAACTGCTAATTAAACGCCGAAAAGCGAAGAACAATTTCGTAACGATAGTCCTGTATTTATTTTAGCATTCCAAACTCTCTCAGGTAGCCAAAATATCGAAGGATCTCCAATTACATGGAAATTTCATAGACGGAGGGTAATTCGTGTCCCCGGCGTGGCACCATTAATGATATAAAGTGACCCGACTGACGGCAATTAGGCGGACCCGCGCTATGCCAATCTATTATATCTAAGAGTAGGTATATTCAAATGATATGACTGGAACTGCTCACTGTACGTACTGACATCAAAGATTTTCCTTTGTTTACAAGTACAAAACAGAGAGAAAGAGTAATCAGAGAGGTGAAAATACTGACATTTTATTTATAGCACATTATTTATCGGGAAACGCTATAGGTTACAAAACATTACGCTACGACCTACAAGAGCGGAGTAGTAACAAAAGCTGCAAGTGAAACCGATTGCTAGCCACAGTCTCCCATAACTTAATATTATGGGAGACTGTACTAGCAAAATTAGTCGTATAAAAAACTGCAGCACGTTTCTAATTCTGCTATTGGTGGAGAGAGAGATCTGAAAAATGTCGAGAGAGAGCTCTGTTCACGTTCTCTCGATTCGATTTGGGCGCACTTCTCTCAGCTTTAAATGCTATGAATATTGTAAAATCATCACTTAAACAACCAAATAGTCGAAAGAATACCGAGTAATCGCAACTTGAATGTTAAAAAGTGCTATGAATTGATATCAGATTGCCATCATTCCACACATTAGCCGTTTACAAGTCGGTAGAACTTCTTTCATTCGACTTATTTATAGTAAAATAGCAGCCCGCTTGCTATCACTCGACTGTTTAATTGCGTAAACATTATAAAGCGACGTTCATAGAACGTTATATTTGTCGTAAATATTACAAGTGTTATAATATGGTATGTTGTACGAGTTCGTGATTATAATTAAAGTAAGTATTCTGCCGTTTATAAATTTTGCCACAGTTTTTGTGAAAGTTGTCTCACAAACATTTAGTTATCTGAAGCGATTATCATATGCGGATTAAATTTTTTCGTCTGTATGCCTCACATTTTAAGTAATATTTTCATGGGCCCCACGATTTCTTGGTAAAAACTGAATCACATATAATATTAATTTAATTATTAAAATTGACTCGCCATTTATTACACTAACTTTATCATCACAAACGCGCTCACTCTGCCTTTAGCCGAGAGACAGAATCGAGAATTCCATTTTACAATTTCTAAGATCGCCATTACAGCTTGTTTAGGGTTCCTCGTGTAAAATGTTAAATTACTGTTTTTGTCATTACCTCATACTGATACAAGGTACACTTTTGCAAGCTTGACGTCACAAGTTTGGTGTAAAATACAATATTACTAAACTATATATAAGTTTATTCGTAGGTATAGCATATTTCTACTATTTTACACAATATTACCACCACTAGACAGGCCCGTCAAAGCTATTTTGACGTTTTGAGGGGCCTGTTGGTCTAGTGGTCAGTAACCACATGACTGCTAAGCCAGAGGTCGTGGGTTCGATTCCCACCCAGGACAAACTTTAAGTGATGAGCAGAATTGTTTGTTCTGTGTCTGGGTGTTATTTATCTATAATATGTATGTATTTAAATATTATATAAGTATGTATATCAGTTGTCTGATTACCATAACACAAGCTCTGCTTAGCTTGGGATCAGATAGCCGTGTGTAAGATGTCCCAGGATATTTATTATTTATTTATTATTATATACTGGTAGGCCGTCAATATTTATGAGAAGACTTAAAACATCGAAATTGCAGCCAATAATTTCCAAATATTTTTATAAAGGTTCAGTTAATCCATTATGCCAGTATAATCCAGAACCAATGACAAATATATTAATTTTTGATGTATCTGTTTTTAAAATAGTACGAGGATCTTTTGGCAGTATGTAAGACAGTCTGTTTAAAATTGTCGTCAATTCTCTTAAGGCATCCTAAAAAATGTTAAATCGGAGAGCCCAATCTTTAATATTAGACCGAAACTCATTATTTTAAGATTCCTTGTCTTCGGAATTTAAACTATCATTGGCCTCAGACTCTGATCTGTAATTGTCATTATCATCACTGCTATTATAATCAGATTTGCTATCACATTCTGATTCTTGATTACACGACATTTTTTCTGCACGTAAACTCTCTATCTGAGGCATCTGTTTACCATTACAGATTCCATTATTAGGTGTGTAAATATTACCTACGGAGCCCTCACTAATATTAAGCGATTGTCCTTTGCATCTGTTACTGTCAATGAAAATGTTGCCTGTTTCAATTGAGCGTAAATTTTATTACTTTCCGTCGGTAACCACCACTTCTTTTAATTTTTTTCAACAGATTACAATCCATTGTCGCAAAACGAAATAAATAGGGTTGTTGCAAAAGTACACTAATTTAACAAAATGGCTTTCATAGTGCTATAAAAGATTTCATTTAACTATAACGCCATATACTGACTTTCAAATAACGCTTAGACCACCTCCGATGCTGTAATAGATAATTTAGAAGCATTTTCTCAACTTCGAAATTTAAGTCAAATGAAAGCCTCCAGAAAGCTGTCATATAACATTTAAGTGCAGAAATAGCAACTGCAATGCTATTTTGATGAATAAGTTGCCTTTACTCTACAATATTGTTCTTAGATTCAATTGTCGAATAATAGTGCTGTAAAAGATATTTTGATGACAATTTGGCAAAACAATGGCTTTCAAAGAACTGTCATGAGAATTATGGTCGTATGAACGTCATTGGAAGATGTATTTATAGAATTATCGAGTGAATGCAATATAAATCTGCCGAGTAAACGTTTACTAGGCATGTTTACACAGCGAAAAAGCATTCGATGCAATACAATCTAGAGAGATGCATTTTTACGTCTTTTTGAAATAATGGGATCTTTCATACGAGTGTTTCTCGATCCATAGTCGGGAGAGTACTTTCTTATACGATTTTTTTGCTGGTTGGGGTGGGACAACAGTAACTCATATATTAATACTTATATACACTGATCACGTAAACACAAGGGTAAAGTTAGCAAAGAACTATTTACAAGCATTTAAAAAACGTCGCTCTAGTTTAAAATATTATTTATTGCTCCCGAGATATAAGCAGTGATTTGAGTGTACGTCATTTTTAGACTTAAGGCGCTGTCCATAGCGAACACCTTGTAAAAGTCTAGATTTTCGTCGCAAAGTTAGCCGTATCTATACATACCACATGCCAGAAAAAAAAACAGTGTATAGTCAAATGTATAAAGAAAAGACCTAAACAAAAACAATTTACAAATGTGGTCTAGTACTACGAAAAAAAAATGTTCAAAAACAGCGAAAGAAAGTTATCGTCTCGCAATTCTCCATTTTTTCAGCGACAACTATCATATTTTTTATATCTATAACAAAGAAATTTTAATAAACTAAAGGCATATCTAAAAATTTTATAACAAAGAACTGTATTTTTTTAAATATTCAATAAAAAGTGCAAAATGACTTACAAAATATTTTCGACCTTATTTCTATTAATTTGATGCACGGCCGCGAAAACCTACTTACCGCGCCAGTCTGTGATAACAAAACTTGCAGTGCGTTTTAATTTACAATATTTTTTGAATCGTTCAAACTTAAGACCTGTCTTCAACAGACTCTTTGACAATCGAAATGCTTTGAGTTTGACTAAATGAGATTCGCAAAACAATTCTGTGCAAAGCTAATATTTATTTTAGTAAATATTCATACTGCTGAAAGCAGACGTAACACAGAAATAATGGATAAAAAACTAATTTTAGAGAACAAGGAATGCTCCGACCACGCTTTGTTTGTCAGTCTATTCAGATGAATATGAAATGGGTACCTTTGAGTAGTAGGTGGGCTCTTATATTTACCTGTAGTTTGCGTTAATTTGTTACACGACAAGATATATTATGGAAGTATATCATTTCAATAAGGACGTTCACAGCCTAATGATCAAAGTTTATTACGATTACAATACCAGCACCATTTCAAAATACAATACCAATATATTTCTATAGCACTATTCATTAAGTTTAAGAGCTGGTATTTCGTATATAAGTTGCAAATGACGTGTGCTATCAAACGCTTATTTGGGGAGAGCTTCTCGGCCGATTATAGGAAAATTCAATGTAGCGGTTACGTAATTCCGGTTTTCCGGGTTGGCGCGCTTCGTAATAGTCCTTATATCTACGCTAACTTATCTTACGTGTATATTGCCGAATTAGGGGAGAGCGCTACGGATCCCAGCTAGTCTGGGAGGATCGTTTACGTTCGGAATTTTAAGTACGTAATATGTCACAGGAATTTGCGGTACACACATCGGACAGTTTTGTAAAAATGCGTGGTCGAACATGGAAAAAACCAGCTAAAGGTATACGTATTGTATTACGTTATCTTTACGTAAATAACTGTTAACGGTGCCTTTATCAACATTTTAGACGTCGGAATTCTGAAAATAAGGGATCGGACCACCTTTTCTTTCAAATCCATAGCTAAATACTTATGTATTGTATAGTCTCGTAGCAGCTTTTGCCTTAGTACGAACAAATTGTGCGGGAGTACCCCTTCCTACATTTTCATAAGGCATCACTTTTATCCTTGTTATGTGGGCGCAATAAGAGAGCTTCCACGTACGCCACCCACGGAAATGCATATACTATAAGAAAAATCTTATAGGTACTGTTGGTGTGTATTAAGTTGATTCTGAAGAGACTTGGTACTATTGCCATAATAAAACTTATATTTAAGTTTTGTAGCCGGACTGTCGGACTGGGTGATATATCAACGCTCAGTCCAAACCGCTGGTCCTAGAGATACGAAACTTGGAGGGCGTGGTTTTTGTGAAGAGTATTATTATCTACTAAGAGAGGATTTTTAGAAAATATATCTTTAAAGGGGTAACAGTAGGGGATGAAACGCGAAGACCACGCGGGCAAAAGTTAATTTAATAATAATCCATTAAACAAGTTTTTAAGCTAATTTACTGAGCTTCAATACTGTCTAACGAAGGGATATTATGTTACTTTAATTTTACCTAGGTGATGGAGGTTTGATTAGTAAAAGATGAATGTTTAATAATCTATATTAAGTTTTTTTTGGGGAGTGGGAAATCATCAAATGACTTCTCCCGTCCTGGGTGCGGCGGGAGGGCGTGTCAGACTTTTACTGACTAAAACCCACTTATGTTCCTTCGGTTGCCCTTTATGTTCCGGGGTCACGCTAACTATTATAAACATACCGCAACCCATCATTATTGAGTTTATGAATTTTATTCGCATTTGTTATATCGCATGCACTAATTCCGACCCTATAATAGTTGCATTTTAGTCTATTAACAATTTTAGTCAATGGACATTGCTACCACTTATTACTTATTAGAAACCGTCAGATATTTTCAATTCCGAGTATAGGATAACGACGTAAAAGGTTATTGAGACCAGTGTAATATGGTTCGAAGTGCTTTTTTTTATTCGTAAACACATACACTCCTCAAGTAACTCGATATCCTTTTTGTTTTATTTACGAAAAACCCCGGCATCGAAATAAACAAGCCTCTGGAAATAATTACGCAGTAACTGCTAGTTTTGGATCATTTTCTTTATTCGTAGATGCTATATTAATAAAGCTTCTGTTTTTCGTGTTAATTATATCAATTCACATAACGTTATTATAAGGCATAATTATAATTGGTACTAATTAAGCATTATTTATTTACTTATTTTATAAAAGTGAAAGTACAGGTAAATCTCACTCTCTGTATTTTACCCTCTCACCCTTAAATCACTAAACTGAATTTGATAAAACGTATGAAGTACTTAAATATACTGCGAGTACAAAAGCTACTTATATTTGAGTTCAACTTATATATAATGTGTCAACAATAACCGACATTTAAGCAGACGCAGGCGAAAGCTAAAGTATTTGCTCTGTCTGTCTGTTATGCATACAAAGATAAACAACTCAACCGATTTTGATGTATTATGAAATAAGTTTGTACTTAAAGAAAGCATAGAGGCCCCTTTTTATTTCATTTTTACTTCACTTCGATTAATTAGCGGGGAAAAACTTGTAAAGCTAGAACACAGTTTTTTTTTTAATTTATACATTGTCAAGCAATGATATTATACGTAAAAAGGCGTAGATAGGTTACCTAAATGAAATTCTACCTTCAAAAACGGCAACTAACGCACACATACATTACACGTCAAAGTAGGATGACATGATTGAAGTAGTGCGAGTGAAAAAGAGATAAACGTCAAATGTAAATGCGATACTCAGTATCATGTTGGTCAATTGGCAAACTTTTAATGTGCCACTTTTTGACTGCATATAACCTATCTACACATTTTTACTTATAATATCATTGTTGTCAAGTGAATAGGCCGTAGTTTAAGAAATTAATAGATATTGCTTTGTGCCAACCATTATATAAAACGTCCAAAAACTATAACCGTTATACTCGTAGGTTGTCGTTTTTGGACGTTTTATCATTTCAATTTTGACTACACGAGAATACAGCTTTTGACATTTACTTCAATTCCACCGAGAATTAAATAATATTACTCGTAACTATTGTATATTTTAGCTAGAAATGAAATGCAAAATATGAGTTAAACTAATAATTGTTGTTGACCGGGAACGTTCAATATAATATTAATCAATTTACAAAATTAACACCATTTGATAAGCAACTTAATAATGGTTTGTTAAAATATAGAAACTTAAATTAATGCAAAGTTTTAGATATTTGAACGTTTGCTGTTTTGTTATTTTTTTAATAACAAAATAGCCAGACTCAAAACCAATCAAACAAACTGAAAGTCATAATATATTTGCCTTTGCTTCGCTTTATGGTGCGACTTCACTTGGTGTATTTGGTAAAATATTTGCATGTTCAATGCAACGTAAAATGAACCTTATTCTAATAAATCTTGAGTATAGTTTGTATCATCCAAGTAACGCAAATATTTTGCCAAATGCCTCAAGTAAAGTCGTACCATTAAACTGCTCCAAATATGCTAAATATTATAACACTTTTGCATTTAACTGTAGATAGATCAAATCAAATCAAAATCCCGCAATGAGAATACACCTCAATCTTAGTAAGAAAAGTGAATAAAACCTATGAAGACTACTCTGTGATTGTCTCTGTGAAATTTTAAATTATTTCGTATAAGATCTGTTCATGTCAAATACAGTTTAAAGCCTAAGTAGATGTTTTGACGGAGGGAAAGCCTGGTGATCTGTAATACAGGTTTTACCTACAACAGACACCAGTCTCTGTATCTTGAATAACTGACTTTGTACTGTATGTGATGAGGAGAAAATAAATGAAATAAATAAATAAATTGTGGCTAATTAGTTGATAAGTAGGTACATTTAGTACGAATTTTATTGCCTTTCGATGCTCAGTTAATGGGGAAACTTTAGCGAAAGTGATTTTCCAAAACCGTGTGCTCGGACATCTGCCTGTCGTCGCCCTTAGGATTTGTGTGATTCACAGAAATAACTTATAATTAGTTTTCGTTTGAAAATCAAGTTTTGAAAGGTAGCAACGCTTTCATACTTTCATGAAAACTTGGTCTAAATAAGCTTGAGACCACTTTACCGAGACCGATGAATATTTCAAAACAGTGTTTTAAATTTTCAAGGATGAGTTTGCTTTTTATTTAAAGGGTAGGAATACCTGTTTTGCTTTGTGTGTCAATAAATTAATCAATTTCACTTGCTTACCTTACGGTACAAGTCGAAAAAGTCAGTAGACGAAGGGAACTGGAACTGTTATGCTAATAGATAGTACGATTGGCGTTGTGCCATTAAGTACCTACACATTTACAAAAATACACTAAGTGTAATTTTAGTTACTTTCCAATTTAAACTTACTTCGTTTTTATAACTAAGCTTTTGTGTATATTGATTTTACACTATTGACCATTATTTCAAGCCTGTTTTTAATGAAAACCGACGGTATTTTTCGATGAAGAGAATTTTCCCGAACAAATAGAAGGTCGCTGGTATAACCCAACTACCGCAAAATATGACGCATGATAAATAAAGAGTGTATCTCATAGCTGTAGACGGAACATATTTTTACGAGTTTTTTTGTAGGTATTTCGAGGCAGTTCTCGCTGTGGCCAAATTTGGATGTCGGCAAAAATATGTGATTTTATTTTTGTAATCATTTTTGATGGATTGGAAAATTTTCGAAAAAGGGTTTCGTTGTAAATACATGTATCCTAGAAATTAAATTACTTATCAGCATAATATTTTGTTTATAAGCTTTTTTGTTATTAAGCTTCGCGTGTTACCTGTGTTTGCCTTTGATAATAAACCAAAAAAATACGACTATTATAATGAACTCTTTTATTTCTAATTATTCATAATCATCAAAATTCCATAAAGCATTTAAAAACATTTTACAAGGGTACACGGGTAAATTGAAATTTTAAGCCGCCCGTAGTAATCATGATCCAGCTTCAGCTAACAAAAATAGTATAAAATAATAGTTTTTACTCTTAAATAACACGATGGGCAATCGTGTTATTTAAGAGTAAAAACTAAGAGTAATACACAAGAGTGTGATTTTAAGGGTTCCGTAGTCAACTAGGAATCCTTAAAGTTTTGCCATGTCTGTCTGTCCGTCCTCGCTTATTCTCTGTGACCGTTAGCACTAGAAAGCTGAAATTTGGTAACAATATGTATATCAATCACGTCGGTAAAGTGGTAAAATAAAAATTTCCATTTTTTGATCTCATTTGTTCTTTTCTAAATCTCCTTTTTTATTATTTTTATTGTCTGTGGCCAGCTCCAGAATTTAAATATGTAGTTTATTATACACATTTCCTATTACCCAGTTATATACAATGGCATGATTTAACATTAATTACCGCAATGTAGCTAATATAAGCTTGCTTGCTTGCTTGTGCTTGTAGTTAATATAAGTCCGAAATCGAAGTTAATAAAAGTAATGAACTTAAACGCCATAGCTACTTAGCTGAGCATTAACAAAGAACAAGGAAATGTCTTAAGCCCATAAGCCATTTACACGCCACCAAGAATTCGTGGTACCACTTTGATAGTAATTTAGTTACACGGTGGCAGAAGTAATATTATTCTGGTAAAACTGAAGTGAACATGAAGTAAACTGTCATTTATATGCTGATGTTAGCACTGACAGCACACTTCACCCCATCTCACTTATTAATTGACTTTCGTTTAAATATCCAGTTGGCTTACCATCGGTTAACCTTTCGACGACCAAGCGACAGCCGGTCAAATCACGAGTGTTCAAAGGTTTATTTAGTTTTTTTAGTATTTTATTGATATCTTCACTCCCAAATGTTTAATGGCAAGAAGTAACGTAAAATAAATATGTGTATACCGCTGGATATAGTTCATAGGTCACACTTAGTATATTACAGTGTTTGTTACGTAATGCCGTTAATCCCTTATCTGTAGTGGACAGCTTGGTAAGCCAATACTTAATCCCGAAACACTCGCCAAAGATTTATCTTTTTGTCTAATCAAATACAATGTGCGCTTGAGAAACACAATTCCCTTTTGTCACTTACAAGAAAGGAAAAAAGAAAAGTCCCTTACAGAATGAAAGAGCGTCGTAAATCACCAACTTTAACATTCTACACAGTTACATCGCCAAGTTTAACATAAAGAGCTATTGAAATGACTTTGTTTTACAAAGAAAATAAGTTTATTGTGTTATGAATGCAATAGTAAGTTTCCTTATTCTGCTTTTACCTATATCCCGGGGCGAAACGACCTTTCGGTAAGTACCTTTGACGTAAAAGACTCGCCCTTGGCTACAGTGAGACAAGAATTTATTATGTATGTGCAAAATTAAAGTAATGCAAAAGCGGAAACCTTCTCTTCTACAAAGTAGATAACGAGTTTTCAAGAAACTAATACTGTCACAAAGCCTCGGTGGACTTGAGTTCAAAATCTGCAGTTGAATGAAATGGTATAATATGAAGCTAAGTTTTTGTTTACCTTTAAGTCTTTCTATATGTATATCCACTATATAAAAATAAGTCGGGTTTTCATTCCTGACGCTATAACTCCAGAACGCACGAACCGATTTCCACGGTTTTGCATTCGTTGGAAAGGTCTCGGGCTCCGTGAGGTTTATAGCAAAGAAAATTCAGGAAAAATTCACGCGGACGCAGTCGCGGGCAGAAGCTAGTGTTATAATAATAATATCTTATGAAACGTAACACCATTATACATAATTATTATCATCCTATAATAACATAATATGCACTGCGGGACACTGAAAAGTGGTCTCTTGGTAAGAAAGATCCTTCCCAAAAGACTAATGATTAATGCTCATAGCGTAATGCCACGAGCAATGATTTAACCAATACAATATTGTATGGACTTTAAAAGAAACTTTGACCTCTAAGTTTGTTTCTTCTCAGAGCAGTCGAGCTAGGAAACACCGGCCCCATCGTTCGTTTACGTGTAAAAGTGTTATGAATATAACCTATTTACAAAATAAATAATATATGAATTGATTTTAATGATCACCACGCTGAAATCAATGCAAAAACTCGGAATTTCTCGGAAGAAAAATCGTATACATAATTAGTTAAAATATACAAAAGAAAGATTATCTACTTCTCTACATAAATATCTCTATATTCTGAAGTTTTACCGAAATTATGTCAAGGGCGTCTTGTTGGCCCCGTTTTCTGAAAACCCATTATATTTAATCTACCTATAGGATATCAAATCTAATTTCAAGTGGTATTATTGACGATTGTTATATTTTAGATCGACGAAAATTTACAACCGGTTTATTAACTTGATGAAGGCGTTTTGGATGGGGTTAAATCTCATTGCGGACCATTTAGGTTATGCAGGTGAAATCTGCCACATGAGGTGGTAAAATAGCCAGCGGCTATAATCTGTGCATAGCCCGGGCACAGCTCGCTGTGACCGCCGCCATCTTAATTTTCCATTATTAATTTTCTACTGCCCTGCTGGTCACGTAGTCGCAAACACGATTGTAGAGTGTGGGCTCCTGGTCAGTTTCCCGGTTCGCAAATTGAGTTATTTCCATTCGTGGTTTTGCAGTAGTAATCCGGAGTATGAAGTTTGAAGATGAGACACATGAGTATCGAATTGAGTATCGTATTCGTTAATCTTTGACAACTGTTGTGAGTCAAGGAAACCTAAAAGTTTTACATCCTGTCTCACCAATGGGCATCATATATGGAGGTAAGAGAGCCCCATTTAAAATTAAACCAATAAGATTAACTAACTTAACAAATCTTAAAGAAAAAGAAAAACGAACTATCCCTTAGTTCGTTAAATCAGAAACAAATTGTTTTGCGACAACCGTTGTCGCCGTCACGTCTACAAGTCTACACGCTTGGACCTTCCCGTCGTGTCCGTCACTCAGATAACCTTTTGTTCAAGTTTGTGACGACAGAGGCGGCACAACGTTTGTCACATACTCGACGATTCGTAAAACACTGGGAAGTAAAGTCTTTCTCTGTTTTATTAGATTTCAAATCTATTTGGTAATTGTAGGACACGTGAACAGTTTTATTAAACGACTATGGTTGCTTGGAGAATAATAATGACTTATTAATCTTCTACACTGATATTATTTTTGTTTTGTATTAATTTTGGTTGCCTTACAAGCATATCATTTTTTTTCTGATAAATATGAGCATAAGATAATTAGTATGTGCGTACAAAGTCATGAGCATATAAGTTTGTATATTAGATACGTACTAATTATTTCTTTAGAGTGTACTTTTTTCCATGTCACTGATTTCGAGTGTATCTTTTGTATGGCAATTAATGAAAAACAAGCTGACTCCCTTCCTGATGCGAAGTGGTCAGTCACCACTGCCAAGAGACATTTTCAGTATTAAAAGATGTGTTCCTTTCAGAGATAAAGTGGAATTATCTCAAACCTGAACCCAGCAACGCTGCTTAGCGGGAAAAATAAACATGGTAGCAATTCATTTCCAAACGAGTTCGTTCATGAAAGCTGTGCTACTACAAAAGCTATTTTGAAGTAACCATAGCAGAATTTATCATAAAAATAAGGATATATTCCTACTGCCCGCTAGGTTCCTATTGTTTTGAAAAAGAATTATATTAGGTACCGAATGTAAGTAGTGAATAGTTACACAAACAACCGTTTACATTCATGCGTTATTTCCGAGCGAAGTTACAGTTGATGGAGTTTATTTGGCAGATAAATAAGATAACTTAGTTTGTATTGCAGCAATACAACAAGAGAAACAACATCTCCCCCGAAGGACGTCACGGTTAAAAGCTTGTTTATAATAAAACAAGAAAGCTATCCGTTTGTTTGATTTATTCGCTGGTGATTGAGTTACAACGCTGTCAGCTGCCAAGTGTGACTGGAAAAGTATTGTAACTTGTATTTTATTCGTCCATTTATCTAAATGACTGGGCTACAAATTGCTTGACAGTAATATTGTTATTTTAGAGAAGAAACTTGAAGAAAATAGCTTCTGAGCCCTAACGACAAACGAAACATGAAACTTTTCAAATACATTATAATGAAATATGGCAAAAAGTTGATCCTTGCCGCGTCGACAGTTCAAATATTTGCATTTTTGCGTCTCTCATTCAATATTTTTTGCGAATAAAATAATAAACGAACGGCACCTACCCACGTGCGTGGTTATGTTTGGTATTTTTCATGAATGAATTACATAAAGTATTCGAAACATTTGAAGTTAATTTTTTTTTAAACTTTGTGCCATACTCAGCGTTTTTTAGAGTATCATTGCTGCATTTATTTATACCTATAGAACATGGTGAACGTGGTTTGATTGTCAATCGTAGATCTTTGACAATAAGCAAGTCTGACAAACAATCTAAATAAGTAAATAAATATTTGTTACCTGGTAACTGCGGGTTGTGATAAGATAGACAGTCGTTCCGTATAAAACATTGCTATTCAGTATCATGCGGTTGTATGAAGTCCGAAGGATAGGGACATGAAAATACTAATTATAATTTAACATGCCGTTGGTGTGAGTATGACATTCACAACATTTTTAAACTTATGTTACTATGTAATTAAGGTTGATTATTGACTGCTCAGGATTTTGATTTGAAGCGAGAGTAATGAAACGCGGGTTTAGTAAACGTCTGTATTGCAACTGTATTAAAGGAAATGAAATGACATTAGGAGCGGTTACGCACACATTCAAACTCAACACTTTGGTATATTTATTTACAAGGAACATAACAAGCCAATACAACTGTCAAACCACTACATACTTCGAGTGAGTACTGAAAAGAGTTTAGTTCAGACACGAACTTAACGTAATTGCATGAATAATGACTTTCTTTAACAACTCTAATAAAGAGTGAAGAAGACAGCTTCATCTTTTACGACCGTGGCAGATTCTACAAGATGTCTGAAGTTAAAATTGATTTTGGTGTAAATGGAAAGGATTGTTTAAAAAAAAATATTATATCAGCACATACATACATACATAGGAAACATTGGTATTAATAAATTGTATGTTAAAAGTGAGCCAATAATAAACTTACGACTTGTGTCCCAACCTTTTAACGACCAAGCGTCAGCCGGCTGTCGGGCTGCTATTGTCTGTCTATTGTGTATCGAATCCTGTGTTCGTAGGTTTAAAGTAACTTATTTTAATGATAATTTTTCTTTCATTATTTCTCATCATCATCATGATCTCCCTAACCAATCTAATCGACCGCAACTGAATATCTGTGTTTTAAATGGAGTAATAATTGCCTATCAAAATATATATGTACTACTGAGAACATCGTTAGGCATGGATAAAGATTGGAACCCAGGAACAAACATTCAGTCCTCGCGCTTAAAACCCCGAAATCGGTGAGGCAGTCAATTTATTATATCTGTAGTTTATTTAAAATTATATTGGTATTTTGACATAACGAGTCTAGGATGAAGTAGTAACGTACTTTTAATAAAACAGTAATATCCCTTTTTGCCATTCCCCTAGCCCTTTCACCTATCTGTTCAGTATATTTTCCGTTCGATGTTCAACGTTGGATTTCCGACGGCAAGATCACCTCTGTGCTCCCTCGCCCCTCGCATCCGGTCTCGAGAATGGTAGGCTCAGAGATGATATTTCCGTATTTATGGGACTGAAAAATGTGTTATTTGACTATGTTAGTATGTTAAATGATGTAAGCAGTATTATACAGTCCTAGCTGTCTTGTGTCTTCACCCACCTATTTTCACACAAATTTTTATTCTCTTTTTTGTCCCGTTAGTTATAGAGCTCCTTTTCAGTCTGTCCAGGTCAGGACACGTATTTCTGCTGGAAAGAAGCATTTATATATCTTTATCGCTGGGATGTATGTAAATTGTAAATTTGTTGTATTGTAAATTTATAATAAGTATTTAATATCAGGCAATAAAATATAATAAAAAAATAATAAAATAAATATCTTGGGACAACTCACACACGGCTACTTGATCCCAAACTAAGCAGAGCTTGTGTTATGGTAACCAGACGACTGATAAACATACTTATATCATTTTTAAATACATACATATTATAGATAAATCACACCCAGACACAGAACAAACATTCATGCTCATCACACAAAGTTTGTCCTGGGTGGGAATCGAACCCACGACAAGGGCGGATTCAGGGGGGGGGGGGGTCATGGGGGTCATGACCCCCCCCCCTGGGCCGGGTCCAGGACCTAGGCCGCTAGGCCGTGGAGCCGGTTCTTGACCACTAATTAAAATTGTTATACTTTTTTTCACTATATGATTTTTCTGAATTGACCTTATTTTAAATTACGATATTGAGATATGTATCCTAATAAAAGAAAAAAAAATATTATTACTACATTAGCAGTAAAGTACCTATACGGACAATTTCGCTTATACCTTAATTACACTACAGCAGTAACTGTTGTAGTGTGCCTATGCTCGGGCCTTGATTGACATTTAGATATCAGATAATATTATAATATCAAAAAAAAAAGTATTACATATTGTTTTTATGTACTGAGTTTAAGCTCTTCCATGAAATTAAAAAAATTAAATATAGCTTCATAAAAAAAAAAGGTTTAGCCTTTAGCTTGCCGTATTGCCATGGCAATACGCCTATTTGTGTGTAATAATTTGAACATATTAAAAAATGGACCACCCCTCGCTCGGGGTTGTCAAATTAACAATCAGCAACCACAGCTTCATCTAAACGGTCCTTCACGATGTTAGTATAATTTAACAGAACAAAATAAGTGGCAAAACCAAATAGATATTTCATTATTTGACTGAACACCTATTTATATTGCTATTGGCGAAGTTGGTATTTCAGTTAATTATATTTTTAGGCAGGTGAAGTTGCTGTTTCTTGTTTCTATTTTATACACTTACACCTCAGGGCGCGTTTCACACCTTCGACTTTACACTCTTCCCGACTTATAAATTAACTTTCTTACACAAACAAAGAGCTTTTGCTTTAATTAATTTAGGCGAGCGTACATCCACAACTTGTAGGACTTCTGTAAGTCTATACTTGTTTGTTCCCACTTGAAAGAGATATTACTTGGTCCGATACTTTGCTAAGTTGCCGATCAATTTCACTATATCAACATATTTGAGTGATTCGACATGTTAAAGCAAATATTGTTTGACGTGGGAGGACAACGGATTTGAAAGGCTTACACTTAAAACATAAATGTGTTTTTGAAAGTATTTTTAGTTTGTTTAAACTTACTCAGAAAATAGCTTGCCATCCAATTCAGACAACCATAGCACTGTTACTCAGATTACCTTCCATTTATTACGGATTAGATATCTCCTCTCGCCTACTTGATCTATGCTCGTCAGGGTCCATAATTGTGACTATGTAACTGATTTCCTACCAACTCAAGTATACATTATGGTGCCTGCCGGGGTTGCGGAATGTTTATAATAGTTACCGTGACCCTGGAACATAAAGGGCAATCGAAGGAACATGAGTGGGTTTTAATCAGTAAGAGTCTGACACGCCCTCCCGCCGCACCCAGGACGGGAGCAGTCATTGGATGATTTCCCACTCACAAACAACACAAAAAAAATACCTTATGGTACGCAATAAAGAATTGAGAATGTGTCTTGACAGCTAACAAAAGGTTTAATAAAAATTTGTGGTATCCAATACCCAGTCGAAAAAAAAAAGAGATGAATGTATTTGTCACGTGCATTCTCAAAGCCTCATCGGTCCCTTTTGTTGACCCTTTAGCTAACGCGACAAAAATGCTAATTTTATGTGGAGCCTGTAAATTCAGAGTGGTTTTGGTACGACACATTTGCAGAACCACGGTCCCCGTTTACACTGTGCTAATAATGAAAAAACTTTCAAATGAGTCGGCCGCCCAAGCTTTATAATAGAAGTATTTTAATTTAAATACCTTGTTTGCCTTTTTTACTGTCGTTAACCTCGCGTGGTTCGGTAATGTTTATAAA
The DNA here is from genome assembly GCA_033675125.1 of Athetis lepigone. Taxonomy (NCBI): domain Eukaryota; kingdom Metazoa; phylum Arthropoda; class Insecta; order Lepidoptera; family Noctuidae; genus Athetis; species Athetis lepigone. The sequence continues at coordinate 8,606,553 of CM066226.1, read as the reverse complement.
AATACTGCCCGTCTAGGAGCTTTTATACGCTGTTAAGTTTTTAATTCAATTACACATGCATAGATACGAGTTGTTTACCAACTATTCTACTCTTGCGGTTTTAGGTGCCGTAAAAAGTACTAAACGGTAAAAGAGTTTAAACAATAAAATCGAATTTCAAACACAAAACACTGGTGTCAATTACGGGATCGTTTTATTTAAGTTTTTTCTATTGTGTGAATAAAATCAGCGTTCCTTTCTTATCGCATTGTTTGTGTAAAGATTACACTCTTACCACTGAACAGTACAAGGCCTACCAGGGTCAAATATGTAGTTGATTAGACAAAAGTAATATAATAAACTTCTTTATTTAAACTTTTTTTAAAAATCACAAATCTCTCTGTGCGTTCAAAAAAGAGGCAAAAAGAGGAGCACACAACTTTCCGATTCCATGCTCGGATTATTATTCAAACAGATCACAATGTTATTATTGTGCCAAAGCCAACAAAAATAAATTTCATTTGTAATAAATAACACAATGGCCAACACAGAACCTTATTAGGCTTACATTTCCATTATTTTTCCTATTTTTATATTGAGAGGCAGTACTTCTTACTCAAAGTTGTGTGGGCTTGACTGCCAACCCAAATAATTCTCTATTCTAATGTTATACTAAAATAATACGACCTTCCTTAATATACCCTCATGGCGAGTTCTTTACATGCTCCTGTGACTGTTATTCCAACATTAAGTACTTACCTTTCCTTCAGAATAACAATACTTATTTTTCTCTGACTTATTTATGCTCAATAAGTTATATATAAGAAACTGCGTACTTTGGGATAAATTGTTCAGTATCCTGATTGCTTTATCTCAAGGCTACAAGCAGACCTCCCAAGACTAGTCAAGTACATAAAATGCCGAGGCATTATGTAAACGGCAAATTAAACAAAATGCCTTCGATATTAATGAAGAAACAGACTTTGGTATAGTAATTTTATTTTATGACAGTTAGAGAAAACAGAGTAGACTTTGTATGAAAGTTTGTACAATGAGCGGGGTGAAACTGCAGGAAACAGCTAGTAATCTATACTAATATTATAAAGAGGTAAAATTTGTAAGTTTGTAAGTTTGTATGTTTGTAAGTTTGTATGTTTGGGGTAATCTCTGGAACTAATGAACCAATTCCAAAATTTTTTTCACTGGCAGAAAGCTACATTATTCCTGAGGCTATAAATTATTTTTATAACATGTATATTAACTGAGCTATCGCAACTTTTGTCTAGCAAGTCGGAAAAAATTACCTCATAAAACAGAATTATTTGCGTGCGCTGACTAAACAGTTGCTTAAAATTAAAAACAATGTATGGCAACTTGGTTTGTCTTAATTAATTCTACAAAAAAGTCCGCGATACCATATCTCTATCTTTTATATTTTATCTTTTATACTTCTTTTATTGCATTAAAAAAATGATTTTTCGGCATACTTACGTTTGGTTGATTATTTGAGCAACAAAATATTAATTCTTATGACAATAAATTATTTCAATATCACAAAGACATCATTCAGATAAGATTTGCCATTTACAGTATGTCAATTGGTCGTATAGTTTCGGAGATAATATAAAATTACTAAAACGCAAAATGCCGTAATTTAGCGTAATTTTCATTGTGCGGAAGTCATATATAATTTCAAAAAATATCTTCGGAGATATTCACAGTTTTAATATTACTCTGCAGCAAGCAATATAAATGATAGTATGTAATAGAAACTGCTTATTAGCGAAAAAAGGCCGCCTATTGTACTATTGCATATTTGTTTGAACTGTCCTTTACTGTTTTTGTCCTATTGGTGTACAATAAAGAATATTGGCCGATGGCTTTGCAGGATATTCGTAGCTTATACATCAGAATAACACATCTGGGTCGTCGTAAAGGCGCGTGTATTTGTGGTTTCGGGTTCGAATCCGGGCAAGTACCAATGTGAGTTTTTTAATTCAGATGTACTTTCTATAGTTTACCTTGGACATCACTGACATCCCGTGCCTCGGAAAGCATGTTAAGCCCCGGTTGTCATTCGTAGAACTTTGACGTTACGGGTATTCAGAAGCCAGAAAGTCTGACCAGTCGAACCAATGGGTATCGTCGCCCAGTTACTGGGTTGTGGAGGTCTGATAGGCAGACGCTTCACGTAAAACACTGTTATCCAGCTGAATCCGGTTCGGCTGTAAGTCGACCCCAACATAGTTGGGAAAAGGCTAGCGAGATGATGATGATTAAATCAGAATAACACAATAATATTGTCCTATAGTGACCAAAAGCCGATCAGTAACCAAAAGTCTAACACAACGCGGGTACGCGGGAATCGTGCGGTCCATGGCACTCTACGGGGCTCCTGTGTAGGCGCCCAACCCGGCCTTGACTCCGGCCCGGCTACTGAGGGCGTCCTAGAAGGTTATGGCCATTCGGATGGTGCATGGATACCGCAAGATCTCCTGCCTGCCTGATTCTTGCCGGCATACTGACGTGGGTACCACGCACAGTGGCGCGTGGAAGTGCAACGCTGGGGCGAAACTCACAGTACACACTCGGCACACAAAGCTCCGGCGGGATCTCATGGAGACTGCGACTGTCGCAACTCAGTGCTGGTCATCCCTCTTTGAGGAGTGGCTGGAATGACGCCTCCACACTCTCACGTATCGCCCGACACAGGTCCTTACCGCACACGGACATTTCGGGAGGTTCCTATGTCGGATTCGGGCGGAAGTGACGCCTGCGTGACACGGTGTAGCATACGGTGGAGGTAGGCCCCGCTTGGGCTGGCCACCACCGTGTCGTTGCAGAGGCGATCGGCGCTGGTTCAGGCCATGCTTCGGGGCGAGACTGAATAGGAAGCCGTCGCCTCCTGCGAAGCAGACACGCTGGAGACGAAAGCGGCGGGGCGCGTGGGGCAGCGTCAAGCTTCACGCCCTGGACAGAGACCCAGGCTTAGTTGTCGAGAGTCGCAAGATGATGGCCACTGGAGGCGTGGGCCTGCGGCGAGCGGTAAGTAGCTCGCCGCCCGACTAGAACCAGACCCGTGTCGACGGCGTGTCGATGCTTCTAATAGTTACCGCGGCCCCGGAATATATAAGGGTAACCGAAGGGACATTATTGGATTTTAGTCAGTAAAAGTCTGACCCTCCTTCCCTCTTCAGGGGCGGGAGAAAGTAATTTGATGATTTCCTATCCATCAAAAATAAAAACGCCATTGGATATGTTTTGGATGCTTTTACCATGGTCAATGTAGCTCTTTTACGCTTATACAACCCCAATAATCTTTTTGTGTACGCTCAAGATAGTTCCACAGTTAATCCGTTCTAATATTATAAATGCGAAAGTAACTCTGCCAGTCTGTCTGTCTGTCTGTCTCTTCTTCACGCCTAAACTACTAAACCAATTTTGAATGAAATTTGGTACAGACATAGTCTGGGACCCGAGAAAGGACATAGGATAGTTTTCATCCCGGAAATCCCCCGGAAAGGGAAACTATTATTCCACGCGGACGAAGTCGCGGGCAAAAGCTATATATAATAATATAATAAAGCCGAAGATACTGTTTACTCAAATGCGTTTACCTAGCTACAGTGAAATCAGAAAAAAAATCACACGTGGGTATCATGGGTAGTAATAAAATTGAGGAACCTTAACATAATACTGTTTTACACGTTTTTGTACAAAATTACACCCACATTTTTAGGGTTCCGTAGTCAACTAGGAACCCTTATAGTTTCGCCATGTCTGTCTGTCTGTCCGTCCGTCCTCGCTTAATCTCTGTGACCGTTAGCACTAGAAAGCTGAAAATTGGTACCAATATGTATATCAATCCCGCCGACAAAATGGTAAAATAAAAATTGGAAAAAAATATTTATTAGGGTAGCCCCCCTATATGTAAAGTGGGAAGTGTTTTTTTTTTTAATTTCAACCCCAACGTGTGATATATTGTTGGATAGGTATTTAAAAATGAATAGGGGTTTACTAAGATCATTTTTTGATAATGTCAATAATTTCGGAAATAATCGCTCCAAAAGAAAAAATCAAAGAGCCCCCCCCCCCTCTAACTTTCGACCTGTAGGTTTAAAAAATATGAAAAAAATTTGGAAAGTAGAACTTTATAAGGACTTCCTAGAAAAATTATTTTGAACTTGATAGAAAGAACAGTTTTTGTACAAAAAAGACAAAAAAGTCGTTCAAAATAAAGTCTGCGTACTTAGTATGTCAACGAAACAAATAGCCTTTTTTAAAACTTATAAGTGGGAACACTTATTGTGACGGACGGGAAACTACGGAACCCTACATTGAGCGTGGCCCGACACGCTCTTGGCCAGTTTTTTATATTCGTATTATAAAATTAACAGTGATAATATTTATTAACGCTATAAATATTTGCCATTTTACAGTGTTTATATTTGCTCATTGTTATTTATTTTGGTGTTGATTACGCGTAGTTAAACGATATATTAAGCGTGTTTTTACACTTCATATTTCTGAAATTTGGTATAGATATAGTCTGGGACCCGAAAAAGGACATAGGATAGTTTTATAGTTTACATCCCGAAAATCCGCCTTTAACGGGAACTACTATTCCACGCGGACGAAGCCGCGGGAAAAAGCTAGTAATCTATAAAGTAAGTATCAAACCTGTGACGTCATGAAGTAACATAGAGCCCTAAGTTGAGGAAGGCACTTATGTCAAAGCCACAGAAGGAGATTCAATTGAGTGCTTTCGCCTGATGAAATTTGAAAGTAGAAATAATTTACGAGAAACGGTAAGTAACGGAACGATCCGACAGAATTGATTAGTTATTTGGAATGAAAACTGCAAAACGGTCCAAGATCTAAATTCGGAAGAACGTAATATTTCATTAACTACCAATTCATTCCAATATTTAACTATTTTATCAATAAAACTTTTTTTTTGGGAAGTGGGAAATCATCAAATGACTTCTCCCGCCGTGGCGGCGGGAGGGCGTGTCATACTTTTACTGACTAAAACCCACTCATGTACCTTCGGTTGCCCTTTATGTTCCGGGGTCACGGTAACTATTATAAACATTCCGCAACTTCATCGTATCGAGCTGCTTTTTAGTACACTCCATTAAGCTTAGTAGCTGTTTCTAACAGAAAGTGGAACTGGTTAGGAGTACCAGGAACGCAAGATCGTGCAAGTGACGAAGTACAAATTTAACTCGAATTTCAGTGTCGTGTCGCCACATCCTATTCACAACGGCGACGGTCCACGGATACGACACTCTAAATGAAGGACACTCTTGCATTGGTCAAAGCTGTTATGTCTAGATCCTTCCGTTGTCTGTGCATGAAACCCTGGTATTATAGAGCTGTGTTTCACGTCTGTTGAACAGCAATCAATGTTTGGGACGGCTTACTGTGCCGATCATGTCGATCGAACTCTGATTGCAATTTGCAGAATGTTAAAACGAAGTGTGGGTAATGAGGGACAATTAGCACAGGAATCAGCTTTAAAGCAATGAGGTTTTGTATAATATTTTAAATTTCATTATAGTTAGCAATATCTCTAATTAAAGTTATAGCAAAATACTCATCATTAAAAATACAGAAAATTACCCATACAAACAATGATATTTTAAGTAAAAAAGGCGTAGATAGGTTACCCAAACGAAATTTTATCTTCAAAAACGGCACACTAACGCACACATACATTACACGTCAAAGTAGGATGACATAATTGAAGTAGTGAGAGTGAAAAAGAGATAAACGTCAAATGTCAACGCGATACTCAATATCATGTTTGCCAATTGGCAAACTTTTAATGTGCCATTTTTTGACTGCATATAACCTATGTACACTTTTTTACTTAAAATATCATTGGATACAAACGTGAATTTTGTCGAAAGAGACATTGGCTCTTTAGTGATCAAATAAATAAATTTAACATAATCTAAAGTGGTTTTCATTATATATAACAACACGAAGGTACTGTAGAAGCCAGAGGGACCTCTATTGTACCGGGACAACTATATTTACTTAAATGAAAGATAATATTTCATAACTATTTAATATTTTCGTATTTTAATAATTTTATGTCGACCGCTTGTCAGCCTTAGGGGCTGTCAAGTCTTTCTAAGTTTAAATATGTTTCATCTCATCACAAACAATGAATGTAAAAAGGTTTTACTAAGACACCATCAGCCAGTGTCTCTACAGTACCTTGAACAGAGAACGTGTGTAATAAGTTACTACTAACTATTTAAGTGAGTGTATACGTCATTTTTTGCCGAAAATGAGGAGGATATACTTTAATATTTATATGTAGGCTAATATAATTCTCGATGTCTGCTGTATTGGTCTATTTAAGAACACCCACTAAAAGTTATTGTTTATTCTTAATTGCACACAACAAATGTACATAAAATAGCCAAACAAAATATATATAATAGCTTTACCCAGAAATTAGTATTTTTTTCCAGACTTTCATATAAGTATCTTAAAAAACCAAGTCTCTTATTTCCAAAGTAAATTAGTAAGCTTGGAGCATCTATTACGCAGCTAAAATAACTGAAATATTCTTACAATGAAAACCGGACGGAGCAGTAATGAGGACGCTGAAAAAATGCATTTAGACTTTTTATAGCGGTTTTATTTTGTGATGAGTGAGAGAGGAAACCGCTAGTTTATTGTGCTATAAATATTTATATGAAATGCAAAGACACGATAAAATATCCAAATGACAACCCAAAACATAAAGTATTGGTGCAGTAAGCGATCCACATTTTTTATTTATTAATAATATATATCGTTTGAGTTTAATCCACGAATGTTTTTTTTTATCGTTATATTTAACCGTTTTTATTAAGTATTCGCGTCACGTCGCCTAATGTATCCCAATTAGAAATAAGTTTTTCTCATGTAAGTGAATGTAATTCTTTTTGAGAAATAAAGATCTTAAACCATAAACCATAATATAACACATTTTTTTTTGAGTCGTTAAGCACAAATTGCAACTCTTCTCTATACATGACTATTGAATAAAAAAATCTCCAGTGTTGGGTAAACTGATTCTGTTATAACAATAATACCTTTTCATCCGTTAGGGTTGAGATTTCCAAAAAAAATCCTTGTAAGTGGATCCTTACTGTTTGTTCAAAATTTTTTTTGGACAAACACAATTAATGCTTTTGTCTATGTAAATCTATTAGGAGTGTCAAGCTCAAAAGTGGTTTCAAGCAATCAAGAAAGCAAAATTACAATGTGTAACTTATGTAAATAAAAATATAAAAGAATCATAAAAGTAACTAATCTATATTACAAAATTAATGCACACAGATTTCACGGAAGCTAATTATGAGTACCCCCCTCTTTGGTCTAACTTCTAGAACAATCGTCGTTAGAGCTCTTTGAAAGTAACTAGCACTCTGACTTCATTAACCTGCTTTGACCATTCTGTTCAATGTCTGCTGAAATTCCAAGAACGATATCTATCCCATATTCCTATAATTATTTTATTTATTTATCAAAGTTCCATCTTTACAAAGTGAACCAATTGTTAGTTAGTCCAACTGCGATTACGAGAATCTAGAAACACAATTGGTCGGTTCTAGAACTTTCTGTTACGTAGCTTGAAGTTCTCTTTAAATTGGTGGAACGGATTTGACAGGATAATGGTCTGTTTTCAATTGTTGAACATAGATAAATAAGTTGTATGTACTTGAGGTTTGGGATTTTTATCAAGAATTTTCTTTACCAATATTTCCTGAAAAGATCAAAACAAAAGCTTCGTGAAAGCTTTTTGTCTGTTTGTCATCTAAAATTTTACCTTTGCCAAAAGAAAAAGTCATATTACACTTTTTTTTCATACTTGGTCTTGTTAATGCACACAATATTTTTACTCTAAAATTTTTAGAAATTGAAACTGTAAGATTAGAATAAAATTAAAAAGTTCTTTTTTCTATTACCTCAAAGACAGTTTTTACATCGCCAGAAGGCAATATAAGAAAGTGAGAGAATTTGATAAAAATAAAGCCTAAAGTCTTTTTTTCGTTTCTTTTAGCAATTAATATAAGCAATTTCATTTAATTTTTAATGACAAAAACTTGTTTTTGAAGTAAGCAAATTAACTAAGATTGTTTAACGTTACACGAAGATTATCTTGGTTTATCCAAGGGATTTTATCTTGCAATGTAGGATGAATAACACGCGGGACGTAAATGACCTTTAAAATATGGACTACAGTATGTTGCGCATTATGGTTTATGTTCCAAAGTAGGCGACACAATACACGACATTCAACGCGGTGTGCTACGAAATACGCTGCGCTTTAAACCACGGGGCATACTAAGCAGCATGCTAAGCACAACACTGAATTTATCGCCACGTGGAACATTACACAGCACGCTACGCGGCGCGCTGTGTTTCAGACATATGCCACATAGCGCGCAGCATAGAGGTACGAGATACAAGGTACAGTGCGCTTTATGCCACGCGACATACTACGCAGCACGCTAGGCGTAACACTGAATTTAACACCACGTGGGACATTAAATTGCAAGCTACGCGGCGAGCTGTGTGGCACCATGTCTGGCACGTTACAAGGCTCATTACGCGGTACAGTGTGCTTTAAGCCACGCGGCATACTACGCAGCACGCTACGCGGAACACTGAATTTCACTTCAAGTGGGATATTATGAAGCATACTACGTGGCACGCTCGGCAATGTCTGGCACACGAGGCTCATTACGACACCCCAGAGGGCGTACAGTATGGTTTATGCCACGCGGCATACTACATGGCACAACGCGGCATACTACATGGCACAACGCGGCATACTACATGGCACAACGCGGCATACTACATGGCACAACGCGGCATACTACATGGCACAACGCGGCACGGTACGCAGCATACAACGTAACAACTACGCATTTCGTAACGCTATTGCTCCGTTATTACTAAATTGGTGTGAAATTAATATGTCGGCCATAAGTCGATATTACAGATAGCAATAAAAAGGCGGCCATTAGAAGCAGATGCCTTGACCCTGGGCCCATAAAGTGAACCTAAGGAAGTTTTACGACTGGACTCCGTAATTGATTCCGCTTTGTGTTATTGTAGCTCAGATCAGATATGTCGGATCGTATTTTATTTCAGAAATTGTAAATATACAAGATGAAGATTTTATTTGCTCACTTTATTGTATTAGGTGATGTAAGAACTTAAAATCAAACAATCTTGTGAGCCATTATCACATTATACATTTTGTGGTCAAAGATATCCGCAACTCACTTAAAGTGCTATCTGTCGTTATATCTATCGCAATAATATATATGTACAACGCAAACATTAAGCTCTAACATCATATTCACATGAAAAATCTTAATAAAATTATCCCTGTTTTTGTCTGTCACCCAAATAAAACGTCGTTTTCTTATTACCGTCACATTTCTTCAAATAAGAATGTAGCGTCATGTTGCCATCGAAAGCGCTCAATAACTTGAAGGGATTATTCAGATGTAGCACAGTTTTGCTACAAGCTCTGCTTAGTTTGGTATCAGACGGCCTTAACTAACAGGATATAATTTATTAATTATTATTTTTAATATTTTTTATTAAATTATTTTTAATAATAATTACATTCACATGTAGTTTTGTGTTCTAAACGTGTGGTCAAAATAGACATCAACTGACAACTAACATCCAACCACATCTGGACCACAACGTATTCTGTTACCACAGCTCAACTTTGACATTATTCACTCTATACACCACAGCCCGGCAACATAAGTCATTGTTCAGTAAATATAGCTCGTCTACGAAAACTGTAAGTAGGTCACGCAGAAGCTACCCAAATTCTGTAACTACATGATGTGTCCAATATTGTATATTGTGCTTATTCCGCTACAAGCCAACGGTATTAATACGACCCGTTGCTGAGCTGAATACAATCCAGTTATTGTATGGCAGTAACTACATGAGCTTAAATTAGTTTAACTAGCTTCTCTACGTGATTTTGACAGCGTGGAAGTTAAGTATATGAAAGTCGAGTAAAAAAATGTTCTTGTTTCTTTTTTCAGCCTGCCCACCTCCTTTCAAAAGTAGATCAGTGAAGTGATTTTGGTTATCCCGTGAAAACTTAATTTATTTTGTAGCTTTTAAATTTATGTAGTATTTTTTCTTGTCTGTCCAGAGTTATAAATCACATAAAGTGATATAATACTGAAATAATATAATAGTTATTTTCTTACGTACTTGAGTTCTATTTATTAAAATATTGTCTCGAAGAAATGTAATGAAAGATTAAATAAAGCAGATAAAAATGTTTTCATTTATTTTCAGAGCTGCAAACATTGACTACAAAGAGAAAAGTTTACATAAAAGCTTTTCTTTGTTTTTGATAGATATTTATTTTTATTCTTTAATGTAAACAACATAAAAAAAGATACAGCAAACAAATAGCAAAATTAAAACAGCTAAGCTGGGTATGTACATATGATTTTATTTGTATTGCCTTAAGATTGAAACACGTATAACTAAAAAAGATTCAATTATATACACGGAACTGCAACATGTTCAAAACCTACGAACCGTATCTTCCGCCTGCTAATCAATAATTCTGTGTACGTTGCACTAGTTCCTTTACCTTTTTATTTTTCACGGAGTGCACAATCGTACCTATATGCTCAACCTGCTATCGCCTGCAGTTCTGCTGTTCCCACTGGGAAAATGATGAGAATCCAATTCAGTCGTATGAAACTTACAATTTCTTCTATCCCTAAGGAGGAGCGAGAGTGGTATCATAGATGCTACGTGCAGGATGCAGTGGCCAAAGGCGTTTTAAACTTGTGTTGACTGCTCGTACCTTAAGTTTTGTGTTTGTAATCAAAGTAGGATGGTGAAGTAGACACAGCAATAAAATAAAGGTCTTTGAGTCCTTTTTAGGGTTCAGTATATCCAAGTGAAAAAGGGTACCCTTATTTCCAGGATTATTTATGTGTTTTTTCTTTCTGTCTCTTTCTCTGATGTCATGTCAGCCGAGTACACCATAATTATAAAAAATAGTTCTTTGCCGATACATTACGAGAAAACATAACAAACACTAAACATTCACGAGACCGGTGTGGCGTTTGTGACATCCCTGTCGATAATGACTTTCCTAAAGTTTGAAGGTAACGCTTTGTCACAACCCTGACTATCAAAGTCAATCAATTATGACCGCTCGTTGATAATCGCCCATAATCGAGTACAAATTTCCATTCCAGTACATTGATTGGCCATTATTAATAGTCTATTATTAGCCAAGAAAATTGAACCATTAAAACCAACCAATGATTTGCTGAGGTTCTAATGAATGGAAAGAAAATATAACTTAGTCTTGGTTAAGTAATTTCTCGAACTAACAGTCAGGTTTCAAATTAATAAACTGTACTTAGTGAAGCAATCATAGCACAATCCAGGCTCCTTAGATTAAACTCACCGACTTTATGTACCGTCGCTCGGCAATTACCTTTATACCCACCTTTTTCTACTCGCTGGGGTAAGCTGCAATTAAACATTTAATTAAAGTACACCACCTCTGTTTTTTCAGGGGAAACGATTTTCGCGATTCACGGTGTGTTATATTTTTCGTAAAAGGTACATCACTAGTAAGGTCTCACAGTGTTTCTAGAATTTGAACAGAATATTAGGTTGAATTTAATTTTTGAGGGTGAAATTTCACGTTACGTTTATTAAACTACTATGCGATAAAAATATAATTTCAATATTATATTTTATAGTATCAAATTGACCTTAGCATTCTCTAGTCACGTAATAGAAATACCGGATGCACAAATGGAAGGTTTTAATGGAATCTAACCGAATCTATTATCGTAGCGTAGAACACTCCTATCTAGCTATTATGTATTGGAAGCCCGGTACACACTTGACGCATGGTCCATGTTTCTGCACTAGAAGTGAGCCCTATTTACCATATGCGGCATGTCCTGCGATCGCACATTCCCCTAGAGGTGCAAAACGATGCACGCCGCCGGTCGGGCAAAAAACTAATTCAGATTCGCCGGTGGGCTCGACCTTTAACATGAACCCTTATCAATAACCTCCGTGGTGTCACTTTAGACATCCGAAGAAAGCCATTTTGACTTAATTTTATCTTCGAAGCTAACGAAAATTGAAACGCATCACATTATTTACAGTGTTACCCGGAAAAATCTCTCTTACGCATTTGAACCGTGTAATAGATATCTGAAATATTGTATTTGTTATGAATTTACACGGGTAGACCGGACCCTCGTCACGTTGGAAGCCAAGTAGACGTCACCCACGCAATGTCAACGTCTATAAAAAACATGACTTGATTAGGAAACAACTCTTCATTTAGAAAAACCACGACTTGAAAGTACCAACTTTTTATGCTACTGTTGCGGTCCTAAAGAGAGACAAGATCTTAAGTACTTACTGTCTTTATGTAAGCCTTTCTCAGTTATGAATTTATCGGTCGAGATGTAAACAACGATATTTAGACCGCCTTGCGACATGAATTATCTAAACTCGGCTATATTTTTGCTGCGAGGTAGCTTATGGGCCGAGAAAAATGTGGTTTGCGTTGGTCGGATTAGAGTTGGGTCACAGAACTGATTTATTAGAGAGTGAACTTTTATAGAAAATACTTAATTTCATTTCTTTACTAAAATATATTTTTGATGAAAACTATAAACACAATTTATCTTAGGTTGAATTTTTAATTTGATACATACTTTCATATCATTTCAATTATAGTGTATAAACTAATTAAGGAATGCAGAAAATCACTGCTTACAATTTGGATTCCAACAAACAAACAGCCACTCTTTCCAGTTAAAATAATAAGTAAGAATTCCCACAATGCTGTTTGTTAGTCTCGTTGTTTTTGTTTCGGTAATATTAGTTTAATCTTCTTGTTCAAGTCTCCGGAATTCGCCACAGTGCTTTTGAGGTCGACAGCTTGTAACATTCTAAATATTAAACTGCACTCTCGAAATAGCAATTTCTTCGCGAAGTAAGTATCTCAACTTCAACTTAATTTTAAATTTATAGTTCGTTTGGTGTGAACTACAGTTTCTAGTTTCAGTGTTTTATGTTTAGAATTTTGCGGTAAAAAGATTTTGTAAAGTTAAAAATGTACTAAAAAGAAAATCTTGTAAATGGGGCGCACATTAAAGTTAAAGGTAAATATTTGACTTTGTTACTAATAATACTCTACTAACTACGTGATTTAGATTAAAACTGTCTGACTTAGCAGTCTTAATTATGTTTTAGTTAATGAGGAAACTTCAGATTCTGGAAACCGAAACGCAGTTCGAAAACCGAAATCCAAAGTTTCTAACTTAAGCGTCAGACGGAGTTTGAAATCCTCACAATATGTGTGATTTTATCAGTTGAACCGATCACAAATTCCAAACTTGATCATGTAAAACTGTGATTCGCTTGTGATAATTGTCTCAACTCGCCACATTCAGGCGACGTAGGGACCGAAAAAGTTTATCATCCCATTTCGCCACTCATAATAGTATTATGTTCACAACGTAAAAACGACACGCGACAAAGGGTGAACTAGATAAGAGGTAATTTGCTCGGATTTCATCGTTATCGGGAGACTTTAAGGCTCATAAATAGTTAAAGAAGTTGTTCCGTCTGCGGTGCGAACCACGTTGGTAACATGGAAAATCTTTTTACCCAAAGAAGAGGTGCTTGCTTTGTATACTATATGTATATAAATAGATTGCTCTATTTTTAGAGTGATTTTTTTTCCAATATGTATGTGTAAGAAAATATAAATTACTAGCTTGTGCCCGCGACTTCGTCCGCGTGGAATAATAGTTCCCGTTTCCGGGGGATTTCCGGGATTAAAACTATCCTATGTCCTTTCTCGGGTCCCAGACTATGTCTGTACCAAATTTAATTCAAAATTGGTTTAGTAGTTTAGGCGTGAAGAAGAGACAGACAGACATACAGACTGGCAGAGTTGTGTGCATTTATAATATTAGTATAAATTATTTTTTTTTTAATTGTTTAAATGCAACATTTTTAGTTTTTTATTTTATTTTAAGCAAACGATGGTCCCTGCTTTTTGTTTGTTTTTTTTTTTCAAGCAAACTGTAACAATAACAGAGGTTAAACTTTATTATAAAGTTCATACTATTGTTTGGGCATTGATGGTCAAAGCATGCGAAGACAATGTTGGTTAATGACTGAGGTGTTCGCTCAATAAGAAGAACACACATATTTTAGAGTGCCTATCGAAGTCGTACAAGTTTGTGTCAGAAAACCAAAAACGTAAGGAGCCCCAACGTTTTGACGAACAATACAATAAGAGAAACCGTTATTTACAGCAACTTCCAATTCAAACTTGCGAAATACTAAACTCATTAATTATACAGATTAGGACAAAACAAAATATAATAAACTTATTAAAAAACAATTTTCTGACAAAATTGTAATATAAAATACGACAATCCTGACTAAACAAACGCCTATTCTTTAACTTCAAATAATTATCTCCTTAATTTTTAATTAACAACTGGGGAATAATGAAATGAAACGTAATTTTATTTATCATTACAAAGTGAATGACAACGCCGACTCAACATCATTACTTTTTATAAGAAACAGTCTCGGATTATTAACACAATTATTTTTGAATAAAGTAAGCAGAATTTCCTCCAAAAAGATAGTCCCAGCTGAGAAATAAGGAGATTAGGATCTCGTTTGTTCACTTGCCTTTCATAATCCTAATTAGCCATTTAACTGAGCTCCTATCATTGGACCTGAACAGAAAGTCATTCTCATAAAGCAACTCTCTTTCTTATCTCTCTTCTTAAGATTCAGTTTTATTTCTTTGCTGTCTCGAGCGCAGTGTACATTTTTATTTACGTACTTTACTTTCGGCTATTATTGTAAGTATCGTATTATTTTTAATTTCTGCCTAGTAAAACGTCAGCGAAAGCTATAGACTAGACGTCCATAACTTCTGAAGATATTTTATTTGCAATGAAAGTTTTTTGTTTCAGAAAATATATAAATATACGATCCTAAAATGTCATATTCTTAAGAGCTAATAATTGTATGTAAATAAATAATGTGTCATCTGACTAAAAAATAAAATAGTTTGCTTTGTGTTTGATCTTGCACATAAATTGCTAAGACGTTTTTTCTATATTTATATTGTTGAATACCTTACATTTATACTGCCATTTTAGTCATAGTGCTATTATACAGTTCTGTAGCACAGACGCTACCCGTAAAGCGACTATCTATACATTAATTTATGTATTATAAGCTCACATAGGGGCCGAATAGATTAGGATTGAATCACTTTATCATGTTACTATATTACTAACAAATTGGATCCTGGTTATCTGAAATAATTGTTTCATTTAGGTTCATTACAGCCTGTCTATAATTTCTTACAATTGTATCCAGTATAAATTAGTCGAATGACAGTTTGTACTTTTAGAAGAGGGTTTTGTTGGGTTTTTATAGGTTTTTGTGGGTTTTCCTTAAACTGTTTTCTGTGATCCTAATGTAACTGGTTTTAAAAATGCACTCTAGGTTAATGCTATATCCTAGATCATCAATCCTACATCGGATTTAACCAGTGCAATATATATAGTAACTAGCTTCTGCCCGCGGCTTTGCTCGCGTTAGAAAGAGACAAAAAGTAGCCTATGTTACTCTCCATCCCTTCAACTATCTCCACTTAAAAAATCACGTCAATTCGTCGCTCCGTTTTGCCGTGAAAGAAAGACAAACAGACAGACAGACAGACACACTTTCCCATTTATAATATTAGTCTGGATTATTGACCCCTCCCTGCTTTGCATCTTTGAAAATCTCGGATTTTATTTACTGTAAAATGCACATAAACCATCCTCTTCAATTACTTTACCTATTAAACCTTCGAACACACATGATTCGAGACACAATAGAAAGACAATAGCAGCGCGACAGCCGGCTGTCGCTTGGTCGTCGAAAGACTAAAGAAATAGTAGCGAAATCCGTTGCTGAGAAAAGATCGTACTATGTAATGATAAAAGTTTTATACTATGTAATGATTAGCACTCCAAGATAAGTGTCAGTCCTCCATGTAATAAATAAATAAAAAAAAACAATAGGGCCGGTTATGACAATCTATTTTATTCTATCATCTATTCTATAATTTCGCTTGTCAGTAATGCTGGTATTCGAAGTCGGTGACCAATATTAGTCTTTTGAAAACGTATATTAACTTTGCTATACCCGTCAACTAACTAGAACTTCATTATCTTTACGACCATGACTTGCAAGGGGTAGGTAACATTGTCTAAATCTTATAATGTTAAAAGTCAACAGAACGTGCTAAGGCTTCTACGACATAAGAGGTAATTTTTTCGTTCGTATCAAGCGTGGCCGAATGAGGTGTTGAGCACGTTTCGGATCCGCTGCGATGACGT
Source organism: Athetis lepigone (assembly GCA_033675125.1). NCBI lineage: Eukaryota > Metazoa > Arthropoda > Insecta > Lepidoptera > Noctuidae > Athetis > Athetis lepigone. The sequence goes on along the minus strand of CM066226.1, from coordinate 8,590,093 downwards.
CACGTCGTCGTTTATAACCCTCTTGGTGCCGCAACTGAGATAGCAAAGTGTTAAAAGAAATATGGGCATTGCTTTTTATCAATTTGTGTGCGTACGTTCTTATTTTTTGCCTCATTTTGATAGTACCTGATAATATAGTAGCACAGTGGTGGGAAATAGAAATGTCACGTAGTATCAGTATCACCAATATAGACAGAATGGTGAATATGGTGATTGATCTGTCGGCTATCTTTCAGAGAAGGCGAAAGCCCGGCTTGTCAAGATCTTTATAATCTTATCCTGTTTGAAAATACACATGAATATCATTTTAAAAAGTTACCAGCTATTGTTTCTATGACTTAGTGAAGCTTTTCATACCACATTTTTTTGTACTTGTTTAGTAAAAGTTTCATTGGTTAGACTAATCGATGATGTTGATAAGGAATTTATAATCAATCATATAATATATAAATATCTTTAGACAACTTACACACGGCCATTTGATCCCAAACTAAGCAGTGTTTGTACTATAGTAATCAGACAACTTAAAAAAACATACACATTACAAAAAAATTACACGAAGTCATAAAACAACCAATCATGCTCATCACACTAAGTTTGTCTTGGGTGGGGATTCAACCCATCTTCTGTTAATGGTTACGTCAGCCGATAAAAATTCCTTCTCAATACTACTCACAAGTACCTAAGTATTCCATGTTCACGAAACATTCAGTACACAACTCGCGACAGCTTTCTATTGTGATGTGCAAAGAAAGAGTGTAAAAGTTTTATCTACAATCGTGAAGAAGTGAAACACGACATTCAAGTTCCACTCGCCTTCATACTCTGAAGTAAGTGCCTCGGTTTCCGACAAATTCAACTCTTGAATTGAGAAGTTGTTACCTGTCGAAAGGGGACAGAGACCCGTGTTCAAACTTCAATGTTTCGGCTCGAAATTCAATACTGTCAGTTTATTTGCCAACAGCGAAATAATATGGTTAACATTTTAAGGCAAAGTTTAAAGTTTGAGTTTCTTAAGACCGGTGAAGTTTTAAAGCCGTACAAGCGGTCTTCTCTTCATGTGAACCGTCGTCTTTAGGAGGTGGCGTCATGTCAATAGTTGGTGGATAATGGACTAAAATGATTTTTAATCCTTAGTAATTGCATGCAAGCATGCTTTTTGTTAAAACTTTAAAATAATTTATTGTATTATTACTCATAAATACCGCATCGTATAGCTATTATATAGCTGTTTGATTGATGATTACACTGACCCTAAGGAAACAAAAACTTTGGCAACTGTGTGACTCCTAACTATTTCGTGCACGTAACTACCGAATCAAATTGCCTACGGCGTAGGCCGTCTGTGCTACGACGTAGGCCGGTTGTGCTACGGCGTAGGCCCATGATGCAATAATGGATACAAAAAACACTATTTCGATTAGCAGAGATTATTAAGTAGTATTTTTGAAGTAGATACAAAATATGTATGTAAAAATGTTCTATATTTCAGTGATGCTAGAATCAGCGAATTCTAATGTCTTAAATTGAGTAACGTCAATGTAAGTTCTATTCGAACTTAATATATTATTGATTAATACAAATGTCTAACTTGAGACTAAAAGCAAAAAGATAATGTCTATATAAGTAACATAATTTACATATTCGTATTGTCTCTTAAAAGGAATCAGCAAAGAAAAATAAAACATCTCAAAGAATACACTAAAGAGTTGCGTGAGTAACAGTAATAACGTCTAATGGACAATATTATAAATGTCTTGGGAGTTGAAAAAGTTACAGTTTGTTGCACACTGACTTTAATAGAGTTTTTGTTTTAAGTTTATTTTATTCTTAACCCGCGACTTTGTAATAAAATAAGATTAACGTCAATATAATTTTACGGCTGTATGTATCTAAGATCTTCAATTTTGGTTTTGTAAACATAATAAGGATTTTAATATACTATTTTAGTGCTGTATTCTTATCTAAACAATTTCATCATATTTATTTTTATTCTGCTCTATAACGAGACTACGTTTGTGTATCCTCCGTACCGTTGGGAGTTTCCTATCAAGATATGTTTAGGGCTACGAAAATAGTGTTTAGACGATATTTTTTTCTGACAAATAATGCACATGACTGTAGTTTGCTTTGTTGACAACAATGTACCGATTGTCGTTGCAATAGCTTCTCAATCACGGGTAACTACGTCTCTGTGACACGTTTTACTCACAATCTGTGAGGGTTATATTGATTACGTACTTTCAGATCTATATTATTATAATCTATGCATCTTAGTAACTATTTATATGCACTTTTGTATGAAATATAACTCAGTCTTATTCGGCCCTTCACGAGTTACATTTACCCTATACACCGCATTTTAAATCTATGACCTACCTTAAGCCCTAGTTAAACCGAGGCACACGTTATGAATTTCCCGAGATAAAATCTAACGTCAAAAGTTCACAAGAAAGCTAACATGACGTGGATATATCGCGTTTACTTTATCCCACACAATGATTGACGCATGATTAACAATACCGAGAAAATGTAAGGAAGATTTTGTTAATATAAAAATGTGTTTCCCCACGGGACAGGCGGGCACTCGTAATCTAATACGACAACAATAACATTAAGAAAAGCCCGAATCTGCAATATAGCCGCGACACATCCACACACACCCTTGTCATTCAAAGACCGGCCAACTGTAAAATTAAATTCACATTTCATTCCGTTCATTCTTTCTTTTCTTATGCTTTGTTTGCGTCTAGCTTACAAAACACAAATTCCCATTTATTTGTATAAAATTTTGTTAAAATGTTTTGACTGAATGCGGTTTGGGAATAAAACGTCTGGGAATACGACGTCTTTGGTGTTGTAAGATAAGATGAAGAAGCATTTAAGTAGTTATTTGTTTAAAGGTTACTTGACCACTTTTAAAACCTTTGTTTACAGGCAGATCAAAGCAAAGCTAGTACTTTGTATTTCCATACTAGTTATTTAATTACCTATCTCGTCACTTCCAATTTATCGCGTGGTTTCAGACCACATCATAAATAAGCGTTTTCAACCACATCAGAAAACTTTCCTGTTAAACAATTTAATAAATACAGACATTATGTAAACCTTTTTCGGGATTATTCATTGTGTAGGACTGCACAGCGTGAATTAAAATTTATAGGACCTCAGTATTGTTTACCATAAACCTCAATAAGGGTCATTGTACTCATTGTACAACCTTTTCTGTGAAATCAGCATAGCGGAGTCAAGAACACATAAATGTGTGTTTTTTTTGCTATTAATGTTGTATCTTAATAAAAATGTTCATACTGATGAACCTTTTAATTGATGTACTAAAATTAAGCTTGTACGATATAAAAACTGTAAACACAATGTACTCTATCGCAATTGAACCATCAATCGTTATTACCAAGTATTGATTTTTAACTGAACCAAATGGACAAGTAGGTAATTGGCATTGCTTAGTATTCCGATCACGCTACGAGGAAAAAAAAACGCCAACTTATACAAAAGCAAACGGTTTTCTTTTGTATATTGTATTATACAATCATACCTAATAGAACTGCGTTGACAAAGACTACTTTCAATTTGTTCTACTCAATTATTTTGATTAGAGAAACGTTTGTTTACGGTCTTTGATATTATGTGAAGTCATGATGTCTTTGAAATTATTAACTTCATAAATAAAACGGTTTTTGTCGTAATGTATTAAGGACAGACTTTTTGCAGCCTTGGAAACTTTTAATTGGTTTCTGGATAATATCCGTAGTAAAAATAGTAATAAAAATCCAAGTCATAATGTTCCTTTGTCAAAATCTAATTAATTATGTGACGGAAAACTTTGATCCTCTTTCAAACATAATGAGAGAATGGAGGCTTGTGAGTTTTGGCATTGTTAATATTAATTAGGAGAACGAATTTAGATGAGATAATGTGCTAAATTAAATGAAAAATACATAAAATTACGACCACTGAATCAGAAGGATAACTAATTATTAAAATGATTTCAAAGTAGAAGTTATCTTCCTTAAAAGCGTCTATTAGGGACAATTCCATCTAAAATTATCTCTGACAATGCTCCTATTATGAAAAGATATTCAAGCACAATATCCCAGTTCAAACCCGACATAATTTAAATTAATCTATAATTCAAATTTAGTCTCAAATATAAATCTACAATGACATTCTGTTTCTGATCAAATACCAAAGGACAAACGATTTGGGCTTGATTCGTTACACGAATGAAATATGTACTAAAAAAAATGTTTTAATTTTATTTTAAATAACCCATTTAAATCTTAGCTTCGTTAGCATTGGCGAAGTGTAGAAAATAAATAGTTTTTTATTTCAAACAAGTTTTGTAAACTGTAACAGCATGTATTTATTGTAAACTAAGGCCGTTCGTCTACCGCCACCGTCACCGCCACCGTCACGACAACGAGAATGAGATGACGGCTAGCCGAGTTTAGTATGAGGTGACGTGACGTACGGTGGACACGCGGCTATAGAAAATGTATGTATTGCCACTTAGGCGCCGTCATCTCGTACTCTTTGACGTAACGGTAACGGCGGCGGTGGAAAATCAGCCTAAGAAGGTAGGGCTTTTTCAAAAATAAAATAATATGCCCCTGTTTTAGTTATAACTGTTTATTACACGTGAAAAATGTATTTGGCCTCGGCCTCACTTTTGGATTTTGGATACTGATGATAAACGATATGGTGGATAAGATGTACCTTAGTCTCAGAAAGGGCGAAGAAAAAAAAACATTATTGTGTTCATTAAGGCGCTCTTCGTATTTTGCGCAATTGAACGTATTTTTTCATATTTGTTGGGACTCATTATTTCATGCGATCTCTTCCAATTCTGGTCTCCGAAATTGATTGCCTTTTGACTGACCCTCGCTTGAACATTGAACACCGTACCCTGCAGAACTGTACTAAAAAACCGGATCTGTAAACATTGCTTTATTTTACCAATTTGGCCAATGTTGAGAACCGTGATGTTTGGACTTGAGAAACCTTCCTATATACTCTAGTTTATGGTCAAATTCTAGACCTGGAACAGTCAGGTCCAAGTATGTATGGAGTTTGGTTTTGTCCTTTCCAATGAAAGTGAAAATACCTTGTGAAAAGTGAAATTAAAAAGTAAAATACCAGTTTATGATTATCACATTGCTTGGCAATGATCTTTCCTCCTACAGGGAAGCAAAAATTCAATCTGTCAGTATAAATATGAAAATCTGAAGAAATGTACACAGTGTCATGTCATCAATGTGATGAATGTGATGGCCTAGTTGTTAAGGCGCCCGCCTCTCATGCAAGAGGTTGTGGGTTCGAATACAGGCAACCAATGTGACTTTTTCAATTCATATGTACTTTCTTAAGTTTATCTTAGACATCACAGACGTCGGTGAAGGAAAACATCGTAAGGAAACCTGGACTTGTAGTAAATATGAGTCCGTAATAGCCAATCCGCCTTGAGCAAGCGTGGTGATCAATGCTCGTGCCTTCTCTGTATGAGAAGAGACCTTTGCCTTGCAGTGGGACAGTAATAGGCTGGTATTATTATTATTATATTATCATTTTAATTAACATTAATAATTCTAAGCTTTTACTCAATATTGTAACTTAACATCATATTTTATTATGCAATAAAATGGCCTAAACGGGCGGGACAGTTATTAAAATGATGATACTTTAAGTATGTTTTCAGAATTCCACATAATTAAAACATCGTTACAAAGGCTTACTTGTGATTAGTTTGTTTACCCTTTTTGCCCATAATTTTGGGCCGAACCGCACCCGTATCATAATTTATTGTGTTTCTACTAAAGTAGAAACATGCGGGTATGTATCAAGTCCATATAAATGAATATGTTTTGTTGAATAACGGCAAGGACTTAATGTTTCCGGTGATTTGTAGTCGTTTAAGGTTTTCTATATAAAACTTAATAAAGTCAGATGAAAAAATAATTGGCGGGTAATTATCGTCCCCCAAAATCAAACTCACATAATTTATTTTTATTGAACCAAATAGGAACGCCATTTACCAGCCCATTTCAAAATGTTGTTTCGTATTGAGAAGAATGGACAAAAAGCTCCTTACTAATTTTTTTTAAAATAAAGTGTTACGGTAGCTTATTACATGGTTAAACATGATATTAGAATGGTTACAATCTAAAAAACAAAACACAAAAATAACTACATAATTATATAAATTAGGAAATAGAAGCTATATCGAGTTCGCGAGCAGTGTTCGTGAAAATAATGTGTGAGCGCAATAAAAATAAATGCCACTGAAGGACGAAGACCTGGAGTAAAAGTGAAGGTTTATTATTAAACTAGCTTACGGCGGATATATTTCAGACTTACTTATTATAAATCCAGATTCTTCATTGATTTCAGTGAGGTCAATACATTTTTTAAAATATAAAAAATAGAAAAGGTCACAGTAGTACTTAGGAGAAAATAATACGAATCAATCTGCTCTACTTTTTGACAAGTGTCAGTTTACAGTCAAATTCATATAAAAACCAAATTGAATTTAGTTTATAATATTTTAAGAAACGTTCTTTGGTGACCATTTATCCATTTTGGTAACCGTTTAGAACTTTTTTGGTAGTAAAATTGGTACTTTTTTTGGGCGGTGTTCAAACACAAGCCTTAATTAACTACCTACCTTTTGTGATGTTTATCAACTATGTCCAAGATTGAACTACAATAGCCTCAATGTCAATATTCGTATCTTGTAAAAAATGTTGGCTTGGGATCCTATTAATCGAATAATGTACAAGAAAAAAAGTAGATCAGATTGATTCGTATTATTTTCTCTTAAGTACTACTGTGACCTTTTCTTTTTTTTATATTTTTAAATATGTATTGACCTCACTGAAATCAATGAAGAATTTTGAATTTATAATAGGTAAGTCTGAAATATATCCACCGTAAGCTAGTTTAATAATAAACCTTCACTTTTACTCCAGGTCTTCGTCTTGCGTGAAACTGCGGGGCACAGCTAGTTTCAAATAAAATCTCTAATCCTAAATATCACCTGAATATGACATTTCCACAGAACTAATTTGTAAGAAGCCCTTACACGACAAGCAGAAACTGGAAAGGACGAGCGTAAGCACAGACACAGAATTTAGCATAATGTAAAACGAGCCTGTCTTTACTTTGCAACGTCTACCGCATCCTAAATTGCTTGATAAGAATTAGTAAAGCAAGGGAATAAGAGCCTGTTCCCGGTAATAGGCAGCAGCGACAGAAAACAGCAACAAGCGAGGCAACTGGTAAAGTTTTCTTCTTATATCTTGGTAATTGTAAAACCTAACAAAGCTTTCATCAAAACTCAATTTTTCGAGCATCGATGGATGATTTTACTTGAAACAATTAGATAACTATTTGTTTTTTTTTAATATCCCCAAGTTTAAAAAAAACATTTATATATGACGGCATACTTATCTCTTTTACTGACCGTACGTATGCTGGCCGTAGGTACCACTACCAGTAGCGCCGCCGCCGCCTCGCTGCAGTTTGTCACGGGCGAAGGCCTCAAGTCTCAGTTTATCGCTAACGCGCGTCTCCAGCAAGAAAATCGTTGAAAAGACGTTTCTAAATCAACTGAGAAAAACAAAAGGTTTTCCTTTAATTACATATTTAATGATGGAAGAAAACAAACATTTTACGTAATTCGAAGTTAATATAAAATAATATGTTTTTCTTGACGTATTTGGTACGGTAGAATGAATTGAAAGATGTAATAATTTAAGAATAATAAAAAAGTAAGTGGTTTGGTAATTTCATTTTATATTTGGGTTTGACTTTGCTGAAAAGGTCACACCGGTTCGTTGGGTATGTATATTCGTTGGTAACTGCGTCTATTTCTGCCATTTTAGTAGGTATATTAAGAGGTTTGAGATTGTGCATGTAATTTTTTTTGTTAGTGCATAAACTTTAGTCGTATTAGGATAGGTCGTAATTCATATTAGTTTATTATGTAACGAAATCGAAATAAAGTGCTATAAAAAGCCGTAATTCTTATTGGAAAATCAACTGAAATTGTATTTTAGTGCCCTCACGCTAGCTCTGCCAGCATAATGACTTTTTAATAGTGAATGATCCTTGTAAGTCCCAACAACATAGCATGGTGCTTGTAGACATAGTAATTGTGCTTGTAGATTTATAAGGCGGCCGTCACACTGTGACATGACGTTGTTACTGTTGTTAGTATGTTGTATCTCGCGTGTTTTCTATGCAAACTACTGCAGAACAGTTTGAAAACCGCTTAAATCAAGACTAGAAATACGACACATGACTATGCAAAAAATGTCATTAGTTATTTAATTCATTTATTTGTTTGTCATCGGTTTATAGGAACGGCCGATACGGGCTATAAGTCTGCAAAGCCTAAAATAAAATAAAGCTGAAGAAGAACTGGGCTACGTATGCAAAATGCACTTGGACTGATGGGCTAGAGTTGTCACGCGGTGGGTGCCGGGAGACAGACGTCGTAACCGAGGGAGGCTAAGGAATCGCTTGCGAGGTGAATTACAGTTGCTTATAGTAGATTGGTAAGAGAAGAAATTACACAATGAACGATAGACAGCTTGGTGGAAGACCTTTGCCTTCCAAATGGAAATAAAGGTTAACAAAACATAGTCATTTATTTGCAAATACACAAGTGTGATAATATCATGTATAGGCAATTATGTCATGATTTGTTATTACACGACAGCCGTTCGTATTATAAGCTACGCACAATAGTGACATATGAGCGATACAATGACGAATGAACATTGCTCATGTATTAATATTTAATTAACGTGTACACTGTAAGGAGTACATTATTGTTACAATTGTCAAATGTCGCGTTTAACTTTTCAACGACCAAGCGACAGCCAGCTGTTGCGCGTGGTCGCGCTGCATTTGTCTTTCTATTGTGTCTCGAATCACGTGTATTCAAAGGTTTAATGTCTGTCTATATACTGAAGACATATTTTGTTTTTTAGGCCTCCTGTGGCGTGAAAATGGGTGATGAGTAATGGAGATAATTCACACTCGACAACAAAAGTTTACAAAGGTTTATTGTAACAAGAAAAATACAGGAATTTAGAATTATAAAGACTCAGGGGTAGATAGTGGGTTACAAAGGTGCTGATCTACGTGACTCCCGTTGTATGAAGGTGGAGTCACTTAACTTGCTGTCGCCGGCGCAGGAAAAAGGGGCAGAGGCCGGTCCGCTGCGGCTTAAGTAGGCACCCGAGGTCCGGGGTGCGCGGAGAGGTGAGGCCGCTCGCGGTCATGGTAGGGAGTTCGGGCGATGTCACACTCCATACGTCCGAATAAAAAGAGAAAGCGCTGTAGTATTTATCTTATATGTGCTCAAAACAACATTTTCCTCCCCTTTTATCGTTGTAACTAAAGAGTATACATAAAATTATAAAATAAACATAAGTTGTTCCTTATTTCAAGATAGGGAGATTTATAAGGCGCGGTTTGCAGTTCGCTGGCTTAAATTTGTCAAACTGCTTTTATCTATGAAATTACTAGATTAGAATAATTCTTTTTAAATCTGACAGACGGATTTATGAGGAACAGTATGGGTTTAAAAAATCTCTCGCTATGACCCCTGGAAGTGTAGTAGCAAATAAGACGCGGCTAAAACCGCGAAGAACCAAAAATAGTAGTCTAAGTAGTAGTAGTAGACTACTACTACCACTACTACTTAAACTACTACTTTCTAAATCTTAAATTAAATTTTAAAAGACTACTACTAAGTAGTCTTTTAAAATTATTATAAGATTTAAAAAAAAACTCAGAATACCTATCTGGCCTATTTCAAATATGTATACCTATGTCGAAATTTCTGTGAAAACATAAAAAAATATTGTATCTCAGAATATCGAAGTTTCAAATTTTTTTTTTTTGGTGAGTGGGAAATCATCCAATGAAGTTTCAAATATCATTATTCGTAATTATAAACTTTATGAATGTAATATATTCATAAAGTTCATAACTACGAATCACATTAGTAAGAAACTACGGTATATCGTAGTACTTGAAATAATCCCCTCATTTTTTATCAGTGTATTTACAAGAACAACCCGGATGTTTTTGTCGGCTCCCACAAGGTTTACACAAACAGCAATTTGTTATAAGTTGTAACCGATTGACTGAAAGTTTTAGATGAATTTGTGTAAGCATGTTTCTCTCAAAGCCGAGTGAATGCCCCTTCCGACCGACCGCGCAGCTTAATAACACTAAGTTTCTCTTGAAATTGCGTCAGTTGGTAACCAAAGTTCATAACCGACACGAAAAACATTTGCAAGTTTACTTGACTTGTGCTTAGATAACTAAGTATGTGATATTAGGACTTGTTAATTAAAACAATAACACAAGCCATGTATTTTTTTTAAGTTCTCTAGGATCGCACACAGATTCTTTTGATGAAAATTAACCAAGAATAATAAGATTAAGGTATAATTCATAAAAAGTTGCGGAATGTTTATAATAGTTACCGCGACCCTGGAACATAAAGGGCAATCGAAGGAACATGAGTGGGTTATAGTCAGTAAGAGTCTGACACGCCCTCCCGCCGCACCCAGGACGGGAGCCGTCATTGGATGATTTCCCACTGACCAAAAAAAAAAACATAAAAAAGTAAGACTATAAATCATAACAAGAAGTAACGTATATATAATAAGTGAATCCAAATGAAACACGTAGTCTTATTAAGATTATAAATGTGTAAGTTTGTAAGAAGTGGATGGATTAGAGGGAATGGATGGGTCGTTACTCTTTCACGCAAAAACTGCTAAATAGAATTTGATGAAAGTATAGAGTAATATAGCTTGAGCATCGGAATAACAAATATATCGTCACGCTACGATCTACGAGAACTAAGCAGAAACAAAACACCTTACTTAAATCGGGTGAAACTGTGGGACCCGGCTAGTAATTAATAAATTGTAGTAATTAACGAATATATTTCATGTGCAAATAATAACTGCGACTTATTAAAATAACTGAGTCAATTTTCATAATTGAATAGTAATTTATTCATGCGTAAAAAGCAAATTGAGAGACTCATCTTGAAATGAAATTAAATACGCAAAATAAATATAACCGAAAAGTTCAAAATTGATGCATAAAATAATTAATAAACTTTTAAATGTCTTAACCAAATAAACAAATGAATGCTTATTAATGCTTCACTAATGTTTGAAGTTTTTAAAAAATCAAAGCGAGTTAATTGAACTAACTTGTTGTTGAAAAAACTGAAATTATAAAGAAAAAAAACGCAGTTTTTCTGCCTAGGTTGTTTTAGTCGTTGTGGCTTCGTCTGCCTCCCGACTTCCATTGCCTTGCGGTTTCATTGCCTTTTCTCAGACTCTTTGTAAACGTTGTTGCAGTGTTGCAACTCTCGATATCTACTATTGCGGTGGTTCTATGCGGTTTCCTTCTGTTTTTAACTACTCATTTTGTTTACAAGTGGCCGCAACTTCATTAGCGTTGGTTTCTGGAAAGTTTTACGCTGTGGTTTTGTTCAAGTTAATTCAAAATGAAAGTTCAAAATCATATTCCTATGTATTTCGAAGGATATGAAGGTTCTTAAATTAATTTTCCTTGACGTAACTTTAGAGAATTAATTTGAATTGAAATTTTGACCTTCTTCATTGATTAAAGTCAAGGCTCAAGTAAATTGCTTGAGACCTCTAGTTATCAGATTACGGGCTACGCTTAAGATCTGATAGTTTCGTGTGTTGACCTTTGTGTGAAGCCTCGTAGTAAGCTGCGGAATGTTTATAAAAGTTACCGTGACTCCGTAACATAAAGGGCAACCGAAGGAACATGGGTGGGTTTTATTCAGTAAAAGTCTGACACGCCCTCCCACTGCACCCAGGACGGGAGCAGTCATTTGATGATTTCCCACTCCCCAAAAAAAAAGCCTCGTAGTAAGTACTTACCCTTCATATCGATACGATAGCCATTCCGGGTAAAGCAAATGATAGCTTATTATGTATACTTATAGTAAATTCGATGCTCGATTGGATTCTTGTTTTAACTATTACACAATATCAAATGTATGTGCGTTTTCAACCGACTCAAAAAAGAAAGACGTGATCAATTTATGTATGCTTTTTTTATATTTGTATCGTTGTTTTTTCCCTATTGTGTATTGATTTCAATAATTTTTATTTGAAGCAGTTAATACTCCCGATGTGGCACCATATAATTTGTGTCCATATAAAATGATCTGACATTGATTTTCAGGGATAGGAACACCTTCAAAACTATAGATCAACTAAATAAACTAATAAGTTTTTTTACAAGTAAAGTAATGCTACCTATTTTTAAAATAGTTAAATAATTCAACATCTACTAGTAGTAATTGCTAACATTCTTTAACAAAACAGTACACCCCTAAAAAACATAAGCCCGAATTTATCTAAATCCTCGCGTCTCACAAAAGCTCACGTGTTTATGGATGAGTCATTTGATTCCTCACAAAGAAGTGTGAGCGAGTGAATGTCTTGTTAGGCGTTCCAATAAAATTCTCAGTGGATTCATAAAATATGTAATTTGATCAGGATCAGTACCAGAGTCCAAGTCCCTAGGGTGAAACAGATCGGCCATCGAGATACATTGGAAATAGAATTGTCTGAATGCCACTGTTGAGGTAACAATGTCTTGATCTATACAACGATACATAAGAAGGTTTTATTGAACGATTTCTTTTGAAAAAGTGGCCTTGTTGTGGTACAAAAATTCGGGAGATATTTTCGTTACGGGATTATTACTTAATGTGAACGAGACAATCTGATACAATAAATGGATAATGACGCATTGTAAATGAGAAAATTGGAGCAAAATTACTTAATAATGTGTGTGTTTCAGTTATTAACTGTTCCGGCAATTCAATGTTTTTCAAATATCAAATAAAGAAGTTAAGTATTACGATTTATATAGCTTTATTTATTTACTATTATATCTATTTCTCAGAAACAAAAGCGTAAACGAGAAACGTTTACAAGAAAACAGTATGATTAAATGAAATAATGAACACCCTGATGACTGTTTGTTAGGTATTTAATTAAATAAAGAAAAACTTTTAACAAGGCTTACTGCCACAGAGTAAACTACACCACCGACTAAAAAATAAATATGAATTGTAAAAGCGTTCATCTATAGTTTCATAACAGGGTCAGTAAAATTAAATTACAGTAAAAGAGGAAAATAATTTTATATTGAAAATAGCAATGTTAACAAAAGCAAGTCAACTAACTTCTGGGAACTTGTAAATTCTAATTAATTCTTAGTATGCATAAAATATTTATTTTAGTTCTAGATCCGTGATATCTGTGTCATGATGGTCAGGTGGTTAAAGAGTCTGCCTAAAGTTAAAAAAAAAGGAGAAGTTAAAAAATATTGTGACTTTTTTATTCATAATGTATTTTTTAATCTTATCAGTGACATCGGTGAAGTGAACGGTCTAAATTATAATATTTATATCCATTATTGTGTACATTAATTGTTTTAATGTAAGAAAGTAAGTTTCAACATAAATTCCAATTGGGGTACGGCAACATTTTAACATAATAAGTAATTATAATAAACATTAAGACAAAATTTCCTTTAAAGTATTCTGCGACTGAAATAATTTTAAATAACAATTAAAACAACTAAACATAAACATTGTGTAAGTCTACACTACACACATTATCAACGACGCTAGTGCTGCTTTTTCAAATACAGAATAACATTCTTCAAAAACAGACATATAAACAATGTTACGTTTGTAAAATAAATATTCCGCTTAAGTATAATTTTATTCCCAGTTTTGCTAACAGAACTTATGCTAATTGGGTAAAATAGTGCAAAAAATTGTATGCAAAAATTGTTTTAAAGTGCCATAACGGGTGCAGGATACATAAGCGGCCATACTTCGCCAACAACATAATTTTTCTAAAAAGCCTTTCGAACAACACCATACTAAACTTTTTACATTATTTTTCACTGCACGGAAGGAGATTTTTTAAAACCAAAACGTCTCTAATGTGCACGAGAATTCAACAATTTTTGACTGAAATTTTGTAGTGTAGTATGTTTTTCACTTGAAGCTCTCCGTGTTTTTTATTTAAAACTAAAGTCGGTCAGTTAGATGGGATAAAATATTGTCAGAGTGAGGATTTTCTCCATTTGTCTAATCAAAAACTATTAAGATCCAACGGGATAAATATTTAGCTGGAATTTATAATCACAAAATTACTTAAAAAACATAAATATTTTTAAGTAATACATTAAAAAAACAGTTCAAAATAAAAAAAATATTGCGAACCGGTATATAGAGATTTGAGGCCTTCGATCTACTGGTGGTGTGCTCTAGAGAGAGGATCAATGCGTTCCAAGACCAACTATACCGCTCTCAGAATCACACCTCTTATCCAGCTCCTTAGCGAGAGCCTTTTTTAGCTAATTATAAATATTATAATATAGCATCACTCTAAAATTTAGATTTTTTTTTGTGATAATAGAAATGTAAGAGAACTTTTATATTTATGAAACTTTGATATTTTGCTCCGAAATGATCCAAAAGTAGGTTTCTTTGGATTTAATTTAAATATTTTATACCTTTGTGCTAGAATTAGAAGAAGTAACTTTAACTAAACGATAATAGCCCTTGTTAGTACCACGATTGGGTTCTAAAACCATTTGAGGATCGTATTTTGCGATAACTAATATTACATTTTGAAGTGGTTTATCATTATCGTCAAACTAACGAGGCTATTATAATAACTACCCAATATTTTATCGTGATTAGGATAATATTCGTTAAGTAACATTTGGATATTTACATGTGACACACTACACGGGTGGTTTGGTGTCAAGTATATAATGTACAGAAATTAAAAATATAATATTATACAACCTAGAAATATTAATCACTAAAAATAAATTGACATCTATTCTCATTAAATTCTCCATCGATTCTTTTTAGCCCTATTTTTAAAGACATTGATCGATGAACACTACTGCAGTTTGCAGATGTTATGGACTAATCTGCAAATTGCCAATCTGCAGACGACGCAAGTAAAAATGGAGAATGAATTGCTACATGGTCCCTAGAATAAACGAATTGGTGAAATCATCAATGTGGAATGAATTACAGATTTTCGGTCTTGTCACTTGTGTCAAATATCATTCGCGATGCTTGTGGCTCGCGATATTTGTACTCGGCTTTATGCGAAAAGTTCTCAATAAATAATAGTCAAAGGTGACCCCGTTTTTAGGTCGGAGGCAGCCCTCGCGTCAACTACTCACTTAACATTCAAGTTGTTAGTTAGTCATCAATTTTCCATCCCTAACGAAGTCTCTTTAATTAAGTTATTGTGACCCTCATTCCGACCCCTTTATACGTGTCGGGCAACGCCATTGAACTTAAATATTATAATATATGACACTGTGATTTTGGAGAACATAATTTTCTATTAAGTTAGGCACTACTTAGACATATTATGCCTACGCAAGTGAAATTAAATGTCTAAACGAAAAGCCACATCAGTTTGAAGTTCAAAGGAGCAAAATAATGTCAGACATTTTGTGAACATCTTGCTCAAAATATTCTGTTTAATAGTCGCCTTTATACTGGCTTTAAAGTATGATAGTAATATTAATTTTGATGGAAACTGTGCAAAAGGTTGTGTTTAATAAACATCTACCAGTTCATATGACGTTGAAGGCTTGAACCACACAATACGAATTTCAAAATACTTTCGTAGCTGAGCGACGGGTCTCAGGCGGAGTTCGCAAACATTCCTCTACTGTTTTGACATAAAAGTTTAAGGTGAAACCTCAGAACAGAATAGTTGGCACGAACAAACACGAGTATCTTAGTTACCTGGGTTTTACGAAAGGTGCTGTATGCTTTACATCACAACTTTTGTTTACACTGGACAAAATGGACGAAGCGTGTTAGACTGGAAAAGGGCGAGTTTAATTGGAGAAAGTGTTAATCTGGTCCAAATTATGTGTCTAGACGAGAGCATTCTGACAAAAGTTATCCCGTTGATAAACGAGGTAACTTGTAATGGAGAGAGATCTTGTAGACTTAATTTATTAAGCTTACTGGTGAGTACATCACAAAGGTATAAGCTTGTTTATTTTACACCTTTGTAACTTAGATACAGGTTTTGAATTCAAACATTTTCTAACTAAAACAACACAAAACCAAATTGGCTTTAACTGTAAAAGAATAAATAAAACGAAACATTATAAAGAACAAACATTACATAACAAAATATTTTCCCAACAACATTCTGCGGAGCATTCGAGAACTATACGTCGTCGGTAACTGCATTGGTTTTGATAAACTTTTAACGATTTATGATAGAAAGCGGTGACGCGACGGCGATTCAGTGCAACCGCTCTCTATTGAATGGGCACCGATAGTTCCGCAATGCAATTTAAGTTCGTTTGCTTTTTAAAACTTGGACGGATCACAAATTGGAGCATTTTTATTTATATTTTTATTTACATTTTAATAACCATCAAACTGCAAGCTAACACTGAATCTACTTTAACGAACACCAAGCTTGCTTTGTGATTGCGTTCAATATGTATGCAAAGCGCTAAATGTAAAAGAACGCTTTTTCATCAATTTTTTTGCTTAAAATAATGTTGTTTTGTGATCAACTTATGTACATTCTAGGACGAAATGATTCGGAAAGGCCTAATTAGTAAATGGTATGTACGTTAACTTCTAAATTTACTTTGTGTCTTCAATGCTCTTTTTACTTCCTTCCTTTCATAGGAATACTGTGATAAATATCGCTATCACTATGTAATAAATTATCGTATCTTAAAGTTAAGTAAGCTTAAATTGTGGGCAGATGTTTAGGTACAGGCAGCCTTGGATATTTAGTTGATTACAGAATATGATAAAAATGCAGCGCAAAAACTGACAGTGATTGGTCACTTCCTAACGCCATCTTCCAAATGAGCACTTTAATTAAAATTCTTTTGCTTATATTAAGTAATCCCTAAACTTGAGGAGAAAATGCGAGGAAGCTTTTGTGTTCATAGTGACTTTCCACGCGTTCCAAAGTATGTGCTATTTTAGTTCAAGTAATTGTTTTGTAAACATTTTGATATCATAGCAATAATTGAACGAATGAATATGTCATCCACCAAAACAACGTATCATAATATTTTATGTAAAATATTTGCATATAAATAGACAAAGAGCAAATAAAACTGCGCTCCCAGATATCACAACAAAATTCTATTATTTTTTTATTTAAAAAGAACAACAAAATGTTGAAGCTATTAACCAGAATGTTTTGAAGCATTTGTAATGCCGTTTTAAATTAAAGTATTTTCATTTATTTCTTATTTCAACGAAAAGTTATTTATAAGATTAATACAAAAAACTTCTGCATTAATAAAATTGTTACAATAATTTTTGTCAAAAATTTCATTACTCATTTATATCTTCTTAAAAAATATTGACTAAAGTCCTCCAAATACTTCAGATTTGTTGAGTCACCGTCAAATAATTACAGGGACCTGGAGGGTCAATAACGAGTCTCTGTCAATATTTGGCCCTTCTTTTGTCATTTATTATATGCCAACAAGGATTGTATGCTTTGTATCGAGCTCTAGTCAAATGTTTGCAACGTGATTGTCTGTGTAGGCGGATATTTTTGTCGTTATATAAAATTCAATGTCTAGAATATTATTTATTTATTGAACTTAATGTACGAACACAGTACATAGGCGGACTTAATGCCTTAGGCATTTTCTACCAGTCTACCTTAGGGTGATGCAGAGATAAAACATAGAAGTTTCAAGAAAACAGAAAAGTTACAGGAATTAAATAAATCAATAAAATTGTTACCTAAATACATAAATATATACATACATACTATACAGAGAGATAAAAATATATACATGTACAATACATTATGAGTGAGATGAGTAAACATTAAAAGTAAACCGACTGGTGGCGATCCTGATATTCTGAGGAAGCGCATTCCAGAGAAATACTGCTTGGATAGGGAAAGAAGCTTTAAGAAAACCAGAGCGGTGAAAAGGACATCGTAAAAGACGGTTATTGGAAGAAATAAGTTGTTGTGTTGGTATGTGAATATTTCTGACATTCTGAGACTTGTCAAGCTCGTGAATCTGTTGGTCCAAGTAACCACAAGTTGATGGTTGTTGACTGGCTTCAAGAGTAGCCAGACGCCATAGAGTGTAACAAAAAGGGAACCGTGTTACCAGTACCTAGGTTGCGGGGATTCGGCAGGCAATCGTCACTGTAAAATACTAATACTGGTATCTGGTTAGAATGGAAGCCGAGACTAACATACATGGAAAAGGGCTCGGAGGGGATCTTAGATAGCGAGTACGGTATATCTTGAGACTACACTATGAGCATGTAATCAAATGGAAAAAAAAATTCCTTTACTCCCTAAGAATCGAATAAGGAAACCGGATTTAAATCTTCAAACACACGTGATTCGAGACACAATATAAATACAATAGCAGCCCGACAGCCGGCAGTCGCTTGGTCGTTGAAAGGTTAATCTGTTTTTTTTTTTCTCTAATGACATTGGCCTTTTTCCAAATCATTCTTGAACATCGAAAACCTCAATTCGTCTTAGTAATTTGACATACATACGTGGGCGTGGGTAATTATATTGTCTCATATCATTACGTCCATCAATCAAAGCTTCGATAGAGGTATCGTGTACCTAAATACACCCCTGAGGTCCCCTTCCACATGATTCGAATAGGATTACATATTCGATCAATCTTTGGTAAGCCGCAAAGATATACAGTTGCACTTTTTTGTGAAATTTCTTACTCTACCAGTAGTGAATGGAAAGCAAAGCATTCGTCAGGCGTTCAATGGGTTAAAATTACATTTTTTGTGATGTTTGTAGGTATTAAAAAACCAAAGCGAATCGTACTCGCACATTAGAGCGCTATACTAAAGTACAATCACTTATTGATATTGATTATTTTGTTATGTGTTCATCTAAGTGTCGATGATTTATCCGATTAGCCTAAGAAACGGAAAATTAAAATATTTAATTAGTTATCATAAAGTAAGTATAACAAAAATTAAATAAGCTTTTAAATACAAGAGAATTGTATAAAAAGCATAAAAGTTTTTACTCAACATTTTGTATTCTATTCTTTGATTTATATTCAACACGTCGCATTATCGATTCAGTTTAACCAAGACAGCGCTATCTACATTTTATTATTTCCGTGTAACAACTAAAGTACTTAGTGAACTCTGAAACTAGTGCCTGGTATATTTTATAAGCTGTTCACGTTGTTCGTTATCGGTTCACGAGTCATTTCGTGCCCATCGCGACACTCTGGCGCACATTGCAAGCTTACATAATGTAGGCGAGAAGCAAGCGCTGTAATTTTGTATGCAATTTCAATAGTTTCTACCTGATTATTACAAGTACCTCATAATAGAAACATTAAAATGCAGACGACATTTTGATTCGCGTGCAAAAATTTTCAGATAGATATAGAAAACTGTATAGGATATACGAACGAAGTAAATTGTTTAAAGTCAAAAATATCGAAATATTGCTCACTTGCTACATCATTGCTTATATAAATGACGATTGCGTTTTTTATAAATATAATTAAAAACCAAATAGTACGTAACTTCAACTTCAACTTTTATATTTATTATGGCAATCCACCGAATTTTCAGTGATTTCTGCCAATGTCCAGTTTGAAAATAATATGTCAGTTTAAATGACAATTGTACGGTTATTAAATTACAGTATCCATCAGTAATATCAGTAGTAGTGTATCAGTAGTCTTATATACAAGAACACGAGATGACTCCAAATAGTACGTAGCTTCTATGAATACATGATATTACGTAAGTACGCCATTTCCAAGTTCAGAATTTACTTTCCTCATGAAAACTACTTAGGTTTAAGGAAACAAAGGTTTCACGTCAGTCTTAATATCACAAGTTAATAATTCTATATCATTCCCTGATAAAACTTTTTTGTTAGTGTAACAGTGATACATATTTTATCTGAATAACGAGTCATACAGTTACGAACATTTTCCAAGAAAATATTTTCCTAGTCCAAGATTGTATTAAGCGAATGAATAGAGTTTACTCATCCAAATAATGAGCGAAAGTGCGTATCTAGGATGATATTAGCCTCTTTGAAAGACTGCTATTATTATCAGAAATGAGCAAAGTACGGCTTCTTTTATGCTGTCCATAAAGATATATTGCGGTTCAGGTATAATAAATAGGAAAATAAAATGTTGGCCGCGTATATTTGAGCGCTGTGGTAATGATATACCGGCCGATTTCTTGAAACACTTTGTCACTTTCTTCTTACAATTTAGACTTGAGATTTTGCTCGTGACTTTGTCCGAGCTTATTTTTTTATATAACGTAAAGTTTTACTCTTAAATAGTGAAGCTTCAGAGTTGGATTAATAATATAATTACACTGGTTTCCAAAACTTAGTAGCACACTTTTAAAGTACGCAAGATTATATGTTTTGCAATTAAGAAGAAAACAATTTGTTTTCAAAACTGTAATTTCAATAATATTCTCTTAGTTCTGAAGCCCTGTATTTGTATCCTGCCTCCAACACCTACTTTATTGTTTATTTTTATTCTTGTTTCGTTTTACCAACACTAGTTAGGTATAAGTTATTCTACTAACAAAATAAACTATAACGTTGGCCGATATAAATATATAAATGAAATTACACATTAATAACTTCTAAATCTAAATCTGGTCAACACGACCTCATCGAATACACAATACATAATTATTGGCTTGAATACCACGATTAATACCCTCATTGGGTTTGCTTCTAATACACATAGTTTAGTCATACACACATTAGCTTAACGCGTATTTATGTAGGAAGTAAAGTGTAGATTACGTTTCAACTTATGATAACATGTTTTTAAACATTAACATGTTTTTAATATCCTCTGATCTATACTAATATTATAAAGAGAACAATGAATAGGCTCAAAAACTACTGGACCGATTTTAAAAATTCTTTTACAATTCGAAAGCTACATTGTCCACGTGTAACATAGGCTATATAATATCACGCTAGGTCCCACGGGAGCGAAGCAGTAACCAAAAACCTAACGTAATGCGGGTGAAACCGCGAGGAACAGGTAGTATGTAATAATCATCGTTTTACAATAAAAACTCATCAACATAATTCCTTAACTGATTATTTTGAAATGTTTATGTGTCAATAAATCAAAATTGTTGCTGATGCATGCTTAGATATCCTCTCTTTGTTATTGACTCCAAAATCAAAGTGTAGTGGAATGTTTAATCATTGTTTGCGTTTACGAAATTTCACGGCTTTGTGCAATTATTTACTTTCTAATCATAATCTTCGATTTGACG
The DNA here is from genome assembly GCA_033675125.1 of Athetis lepigone. Taxonomy (NCBI): domain Eukaryota; kingdom Metazoa; phylum Arthropoda; class Insecta; order Lepidoptera; family Noctuidae; genus Athetis; species Athetis lepigone. The sequence continues at coordinate 8,568,645 of CM066226.1, read as the reverse complement.
TCAAAGTAATAAATATTTATAATACGATAAGATATGTAGATACAAAATTGTTTTCAGTAATCGATAAGTGTATGACGAATGTGTGAATCATGTATTGTGGTTTTAATGACTAGTACACGATACAGTCTAGCACCCCTTCTATCCGTCATGACGAATCGTATATTATTTTTGATAAATTACAGGTATTTGTGGTATCAGTAATTTGTAATTCATATATGACGATTTTGAAACAAGTAAATAAAATAATATACGCTGAAAAAAAACTCGTTCCACATCTTCATAACATAATATGAAATGAATTTTCCTGTCTGTCTGTATACCTATGTCATACAATTGCTATTTTAACCTTTAAAACTAATTTCAATGTTTACATAACGCTATATTCTTTGTCTGGAGGCATCAATCATACTCACGAAAAATAAATGCATTGTCGTCGAAACTGAACTGAACTGAACTTATAATATGCTTGGTAAATCGGATTCCAAAAATTGATTGAAAAAAGACTTTAAAATTTTGAATCGTACAACTTATGAAATTCATTCATATTCTTTAATACACAAAATTAAAGATACATAAAAAATAGTCAAATAAAACAAAAATATGTACAATCGACAAAATGGAATTATGACCCACCATAAGCTTATTTTCCTACAGACATTCAAATACAATTAGGTCGACAATCACGTAAACATGTATTAAAAATGTCACACGTCTAGTCTTATTAATGGAATTATGACCCACCATAAGCTTATTTTCCTACAGACATTCAAATACAATTAGGTCGACAATCACGTAAACATGTATTAAAAATGTCACACGTCTAGTCTTATTATTTTAACAGCTTCAAACGATTTGTCGTCGAAATGGGTCATGATTCAATTTTGTCGATAGTACAAAGGCAAGCTTAACACATACATGAGTTATATTCCAGCGAACCGTAATACTATAGCAAGATTTACGTTAAACTTTTATTCATATATTTATTACACTATGGAAAACTTATATCTACATAAAAAGTTTAAAAAAATATAGGCAACTGAAAGCCAATTACAAGCCCTCACGTATTGAAATAGACTACAAAATTATGTGAACACACATCAGTACAATGTGTTAATTTCAAGTTAATGTCAAGACATCTATTAGACAACGATAGTTATTAGAAAGGTTTTAAAAATAATTAAAGTAAGTTTTTTAAACTTACATAGTAATTACCTTTTTTTTTTGATTCGCCAGAAATACAATCCATCTTCGTCTACGCTTTAACGCTTAAAATTCCTAACCTTAAATATATTTCAAATCAGCGTGGTGGCAAGCTACAGTTACTGGTGAATACATACGACAGGTATGTGAATCCCCAAGAGGTTGAATCGAAACCTTTCAACTCCATCCTTGAAACGGCATTTCAACGGCGATGTGAACTAAGTTAGGCTGAGCGACGTTGCAGTTGCAGACGATATTTTTGTGAAGCATATAGTTGATTATAGGCATCGCTTTCCGAAAAGTAGTTATATTTTTTTTTCGTCTGATGTCTGTATTCATGCCATTCTAAACCTTATTTACTCTAGGAATCTTTGAAATCATTTTTTAGTGTCTTATAATGACTGACGTATTCTATTGGTTAGTAACCCAGAAAACTTAGATCGTGGGTTTTAAAACCCAGAACAATTCTTTGTGTTATAAGCATAACTTCCGTTGTTAATTAACCCAGGCCTATACACCAATCAATTGTATTTTTGCTTTAATTTGGCCTCCATGTATTTATTCATTTTGAAATAAGCGTTTACCTGTAAGTAATTAAAGACTTATGCCCTTACTAATAATCACTGTGTAAAGTTATGCAATGAATAAAGCCTGTGTAACCATACATTTTTTGACGTATAAACCTCTCATAACTCTATGCAGCGTTTATTAGTAAGGCGCTTATTGTTTCCAATTTTTCCAAACCCATAACAACTGTAGGTAAACCTAAATAAAGAAACCAAAACTAGAAATTGTAACTTTGTTTATACTGACGACCGACGCGACGAGTATTGACAATTCGGGAGCGCAATTTTTTTCGTTAACGGGTCGGTGGGATTAAAGATCCAATTCCCTCGAGGCTTCTACTATCGGATGAATACGGATACACCCTTATTGTAAGCTTCTTAGTTGTTTATAGTCTATTACCCTCTCCTTTATTCACACGAAAACGAAAAAAACACTTATGAGGCTCGTGAAAATTACACATTTTATCAGCTTCTTAAACCTTCGAACATGTGATTTGAGACACAGAGAAAGACAATAGCAGCGCGACAGACGGCTGTCGCTTGGTCGTCGAAAGATGAATATGTCGTGGAGAACATTATTATATTTTTTGTAAATGCCATATTCTTTGACTAGCTTCCGTCACAACAAAAAATTAAAAATCCGCAAAAGATCGACAGTAGGAAGATAGCAGGATTCACATAGAGATTTAACAACTCTGCATAAAACTGATTGAATGACGTACAATCGCTGATATGCCACCAGCATTCAATTCCGACAGCAAAATGACCTTCAAAATGGTTGGAAAATGTTACATAAGATATGTAAGTTCACATTTTTTAAGGATATTACTAGTAGTAGAAAAATTACATGACTTTAAAAAAAATCTCTTAATAAAGTTTAAGTGGCAACGTACTGCGTACTACTATTTATATACTTAAAGAAATAAAATGCCTATTTAAATAGTATTCTTAAAAATATAAGTTACGTTGACGATCTGCTCTATATACCACAAAATCCATGTGTCGCAAAAAGTTACGTACACATTATTGAATAACTGCACCAAACATTAACGTAAAAATTCAAGTACAGCAACAGTACAAACCACAGCACGATTATAAACCCAAATGTTTACCACCCCTGTACAAAAGCGTGATATTACTTTATATAATTCAGAAGGCCGTCCAAAACAGGGATACTCAACCTGCGGTGAGCCTTTCTATGCGGCCCGCCGAGCTTTTATGTGCCACGAAACATAAAGTTAATTAAAAATACAACTAAAGTTGTCCGGGTTACCGTAGAGGAGGAAGGTAGTATCGTTGAATTCCAAAATTAGTTACGTGCAATGGCGAGATTGGATTTCAAAGTGTGCCTTATAGGTAATCTTAGGATTAGGTGGGTCATGTTAGCCGCATGCACAATGACCGCTGGGCAGAAGTCCTCACGCAGTTGGTGCTAGAAGATGCACGGCATCGCCGGGGTTAAGAATGTGGCGAGATGACCTTGAACCCGTCAAGGTCATCTAGAGAAATAGTTTGAGGAGACTAGGGAAGACTGGAAAAGAGAGTCTAAAAGGACTTGGGGCAGTCCTTGGCCTAGCAGTCTTTAATAGAAAAGATAGATTGGTGTTTATAACTTGATATTCAATTATCCGTAGTTTAAAGCGAATTAATAAGTATTTCCTTCAGCTTTCAAAAACTCCCGGTTCTTAATCTTTTTCTAAGCAGTGAGTGAATTGTGAGAAGCATTAACGTTAACCAACCAGACTTATTTTATTCCCACACAATAATACCTGTTAGGTATTTCCTTGGATAAAAAGATATTACATTTTAAAGCAAGAGCAGCCTTGAGGACCAACCTAACAAATATTTTTAAGACGCTAAAGAATTTCTGACGGCAGAGAAAACATTTACGGGTAGACACATGCTGGAATTTGCCAATTATTTTCCTTTTGAAGGATCTCGTGAAACACTTCCAGAAAAAATATTACACTTAAATTAAAAACCTGGAGGTCTTCTACCTATTTCACTGAAATTAAAAGTAATTTTAGAAGTAAGTTCATTAATTCACCACTCTACGTCTTGGCATGCCTGAGATAGAATGTATACACACTACTCTAGATAATTCAAGTGGTTCTCGACATCGATATTTCTAGTTGTATATCGTATGAATGCTTCCTTCTCCTCTGTTGTAAAATAAGCTCAAAGCTTATTTCGTATCAAACAACATATTGACTATAGGTATTTACAAGAACACTCCATTTTTATCGAAAACCAATACGATAATTCGGCAAACAACAATATCCAATATTGAAATGGGTATAAAGTCCATAATCAAACACTTTAAACTCAAACTGCGTACGTGTGCGGAGACGAGAATCGAGACAGTTTACTTAACTAATTAGTGTTCCTAACTAAACTGAACTGAAGCTCTTTTACTGCTACCGATACGTGACGTTCTTTTCTACTGTGTGATCAAGTCACGAACGTCTTACAATAAGAAAAATATCCTCATTGGCTGATCACATAAGAAAGTAAAACCTATCCAACCATATATGCTTTTACACACAAGACTTTTCTCAGAACCCCTCTGGAATACAACGGGAAATAATAATGCTGAACAGTTTAATACTTCAGCATACATATTAATATGCAGGGAGTGGGAAACTTTGTTCTTTTTTCCTTAAACAGGGCAGAGTCGAACACCAAAAAGTTTGGGAACACCCAACCCAGATCGCCTTTTACAAATCATGCTACGTTGCCAAACGATAATACGACGTGGTTTAATGATTAATTAAGTTGCAGTCTGTACCGTTTATAAATTAGGGACTTATATTCGTATAGATTTGTGCGCTACCGTTTTATTGTTCCGAAGAAATTTTCAATTTAAACACATTTCGTTGGCAGTTTACGACGCCCACGCATACAAATGCGATACATTTAAGTACCACACGGTCTTAAATGGGCTCAAAGCAGCTAATAAAAGAAGGATAGGGTGCGTGGAGCGCGGAACGTCTTCGCTAAACACCTGTTTGTTATTCCGTATTTATTTTGCTGAGTTTCCGACTTTTTATTTAGAGTTTGTTCTTTCAATCTTCGGGAAAGTTCCCCGGTTCTTGTTGTTTTTTTCGCTGTCTCCGCTACTTTTGAGGTACTTAACGGTAATTGCTTTTATTAATACAAAAGCCGTTTAAATATCTTGGCAATAAAAATGGCAGCACATTTTGCGGTAAAAAAAATGTATCAACATTTTACAAATACGTAAGTACTTTCGGTGTAATAAAGTATTATTATTGTTTAAATTTGTATGACTTTACTTAATCGATTGGCATCTACTCACATTTGAATTCATATTTTAAGTAGAATAAAGGGTAAAGTTACCTTACCAATTTACAATTTGTAAATATAATTCAGTGTCTATTTACATTCCACCTTACTGTACAATCTATTGTAGAGTCATGAATATTTTAACAAGTATTTGAGAAAGAAAGAGCATCATAAATCTTTCGAAAAAGAATGAAAGTTGAAGAAAAAGTTAAATTGGCGGAGTCATAATCTGGCGCTGCAGCAACTGTCGGGTGAAATAACATTTTCATCAGCGCCAATTTGTTCAAAATAACAATTCTCGTAAACCAGCAGGCAATTGTACAAACTTTTAGAAACGTTCGTATCTATAATCTCAGTCTCAAGCTGTCAAAAATTTCTTTATAGGCGAATTTTACCTAACTTTATAACAAGAATAAGTCTTTTATCCGTAAAATAAAATTGACGTCTGACAGTTTTTTTATGTAAAGAAAAACTGTGAAAAAATTAAAATTAATTTTATAGTGAAACTCATCCGACCCACATATTGATATTTTATTGACGTTGGTTGGCGCTATGATAATATTATGATGTTTGTGATTTTTATTGCTCTTGAAATAGAATATTCAATGTCTGCATTAAATATTTTATTTAAAAAGCAATAAAAATCGTCAACGTTTCGTCGATATTGGTCGAGACTTTAAGGTCCACAGGTTAAATTAACGTATACACACATTGACCTCTCAAAATAAATTCTTTAATAAAAAATTAAACGTTATAGAACTAAGTCAGATTGAAGCTATCAATCTAATACGCTGACATTTTTATTAAAATTTTAACAGTCATAAATCGACAGCAATGTCACGTTAACAGAGCATGTTATTGAATTTTTGTATACATCTAATAACCCGAGAACGTCTCGAAAATATGTCACAGACGTTAGGAAGGGTGGAATGGGCACATTGCAATTCGCGAGGGGTGAAACCATTCTAAAACTTTTAAAGAATGTTTTTAACGTTGACGTTTGCCTACGGTATATTTATTTATTTAGGACAACCAACAAATCTTACACTAGTTACATTTATTATATATTTCAATACTTAATTTTATGACTAATATTTCAGTTAAGTTTTTGTTTATATATATTTAACGGTTTTAAGGCATATGTCCGGTAAGGCACATGGAATTCTATGTTTACCTCTGGGCTAGAGCTCAAAAGCATTTTGGTCGTCATTTGACCCTCGGTGACCAATTTGCTTATTCTGCCCGGCTTCTAACATACAATTTAACAATCCTCTCAAATAATTCGTAGTAAGTAATTTCGTTGCGCGATACAAGACCGTTGAATCCTTTCTCCGGGACTCGTCGAGCTTTATTGCTCGGCGCTTTTCTGGCGGACTCCACTGTTGATTCTGGCTTTCAGGAGTTGCAGTGGTTGGGAATAGTGTGGTGGGATTTTCCCAATAAAAAAAATCGTCTCATATATTATCTATCCTAATATTTTATTATTTTTAAGGGGTAATATTTGTCTGTAAGTTTGTATGTAGGGGGTAATCTCCGGAAATACTGAATCAATTTTTTTCACTAATAGAAAGCTACATTAATTATTCGAAAGTGCTATAATTATAAAAATATTATGCATATTAGCCGAACTATTTCAATTTTTGTCTAGCCAGGCGGAAAAAATAGTTCTTACGACAGAGTTATTTTGGGTCAGAGCCCATTCGTCCCCTGGAACTTTTGAGGGGCCTATTCGACCCCTGAAGAATATTTATTTTAATTCATTCTTCTAATATAAGTACATGTATATGTGTACACTGCAGCTTGGTAGTCCTGGTACAGTCGCGCAGAAAAGGGTAAAATTAAAATATATAAAATTATTACTTAAATATCATGTTTAAGTATTTCAAATAAGATTAAGTTTAATAGGCTCTAGCCATTAAGTCAGTCTTCAAAATAATTAATCAATTCGTCGATCGATCGTTTTCTATTTACCACTTCACGTTACTGCGCGCCTAGTACTTTGGATTGATTAAGGTGATCTTGTGAGAAAATTAAAAATACAGTGAATTTTAGTATTTCGTACATGACTACTACACGTTACTGCGCGCCTAGTACTTTTGTTCTCTTAAGTTTTCAATCATTAATACCCGTTTTTTTGATAAGCCATTCGTAGAGAGACAATATTACATCATAGCCTATCGACAGGTTATATTATTATCATGACGGATTATCATTCATCATAGCTCTTTTTTCAATGATCTGTTATGATTTATTAATTAAGTGCGTTAATAAACTGTTCACAAGTGTACTATGTTAACCGTTTCTTAGGTAAAATATAGCTAATTTTATCTCAGGGTACCAATAGGCACCTGAATAGGTGCCGAATCTTTAACTTATATTGTGTATAAATTAGAGGAGACGAATGGGTACCTTAAAAATAATATTTTTTTGAAAATATTAATTGGTCCCCTACCAGGAGACCAATGGGCACCTATAGGGGCCGAATCCACAACTTTTATGCTGGGGGACAAATCTTAGGGGACGAATGGGCTCTGACCCGTTATTTTCATGCGCTGCCTTAACAGTTGTATATAATAATAATGTTTGGAAACCAGGTCCGGTTTGAATAGTTCTACAAAAAAGTTCGCGGCACCATATTTCTTAACGCCCAACGAAGTGGGCACGGGTTAGCTAGTTTAAAAATAAACGGCATATATGTATGAAGACACACTAGCACACAAGATGTTGAACATAATAATTATACACTTAGACTCACAGTGACACAAGCAAATAAGTACACCAAGCATGCATACCCCAAACACACATTTCACTTGTGACCAAAAAAGGGACTCTTCCGTTTTTAGGGTTCCGTAGTCAACTAGGAAACCTTATAGTTTCGCCATGTCTGTCTGTCTATCCGTCCTCGTTAAATCTCTGTGACCGTTAGCACTAGACAGCTGAAATTTGGTACCAATACGTATATCAATCACGCCGACAAAGAAGTGAAATAAAAATTGATTTTTCTTTATTAGGGTAGCCCCTCTATATGTAAAGTGGGAAGTGTTTTTTTTTTAATATTAACCCTAACTTGTGATATATTGTTGCATACGTATTTAAAATGGGGGTTTACTTAGTATGTCAACGTAACAAACAGCCTTTTTTAAACTCATCAGTGAGAACGCTTGTTGTGACGGACGGGAAACTACGGAACCCTACACTAACCGTGGCCCGACACGCTCTTGGCCGGTTTTTTTCAACCATGGTTCAATTATATGTCCATTTTTCTGAATAAAAGTTGCTGTCGTTTTTAAATTTATGTTTTATATGTAATCGCTGCATTGAACTTATTATTTTATATAATTATGTCAGGTTTCATGAACAAAGCGCATTTTATATTTTATGAATTTTACTAACCATGTTCAATTTCAGGTTGCAGATACGTGCCAATAGAAAAGCAAACTTACGATGTGAAAAATGCATAAAAGGCGTGCTTGCTATGCACAAAATACACTCGGAGGCATGGACAATATGTGTACAGATTTTTGATAAAGGGATTTTTGATGCGTGACAATCCACATGAACTGTCACTTTTGACATGTGTCATACCTATATTTTCGCTGGAAATGACGAACCACAAAAAAGCCCGTACCGACAATGTCGCTAGTAGGTTAGTAGAGAATTCATAATTGAAGTTGAAATACAGAAAAGCGAGTGATTTTAGAAGCATCCTAGCTTTATTGCAATCTCCATTAAATTAATTTAATAGAAAATTGAGAGAGTCTGTAGAGATACAATATCTTCGCCATTCACTGGATTTTGTTTTATTTTAATTTGCTCGTTCAGGTATAAGTTAAGATTATTATAGTTGTAACGACAATTACTTTATAATAAATAGCCTAAAAAAAAATTAAGGTAATTAAAAACGATTAAAGCAGATAGCTTACTTGGTTTAGAAATTTCATACCGTTCGTTTTTGAGATAAAGAGTTTTTGACGGAATTTTTGGTAAGTCATAAGCTAAGCTGTGTCTAAAATAAAACTAAACACTTTTCTAGATCAGTAGTCTCTACGCCAAGACACAGCCAGATGAGCATGGCGAAACTATGATGGAACTCTAAGAAACATGAAATTCACGTATTAATTTGTCACGGTGTAAAGCGAGCTCCTTGGAAGTTTGACGCAAAACTAACGAAGTAACGTAACATAATTCTCATATAGGTAGCTTTCGCATATTTTTCAAAGCAAAGTCGGCATTACGTAACTCTGGAAGTAACACAAAGTTGGTTGTTTAACTAAAGCCGAGACTACACGCCGCAGTATTCAAAAAGGTATGTGTACCGACCACGTCAAAGGGAAAGTTTCCATGTAATTTCTATAGAGTGCAAACTGACAGAGTTCGTGTGCCCCTGACCAAGAGGGGCTATTACCAAATTGTAGCAGTTGACAGAAGTGTTTACTTGCTGAAAATTGGCATGTTTATTATTGAATAAACCTATTACTTTACAGCTGTGTTCTCCTGTAGCATAATACAAAAACTCTGAAGTGGAACTAGAGGACCTGTGCTACTGTGCGAATTTAAGTTCATTATAACGGTATAGCTATATTATTGGTACCTTCTGTTGTCTTAGGTTGATAACTTTATTTTGAGGTAAAATATTTATAGCGTTAGTACTACAAAGTTACATTACTCACCGATATATTGTTAGTAATTTATTAATTATACAATGCAAAACTTTTTTTTTGGGAGTGGGAAATCATCTAATGACTTCTTCCGTCCTGGGCGGGCTGGGAGGGCGTGTCATAATTTTACTGACTAAAACCCACTCATGTTCCTTCGGTTGCCCTTTATGTTCCGGGGTCACGGTAACTATTATAATCATTCCGCAACACCGGAGTGCAACACTTCGATATACAACTTATGTCTGTGTTAATAAAATATGCTAATAGCTTCGCTGTTTGATGTTATTTAACAACAGTCATTGATAAGTAAATGTAATCTGACCTAAAACTTATGTTGATCGGAACACCAGAACTTCGAATATTCGTTCACTTGTATATCGTACATAGCGTCGGCGTTATTCGTTCACTTGTATATCATAAGTTAAGTACGGTTACTTAAGTTGGATTGACGATTTCGACTCCATTTGTATAAGCCCATGTTTCCTCAAAATAATAATAAATTCGAAAAGTTTAGGTGAATTAAAAAAGTCACAATGGCTAACCTCTTAGATGAGAGCTGCATTAACTATTGAACTTACGACCCTTTCAAAAACATTTTATTTAAAGTATTGTTCATAATCTCTCCTTAAGCTATACTGTAGATATTTTGTTTGTATTTGAGATATATTAAACGACATTTTGAAACCTTATCCTATGAAGAGTATTATGAAATAGACCGCTTCTACTTTAGAATTAAGACGTGATAGACTGCCAGACTGACAGGCGGTTTGGGCTTAAAGATGAAATTATAATATTTTCCATATTATACAAATACCTATAATATAAAATATTGAACTTTTTAGTACTGTCGCACTTCTCAGTGGAAGGGAATATAAGCTATACTAACACAATTTATACGATTTTCATTCGGCAAATTTTCATATACATAGTTTTGCTAAATGTATATTTAACGTATTATTATTAATAACGTATTAGTATATGGTATTGCTGTACAATAAAAAACAATCTAGTGTACAAACAAAGGTGGACTCAATAACATAGACATTTTCTACTAGACAAGCATGGACTGGTCTTGCAAGTCAAAAAACAATAATACTCAACTAGATGCACCATAACTTGCCATTATTCTCTCAACTCACTCACTAGCTGAAAGATTTTCAAAAATAAACAAAACAACAACGATCTTTGCAGCCTCCCAAATAAACGTTCCCAATGTTAATGGCTCGTAGTACAAATAAATCAAGCATCAGGACTGTCCCATTGTTTCCATCGCGCCTTCCGGTGATCTATCAAGGAACTCGCTAATTACAAGCGTGCGTGCACGTTGATTGATTATGACCCTTAAGAACACTGGGTTAACGTTACGAATTCGGTTTGTTTAATGTTCATCCAATTTCCCCTTTTCTTTCTGAACTGTCGAAACAATTGTTATGCCGTTAAACCGTTTCCTTATCGATTGAAACTTTCTGGAATGTTTTAATGATCTTTTGGAAAGATTTGGGAGGCAGTTTTGCGAGATTTTTCACATTTTGATTTAGATCTGTTAGGGTTCGTATAATATTTGGAATTGTTACACTTAAAGCAATCTTGACAAATGACTTAAAGTTCCATATTGTAACTTCTGAATTCTTAGGGTATTAGAATTTATATAATTGTTTTAGGCCACTTAAATATATTTCCAGAAACATTTTTTTTCGATTTGTATGCAATATTGTGTTTGTAACATATTTTTATTATCTTGTCTATCTGTAACTGTCTCAATCTAGGCTAAATAATAACTATCTAACCTTGGTCATTTATCAATGCCAAAACTTGGACTAGAATCTAAGGCGCTAAACATTGATATACAGATCACGTGTCACATATCAAAGAGACCTGTCATCAGTAATATCCATCATCATTTGGAGCTCAAAACTCGACCTGCACTTAATAGGACATTTCGACCCCAAAGAAATAGAACTTTATATTTTATCTATTTCTTATCGCCATCATTCGGGTCATAACAATATTACACGGCCAACTTTGAACGTAACATTACATTTTACGCCCTAACCGCTAATAAAGGTAACCATTTCTTTTTTAGGATATTTTCATGTCGTAAAATCCTCAGCAGCATCAAGAAACACTAATTTTACTACTTTTTTGTATGTATCTACTTAAGCGCAAAGTTTTAGGTTGATCGCGAACAATTTGGCCTAACGATAATGACGTCATAAAATGGGTATGTTTCTCTGGTCCCTTATTATGCCAGTACCTTATCTACCGCTGTCAGTGACCAGTTATTAATAACAGGCATTATTACCACCGTGTTATGTCGTTTGTTATTGTTCGTTGAATTGATTATTCGGATTGAACTAACCCAACTTCAGCTGAGATAAAGGACTGTAATTATTTCAGTAAGTACCTATGCTTTTTTAACCGACTTCTAAAAAAAGGAGGAGGAGATGTTTTTTTTTTATGTTTGTTCGCGCATAATATCTCCGTCGTTTGCCAACCAATTTGAACAATTCTTTTTTTGTTTGAAAGGGTAGACTTCCAAAATGGTCCCATTGTCGTCAGGTCCAGGACCTGATGATAGTATTATGCCGAAATTGAGGAAACTCCTCAATTTTTATAGATAAACGTACGTTTTTTTTAAACTTACTCTAAAAAGTAGTTGGGACTCTAGCTAAAAAGTAAAAAATAAAAAACTTTTTCAAAAAAAAAGATAACCGACTTCAAAAACTAAAAGCTCAAAAATAACTATTTCGGAAGTCGGTGGCAAGGCAACACAATTCGACCGGCAGAAGAGAAGCCACCGACTTCTACGTAGAAATTACCTTTATTTCACAAATTGATAATAGAGTACTTTTGTGGCTAATTATACACCGCAAGGTCTGCCGTAATAACTGAGTATAGATTGATGTTCTAAATTGGGCCGGTATAACAGTATACCGGCCTAATTTAGAACATCAATCATTTAGAAAAGGGATGTTTTCGATTACTCTGATGCGTGTGACGAGTGCCCTTCGTACTAGCAGCACTTTTGAAAGGATTCCAACATTTTTTATGTTGATCCGTTCTCTTCGTATCTATTTGATATTTTTCACGATAATCAAGGTATCGTAATCAATTTGTCAAGTTTTCCGAATCAACCTTGAACTTGGTGGTTTTGTAAGGTGGTACCTGTAATAAAAAACTTTTCAGGTAAGGAACATTTTAATGGTTTTAAGGATTTTCAATGATCTCACGCTAGCATCCAACTATTGCGATCAGACTAAAAATTAAGTTGTCTTTATAAAACTTAATTCAGTAATAGCACAGATTAATAAATAGTTACTACGTAACAGATACTTCACTCCAATACAAAAACCAAAATACCTACGCTATAATAGCCTACAAAATCTTAATAATAATACCAGTTGTTTGCAGCAAGGAGAAATGTACCATAATTACGCACAAAGAGAGTTGAGATTCTTTTGCCCGCCGCGCGACTAACGTGTGTGCGTGTCGTCCAGCAAATCTGCTAGGGTTATACGTATGATGACAATGGTAATAAAACGAATGTTTTAGAAAAACAATTATTTTTTTATTTGTTGATCAAATATTTTTTAGTTTGATAAATTAACTGATGCATATTTTTCGTTCCTTGAATTCCCGACTAATATATTTTAGTGTCGAAAATATCCAAAACCACGTGAATAATTTTAATAAATAATCAAAAGGGAAACAAGAGAATTGGGAAACAGGGAAATTGCACAATAATCAGGCAATAATTACGTGGTTTTGGCATTTTGATAGTCAGCGCTGGGTTGTCTATTGTTTGCCCGAAGATTATATGCCATAATCATCATTTTCCCGAATTTCATTTACCCGAATTTCATTTGCCCGAATGTTTCATTTGCCCTAAAAGACATATGACATACTTTTAATTGCCCGAATTTTAGATACCATAATATACGAATGCCATAAGTATTGTTTGCCCTATTTTTATGTGCCATAATAATTATTAGACATAATATTTAAATGTCATAATATTTAAATGGCATAACAAGTATTAGACAAATATTTAAGCCCCGTAATGGTTTTTTTTTCTGTGCATGGTTGATGGTGGGCTAGGTCGACGGAGCCCCGCTTCGCGGGGCTCCTACTTCTGTGTGGTTTATAAAAAAATAACCACGAAGGGGATGGCGGGGTCTATTCGCTCGCTTCGCTCGCTCACACGACCCCGCCATCCCCTTCTAACCTAACCTGTCCGAGTCGGGGTGCCCTAAAGTCCCAATTGAATCCAATTTCTCTTGATATAAACAACCGTTATACACCCAATGTCGATGGCAAATTATGTTATGGCAAGTGACTTTATGGGAAACAATGATTCTGGCACGTGACTAATATGGCAAATGAGAGTAGGGCAAATGAGTATTATGTCATATGATATTATGGCTGTTGACTATTATGGCAAATGAAATTAGGGCAAATAAAATTCGGGTAAACGGCGGTATACCTCAGCGCTGTACCCGTGTCGCGCGAGCACTCAGCCGGGCGCGCGACAGCCCGGTGTTCGTTGTATCGTCGACGATACGCGAAGCGGTAGGCATAAAACGCGTGGCCTTGAGCGAGTGACGGACGCCTGGTAATAGTACCTTACATCTTTAGAATGTTTCAGTACTATAAACTCTGCAAAATAAATAACACGGTATCTTTAATTGACAACTAAAATCACGCAATCAAAATTCGACGTGGCATTAGCATAATACTAAATTTCGATTACAAGCGTTGGACAGCCCATGACACACAACATTCGTCTGATCGGAGGATCTTCCCTTACCAATGAAAGATAAGTAACTTTTCGGTAGGTTTCTCACCCTCAAAACTGTATACTGGTTGAATGAATACGTGTATGTCATACAAATTTTAGGGTTTAAAGATATCTACAGACGACGCTTTACCAACCTGCCCCGGACCACAAGAAACAAATGACTCGGTAAATATTGTAAAATGCTGATCCATGCTTCCGACCGCATTTGCAAATCCGACCTTCCCTTAATATCTTTTCATAATCAAGATTATCTGTAATGAGGAAATCAGCAACCGTATTAAAGATAAAGGTGCGAATACACGCCCCAAGCAACCAAAGTTACGTTTAGGAATGTGTTGGGTAATGGGTATTACAGATTCCAATCATTTGCCTAATAGCATTGTGTAGTCGCCCTTCGCCCACAAATATCATTATAGCGTAAACCGGTTTTACCTAATCGCCTGTTAAGACTTCTGCGATAAACAGGTTTTGTCGCCCGAAGCGTTTTCTGACACGCAATTTCGGATTTTAGTTTGCTTGTGAAGCTGTCTAACTAATCGCTTAGAAGTGGTGATCAAGCGCCATTCTGCAGTCTCTATATATACTCGAGCATTTGCAGTGGTTTAAGCGCCTTTACGCAATGGCATTCTGTGTAGTTATTCGACTATGCGAATGATCGCACGGCTCTGCATTTAAGCGCTATCACGTACGGTATAACCGAGTGGCTGAATTGATCGGGCCGGAAAGTGTAATCGCGCGTTAGTTTACATGCACCGTCTACGCTTCAATGTACGTAAACCACAGTAAAAGTACAGAGGCAACTTTTTCAGTTTTTAACGTTGCTTTGACGCTGAGGGAAAGAGACAGCTAAAACAACCGATATCATTAGTTATCGTTGATTACTTATCACAATATACCTAACATAGATTATAATTTTTGACGGAAATGGTTTTTGGATTATATTCATTCTAATTCACATTAATTTAACCATGTAAAAAAAGTAAATGGAGTTTCTTGCCCATTCTTCTCCATACGAAACTAAATTTTAGAATGGGCAACTAGAATCACTTTTGTAAATGACGTTTCAAAGTGCCTTTTTTGGCCTAATGAAAATAAACGATTTGGCTATTGACTATTGACTAGATATCAAGTAAAATGTCGAAAGTATAAAGAGTATCATTAGATCACCTTAATGTGGTCACTACAATCTCTGTGATATGTGGTGATTTAGAGATAAGGATGTAATCTTCAAAAAACATTGGCAACAAGCCTTTGATATGTTATCAATAATAATATAAATAAATAATTAGCCAAGTGCAAGTCGAACTCGTACACTATAGAATAATTAGTATTTACTTAAAGTATCTTTCAAAATTTGAGATAACCCTAAAAACACTTAAAACCTTCGAACACTCGTGATTCGAGACACAATAGAAAGAGAATAGCAGTGCGACAGCCGGCTGTCGTTTGGTCGTCGAAAGCACAGAATAAGTATAAAAGGTCGAAAGGTTAAATCATAAGATATTCGATACTTAAATCATTTATATTTATTTAATCAACATTTTTGTTTTTTATCCATAGATAGTGTCTTCATGCTATGCTGTGAAATACTGTTTATAATATTTGATCCCAAGCTAAGTAGAGCTTGTGTTATGGTAACCAGACAACTGATATACCCAGAGTCCCAGACACAGAACAAAACAATCATGGCTCATCACACAAAGTTTGTCCTGGGTGGGAATCGAACCCACGACCTCCGGCTTAGCAGTCAGGGTCACTAACCACTAGACTAACAGGCCCGCCAAAAGTAAATATGTAACACATACTGATAAATTTATATTATTTTTTTGTAAATCTAACAGTACTTGTTAGGTCATTCAAATTTTATTCCTTTTTTGTCCTTTCCATACCCTTTTAACTGGAAGCTAGCGTTTTTTCAGCTCCCCAAAATTGAGTATTTTAGTTATAAGAGCTCTATTACTTATACCAAGAAACCTAATACAAAACTTAAACCTAATACGAAATTTCCATTATCTACCAAGAATAAATGTTATATTTTAGTTCTTTTCAAACGGCCACATTTAAACACTAGGACCACAATGTTACTAAATAAACACAGTGTTTTGAAAATTACAGACCCTTTCTCTTTTATGTTCACCTGAAACAAGTATTTAAATCTAGATGTTTTAAAATGATAAAACATTTAGAACCAGAAGTTTTCTAAAGTTCTGTTCGCCCTTTTTCATATTTTTTTCTCTCATATTTTACTGCGTAGTTAAAAAAAAAACTTAAGTAATTCTCAACGTAAAAGTGAGTACTATATTTCAAACCATAAAACGTACGTTTTGTTTCTAAAGATTTTGAATCATTGTATGATTTTAGATATAGGTACATAAATTACGATTAAGTCAATGAAAAGTAGGTAATCAAATACTCAAACATCAATAATTTTTCGAACTCCTGCACCGGGAGAGAATCCGTCCTGGTCCGCAGTATTCCATTGTGTTAATAATAGTCGAGACGACGAAAAAAAAGTAATAAGTCCGTCAGTAAGGTTATTAAAAAAAATTGGACATGTATTATTATTTCTTTTTTCTCGTAAACGAAACATGACGACGATACAGTGCGTTGAAGTTGCGCGTGACGTCACGATTCGATACAATTTTTGCAGCATGGTGACGTCAAAAGCCCCCTCTCCGGAACTTTGTTGCTCTTTATCTTTGTATTTTTTTATTATTTTAATCAAGCAAAAAATACGTGTCCCGTATGTTTGGCCGATATACAAGACGGACTAAACAGAATGCCATTTTTTTATGCTGTCGTCATCCCTATTGTGGCAAAATCAAATATAAATGAATAATGAAATCTAGCCCCCAACTCAACCAATTTAAATGAGGAAAAGGAGTTCGTTACAGCGAGAGTAAAATAAACCGAGTACTTCAATTAGAAACGGAGATTATAAAGAGAAATATGAAAACATAATTATTGAAAATCTAGTTACAGTATAACTTGAGAGGGGCAGGTCCAACACTAGTTCGAAGTGATTTCCAATATTTGATGACAAATTTGTGCATTGATTTCATTAAATATTTTAAGCAAAGATTTCATAAATTATTTTTCTAAGATAACTGAACAGACATGTTAAATAAATAACTATCAATCTTCATGTCTCAAAAATAAATTGAAATTCTTTACTCCATTTGTTTTATTTGACCCAGACCCATCTAAAACAAATAAAATAAACCCGAGAAAGAGCAAATATAATTAAATAAATGACTTAATGACTAAATCATTCAACCTTAATCCAATATGTCCAACACAACAGGTAAACTTGGGAATTTCGAGATTTAAAATTGCTAGGGTAAAAGCCGGTTAATTCATTCTGGGCTCCCGGTCATGACCGTTGAGAGACGCAAACGTTCTTTGTGTAAAGGCCTTATTTATTTACGTATCTCATTGTTCATTCACACATAAAAAAGGTAACAATGTCTCATGGTTATTTAAAAGAATTTAGAATGAGTACATAGTAAATATTCAGGGTTTCGTAATAATGTCAATCACTAATGCCTTCACATTTAAATTGAATTCTCCTGTGGAAATCATTTATACAAAATTGGTGACGTGATTGAATACGCTCACGACTGACAGTTTGACGTGATCGTCAAACATACGTATGGAAATAATAAGTACTATGTTTGTACCTAATATACGTACGTGATACGTGACACGACTGTCAGTCCAATATCTGCTGCTGGCAAGATATTATTATACTTTTTTAATTTACTATTATGGCTTTTTTTTAATTCACTACTAATTTCGTTTCTAAGGTATTCGTTTCACACATTTGTGTTGTAAAATGCTAATAAACTTGCAGGATAACATAAATACAATAATATTATTACAATTAAAAACAAGTTTTTTTTGTATCGTCAATTGTCTCATTAAAAATATGTAAAACGTCCACATTCAAAGAAGAAGAACAGTTCTCCTTTGAATGTGGACGTTTCTACATATTACCAGAATAAAGCACACTTATTATACATATTATAAAATTAATAACTCGAGGGCGCTAAAAATCGAAATACTTTGAAGTATAGTTCTGTTAATATTAATGTAACAAAAATTGTTGTTAATGCTGTCAGGTCAGTAACAAATTCTGTGACGCTGGTGTAAATACAGTATTTTTGAAATACTATCATATCATTTTAAAAAGAATTTGTGTATATAAAAAAGGTTACTTCAATTAACTGTATTTCTCGTTTTTCCAGTTATAAATTAGACTTAAATTGAATACCATTACTCGCGTAATGAGTCTTAAGTACTTGTATCAGTTGTACGTCACAAACATGAAAACGGTGACAAAAACTGGGCCTCAATCGTTTACAAAAACTCATTGTAATCTCAATCAATTCAAGCTTATCGTTGTCCAACAGTGCAAGCTAAAGTCTACACGATTTCTTTTTATCTACTCCTCTAATGGTGCATTAAACTCTCGGGAACTTGGAAGACGATCAATTATTTTCACTCATTACACCACAAAAGTTTTCCGCGATAAGTTCCTTGGAAAAGTAGGTAAAAAATGATTTTATAATATCTGACTCTTCTGTACTATAAAGCTTTCAGAACCTACTTATTTTCTTTTCTAAAATCTATTAATTAACTAAAAAGCTTTCTTAAAACGTTCTATCGTAAACCAGAATTTCTTGCCTTTGGCAAAGACAAAAAAATATATAAATAATAATATATTTTAAGGGATAAGCTTTAATTTAAATTTATATAAATAAAATTAAAAATAGTTACAAATGACAGTTCTCTTATCATTTACGTGTACGTACAAAACACTCAAACCTTAATAGCACTGTTTGTTTTAACTCATCAGACTTTATATTCAATGCAGAACTAACAGCTTTTCTAACTTCAGTCTAGACAGTGCCTTAAAAGTAGTTGTTAACATCTTTAGTGTGAATGCATTCTACAGTTGACTAACCCTTAACTTATGACTTAGCGACGTAGTACATACCATCGCAAAATTTCACAGTCTGAACGCATATCAATCTTCTTCTAGCTAGCTCTTCCTTTTGAACTGTTTAAAGAATATTACAATTTTTCAACTAAACTAATTCTGAATAAAGGTAATCGATCAACGCTTCGAGAGCAGAAGTTTGTAAGTTTGTTTGTTTGAAGGTTTGACGCTAAAACTTTTAAAAGATTCTGGTTGGCATCAAAGCAAAAGTTACAAAGCCTTCAGATCGGTCGTCTGACGTCTCTACTTATACACTTTTGGTTGGTAATACGAAACTCGTGCGAAGAATACAGGCTCGTCTCAAATGCTGGTCTGAAAGGCGTCCCTTTATTTAGCTAAAGGAAAGGGCCTATTTGTCGTAAGTCATCTCTCGTTATGTTTTCAATTTAAGTTTTGTTGTACGATTGACTTAACAAATTCAAGTGATGATAAAGCGCTTTGTAAGTTGTTTCGGCCAATTTGTTAACAAACTAATCTTTGTTTGAAATTCGATCATCTTAGCATAAACATTTCTAGTTGTTTAATAGGATTTTTATCCACGTTAAATTTAAATTGTGTTTATATTAAATAGCGCTTAAGGTAAAATATATTAATTTTCTTAAAAGAATTACAAATTCTTTAAAAGAATTAATTGAAAGACTTAACAATGATTGAAGCAGTAAGCGTTGTTCGCGTAAATAAATTAAATTACTTATTTACCTACTTAAAAATAAAGAGACTTAATACTTAATAGTTGTGGCGTGCCAAAGAAAAAAAAAATCAAAAGCGGAACGTTATAACGTTGCTCAAATATGTTATATTACTATGTATTGGTGCGGCTTCGCTTCGCAACGGCTATTTTACCCGTTAGGGAATTAATTTAAAAAAAAAAAATGCGTCTCGACGTAACAAAAAAAAACTCCTGTGCTATTCCTATACTTGGGTTCTGTAGTTTTTCCTTTATGTAGAGATATAAATAAAAATGAAAACAAACCCTTAGAAGGTATTATGTTTCAAGAGATAAGGTTGTGGGTCGGGTTGTAAAGGACGAATATGCTCCAAACGACGTCTGTGGGTCAGATTAAATGAAATTTACTGTACATTTTAGTATGTCAAGTAAAATATTACCTGCGTTAACTTTAATGCCGTGCTTGATTAATATTAAATTAAACTTTGAAGATAAAATGGTTGGTTTATAAAAGGAATTAAAGCAAAGGGTGATATAATTATCACCCTTTGCTAGTTCATGTTATAGCAAGATTTATTTTTATACAGTAATTATGATACATACCAAGTTACCCACCCCCCGGTTTGATGATTTCCTATCCTCCAACCTCAAAAAAAAGAAAATAAACAGACTTAAATCGGTAAACTTAAAAATATTAATAAAAGTTACATAAGCTGGGCACGCTATGCTATAAAAAAGCAACAAACGTGCGTACATAATTCAACATAACTTTTAAACGGTGAGAGATATTTTATTAAACGATAAAGATAATGTTTTTTGACGCAAATAATTTAATATAAAAAGTTTAAAAATCTGTATAAAAGTATTATTATAAAAATAATTTACATTCTGGCATACTCTACAGCTGTGTGAAACAGGCTGTTCAATCGAAGAGCCAAACCGCGTGCGCCCAACGCTGGTTTTTAACTGGACTTTGCGTGACATTTACGGTATTATCTTGTAAAATACATTAATTACAGTCGACAATACGTTAACCTTTCAACGACCAAGCGACAGCCGGCGGTCGGGCTGCTATTGTCTTTCTATTGTGTCTCGAATCACGTGTTTGAAGGTTTAAGCACGTGATTCGAGGATATTAGGAAAACATCTTCTTTTATCATATTCCAAACAAATTTTAAGCAGTACGTCACTAATAACACAACATTATTAAGTTAACGGCACAAACTAGTATCACAAGTAAAAATAATGGCGGAGTGTGTTCGTGTGGGAGTCCGAAGGCGTCAAACTTTCCCTAGCGGCTATAATGTCGGTTTCTTTAATAGTGTTCTAACCTCACCATTGTCTAGTGAGGCTATAGAACGCTTTATCATATTATGAATTTGTTATGTGTTAGGTTGCGGGAAGATTATTTTAGTATAATAATATACATATTGTATGCTATCATGTAATTAATAAAAGATTAAAAAAAAAAGTAAAAATAAAATGAGTTATCGCACCTACCTACAACAATAAAATAAAAAACTTTTTACAAAAAAATTATAACCGCCTTCAAAAACTAAAAACATAAAAATAACTAAAATTTCGGAAGTCGGTGGCTTATCTCTTCTGTCAGTCAATTTGTGTTGCCACCGACTTCCTAAATTTTAGTTATTTTTATGTTTTTAGTTTTTGAAGGCGGTTATAATTTTTTTGTAAAAAGTTTTTTATTTTTTACATTTTAGTGTCGAGTCCCAATGTCTGACTAAAGTATCCAGGCTACCAATGTCCATACCAATAGTTTCATCCAAGCGTAAAAAAAACATCAAACATTTAATAACGCAGAAAATATACAATAAAACTTCTTCTTTAATATGAATGTGCTCCATTTTTATAATACTCATAGTACCTATAATAAATTAAACGATCGATTCAAAACGACAAATCATAACCAATTTCAGTGTAAAGTTCACTTCAATAAAGCTGAAACACGAGGTAGCTGCTACGTACCGTTTACGATTTTGTCTTCACTATCGAATCTGCAGTATAATTAATCTCGGTGTAAAGTGCTCATCAATACAAATAAAATAAGCCCAAACACTATGTAGCTGCTATCAACCATTAAGGAGTTCCCTAAACTGTACTGCACCTGCATCACGGTGCTTGCAGTGGCAGTCATAACCCATCTCTCTGTAAAGATCTTGTCATCACAAATAAAATAAGCCCAAAGACGATGTAGGTAAGATGTGCCGTTGAGGAGTTCCCTTGATTCTCTGTCGTCTCCATCATCAGATCAGCCCTAAACCTCCATGGTGTTGTAGTATCATCAGATATACATATTAATACGTTTTTACCCGATGCTCGCCTACAATTTACTAGAGATGCCCTCAATCAGGGTTTCCACCACCAGATCCTGACCTGATGACAATGGGACCAAATGACGAGCATACCCTTTCAAATAAAAAAAGATTTTTTGAAATCGGTCCAGGCGTCTTCGGGAAATCGAGTAACAAACATAAAAAAAAAAACAGACGAATTGAGAACCTCCTCCTTTTTTTTGAAGTCGGTTTAAAATATTACTAGCTACTGAATTATACTTACCTTAGTTATTATGTTTATTTTTTAAGTGAACAATGTATTTCTTTTAGAATAAATAAGGAATCTTTAAACCCAAACGACATCAGGCATTTTGGTAAAAAAATATACGCTTCCCCACCTAAAATTATTTCTAACAGTTAGATCATACGTAGTACATTAAAGTACTACTAAAAAAGCCCCGTAGTAACTGCCGTTTCTTAATGGCTAAATGGAGAAAACAGTATTAAAAAATGCATGTGTCATTTTATTACTACTAAAAATGGAGTTAAAGGGTTAAGCAAGGTTCCAAGGCATTTTGCCAATCACTGGTACACTTGCACCCTGTGGGTTCGGTATACGCAAAGGGCATACAACGCCCTCAAAGTTCAGTATAATAATGCTTTCAGGATGTTGTTGGGGCTCCCGCGATACTGCAGCGTATCACGAATGTTTGCCGACGCACATATTGATGGTTTTAATGCCATCGTAAGAAAGCGAGCGGCATCCATGATGCGCAGAGTGCGTGGGAGCGTCAACAGCATTCTGAGAGTCATTAGTGATAAGCCGTGCAGCGCCACTTTGGCACACTGGGTGCATGTACATGTGCATATACCCGGTGTGTCAAGTGAACGCAAAAGATATTTAAATTAATAAAGCCATTGTATTTTTTACTAACATAGTTTTTTAAGGGTTTGTGATTACTAACAATTATGGACCACGGTCTGAAATAAAGTATTTTTTTTAAGCCCATAGTAATTGTTTACAGTATGTGTGACCTATCAATTTGAAATTATTATAGATCTGACGGCGCAAGTTCTTTTGGATCAAAAATTTATGAAAAATGCCTGTTATCCTTTATGTTGTTGACCCTGAAAACTATTTACTGAACTGGACCTAATCAACTCAATGACTACCATAAACATAGACAAAAGGGTCGTTTTCACCAAACTTTGTCAGTAATTTTGCATAATACGTATATCAGAAACAGTTGGCGAATGTTAATGGGACATTTAATTTCTAACAGGATATGTTAAATCTGACTTTTCAAAAAAGTTATATTTCTGTAATCATTAAACCTTCGAACACACGTGATTTGAGACACAATAGAAAGACAATAGCAGCACGACAGCTGGCTGTCGGTTAGTCGTTGAAAGGCTTCTAACACACGTGATTCGACAATAGTCGTGACTGGTCGTCGAAAGAGTTTAGGGAATTAGGGTTATTGTACATTCGTCATAAAGTAAATTCGTCACATTTTTTAAACTCCATACATTCAAAGTTTATTCGTCACATGCATAAAAAATTATAGTATGTAATGTGGTTTTGTCAAAACCAGACAACCTACAATTACAGTAATTAGTTTCTAGGATAACACAGTAACTAAATTAATTACATCAAACAATCTTACTTAAACTATAAACTAATGATAAAAGTGGTGGAAAACGTTTCGTTATAAAATATAGGCTCATAATAAATCCACACTAATATTAGAAATGTAAAAGTAACTCTATCTGTCTGTTTGCTTTCACGCCAAAACTATTGAACCGATTTAAATGAAATTTGGTACAAAGATAGTCCATAGCCTGAAAAGGGACATAGGATAGTTTTTATTCTAAAAATCTCACTGGAGCGAGGGCTACGTGGGTAAAAACTGCAAGTGACAGCGTGTTTAAAATAAATCAACTTCAAATACTTTATTGTCAATTAAAATTTAAAATAAATATTCTGGGTAAATAACATAGGCTGAATCGTTTTAACAAAACATTTATTTTCACGCACATGATAAACAATAGTTTTATTTCAAAGACATTGTGCGTCGCTGCCAGCAACAAACAATGGCCAATAATGTTGCTTTGATCTACATTGATGGATCTAGCTTGAATTGTGCTTTTGATTGACGCGTTGAATACAAACGGAGCAATGGACGCCGAAATTGCGATAGATTGTGTGTTGATTGATAGATTCGGTTGTTTGTGTCAGTGCGCACAAGTAGGTATTGAGTAGCTAGACAGTTCAAGACAGGTGTTACTCTCTAGCATAAGCTTGCATGTTTAGATGTATTAATGTAGGTAGTAGATATTGTAGGTCGTATTTAGATTTATGAAGCTAGTAGAATGTATGTGATGTGTGTATTATATATAAGTCATCAAGTTTTAAATTTGTTTTCGGTACTTCATCATTGTATGGTTTTATTATACGGTTCAACGGCATCGTTTTATTTATCTAGACCAGTAGCTCTACCATGAGTTTACATCAATAAATTCGCTAGCGTCTCCGTAAATAAATTGTATGAAATGTTGCAAAGCGCCCCTAGCGGTCACAGATAGAATTGACAGTGAGATATTGGGAATCATAATTAAAAAACCATCCCAAATCCCTAAAGTAGTTCACTAACAGCCAACCTTACTATTTAGTCGGATTATTAACTGTCACATCATTTTTACGCCTACGGTAGCGAGTAAGTTTTAGATAACAACTCATGGTAGAGGTACAGCTGTATCCGTGGTTTCACCCGCAAGAAAGACATAATCTTTGATTACGGCTCTGTTCCGTAGGGTTTTATCACAATCCGTTAAGTAGTTATTGCATGAAAGAGTACCTAACAATCATCTATACACACATAGGTACATCCATACCTACAAACTTTCACAGCAGGAAGTAAGATAGTACAGGCTACATAACTAAACGCTCCGACCAACGGAAGTAAATAGTTCAACGACGCCTAAATTTGAATAAAATCGTTGGTTAGCACAATTATATTTTAGACAGTTAAAAAGCTATAACCATTTTACTGTCAGTCTGCATCGAACGCGTTGTATAAATCACTCTATACTATTGGGGCTGCGGTCATTGACCTAGTTTTGAATAGATCTTAGCAATGATGACTATGAGCAAACTTTATGAGATACTTCCTCGACGAACCGTCCTCAAGTTTCTGCCCATGACCTGAATGCAGATTAATATTGAAGATGTTTTCATTAGAGCTGAAAGCCGTTCCACCGGTAACTATGCTGCCTTCTGTATTTACACCAATATACATATATCTTATCTTTTGGTTTAAGATCCGCTATTAGTTATGGCTAATAACTTGAAAATACCTGGGTAAAATAATGTGCGGTTTTTTTACATACAATCATAATATGGTATATATATACAATCATATATATATATATAATTGAATGTAAATACAATTTGTTGTATTAATTAATATCAATTGTACACTTTAATTTTAAAAGTATGGATTCCTCTCCATTTTTTTTTGAAAAAGGCAACTAGGTTTTGTTTGTTTTTGTAAACGACCTGCTTTTAAATTGTAGAAAATAAATAAATAATTTGAGTTTTTGTTTGAGATATGAAATCAAATTAGTTTGTACGTAAATTATGTTAAAATTCAACACATTAAAATTTCCTGCTAAATATTTCCTGATATTGTACATTGCAGAATAACAGAAAAAAAAAACTTTAAAAAAATAAGCCTAAGTTTTTCCTTGCAGTTTTCGAACGTTGTAAGTTTCTTGAAGTTTGTAATTTTTTATCAAACGTACCAAATGTCATTAAAATAGTTTTCTACGGTTTAACCGTGAAAACGTATTTCACAGACAGAGTTATTCTTGTAGGTATTTATAATATGTAGTATGAATGGATCTGTATCAAAAGTTTAAAGTTATCTGGCCGTACTTTGTCATGTACATCTGTTAGTTAAATATTTATTATCTACTATGAAAATCTACATAAAAATGTACGAAACAGACGCAAAATAATAAATCAAACTGCAATTTTATTATGGTAGTAGTGTTTGTGGCATTTATACTTTCATTCAGTACCGCAAAATGAAATATTGATTTTTTTTTGCTCAAAACATAAAAATTACGCATTTTACGTTATACAAATTTATTAAGCCCTCCCAATTTTATCTGCTTGTACAGTCACAAGCAATAACATGTCAGACACCAAATTTTTAAAGCAATATTCTCTTAGAACAACTTCAATCTTTTAGTTGAATGCATATTTTTAAGTAGTACATGCTACACTATATTGAAGTATATGTTTTAACTTATGCCTCTAGTTATTATAAGAGAAAAAATCTTTAAAATATTACTAATTGCTGATGTTTTTGCTCACGACTGTACAACTTTGCCTACCTCTTCGATAGGTACAGGCTTGATGGTACCTATATAATTTTCATAATAAAAAGGTTGGTTTTAAAAACCTAACTTTTAAAAACTTTATCAACTAACCGAGGTCATAAATTTAAATAAAATACAAATGATTTTCACGGAGACCATTTTTAAAATAAGAAAAATCCTCTTTTGTGAGGTGCGGTGACTTAATTAGTCTCCAGAGAATCATAACTTGCCAAATGAGTGCCGTTTGCTACGTACAATATAAAATAGTTTAATGAGTCGTATTTTAAAAGGCTTTATTATCAAAATTATGAGGTCACATAAAAAGGTTGAAGTTAAATAATAAATGAGGCAAAGAATGCTTTAATTTTTAGGGCATTTATAATATGATGTTTGGGATTCCGCACACGAAAAGGGAAAACGAAAATGTTGAATAAAGTCTGTCAAAATAAATTATTTATGTGCACCAAAAAAGGCACCTTGGAACGTGATTTAAGAACCAAAAATAAATCTAGTTAATAAGAAGCGACTTTGAAACATATCTACACTAGCTCATATTGAATGCAATACAAAAAGAATTATTCATTTAGTTCCAGAGATTTCTGGAACTACTGGTTCAAAATGACCTCTTACATACAAACTTACAAATTTTACCTCTTTATAATATTAGTATAGATTCCTCAAAAAAATATTTTCAATAAATAAATGTTTATCATTTCACTTCATTAACATCTTTATTGCACCAATCACCTGCACCCATTTTTTAATCAACTTAAAAAAGAAGGAGGTTATTACAACCTCAATCGTTGTCAGATCACATAACGACAGTCATTTGTTTTTGAACGTTCATTTGTTATACACTATCATCCTAACCCCGTGGTCCAACCAGTTGGACATATTTCCACCGTTGTACCACGGGTCATAATCATTAATATCAGAAAAAAGAGTTGAACCATGGGTAAATTTACTTCTCTGTAGTACAACCAGTTGAACATCGCAGTTGTACCAAGGGTCGAGAGTGGTTTAAACGACATATTTAAAATATATTCAACTGAGGAAGAATTGAATACTTATAAATCCAGTCATCCATCATCCATGGTCCATCCAGTGCACAAGGGAGGGAGCAAAGACTGTGTCAATAACTACAGACCGATATCAGTCCTACCTGCACTATCTAAAATTCTCGAAAAAATTCTCAATAACTCCCTACGGAAATTTCTCGACAAACACCAACTTATTGCTAAAAACCAATACGGATTTTGGACAAGTTTATCTACAGAATATGCAGTTCTGGATTTCACGCAGCAAGTTGCCTTAAATCTAGATAAAAAATCGAAATGCCTGGGTATATTCCTGGACCTTTCGAAGGCTTTTGACACGGTCTCTGTTCCCAAACTCATTAAGAAATTAGAAAATATTGGTGTGCGTGGAATGCCTCTACACATCTTTAAGGACTACCTAAAAAATCGTAGGCAATGTATTAAAATTGATAATCACCTAAGTGATGAGTTCCTCGTGACATATGGTGTTCCTCAAGGAGGAATCCTCTCCCCGACACTATTTCAGATCTACGTAAATGACCTCTGCAGACTGAGTCTTCCAAACAGTAAAATTTATGCTTACGCAGACGATACCGCTATCCTTGTTGACGGAACCACTTGGGACAGTGTTAAAGCAAATGCAGAGATGGTTATGGCTAAAGTTATGCACTGGCTAAACTCGAATCTTCTTACGCTGAACCTACAAAAAACGACGTATATTCCTTTTGCTTTAAGACGTAACGCTAAACCATCTCCTTCTTTTAGTATAACTGCTCATTCTTGCACAAACTCGCCCACCCACTGTAACTGTCCGCCGCTTGCAAGATCCGAAACTGTTAAATACCTTGGAGTACAAATATACGACGGACTGAGATGGGACCAACAAATTGACGCCGTCACCTCCAGAACATTACGACTAATACATATATTCAAGTCTCTTAGACTATCCGCAGACCGGAAAACACTAAAGATGGTGTATCATGCACTATGCCAATCAGTGATTGATTATTGCATAGTTGCGTGGGGCGGTGCTTCAAAGACTGCTTTCCTAAGGGTGGAGAGAGCACAGAGAGCTATTCTTAAAGTCATGACAAAAAAACCTTACAGGTTTCCAACGACAGAACTGTTCTCTGACTGTAAGGTACTTACAGTTCGCCAGCTCTATGTGCTCAAATCCACCCTTAGAAAGCACGCAGGTCTTCCACCTCCTACTCCCGATAAACGCACGTACCTTCCACCAAGTATCCAACACAAGACTTCCTTCGTGAAACGTCTATATTATATACTAAGTACGCATATTTATAAAACCATTAACAAACACCTCAATATTATATATCTTAATTTATATGAACTAAAATTTAAACTAACGGAGTGGCTGCTTCTTAAGGACTACTTTTATACGGAGTCTTTACTTACCTATCTTGTGTAATACACCCACATCAACCACCAATACACACACACACACACACACACACCACACGAACTCAACACTCTAAGACACACAATTTTGTAACTCTTTGTGTACCATACAGTAGAATGACACAGTCCACTTGAGATAAGTTTTTATTGATTATTGTAACCCTAGACCGTAAACTACCTCTTAAAATACAGGTATACCCTAGCTTAAGAGGTAGAGTATTACTCTTGTATAGAACTTGCAACAATAACATTAAATGTGCATACTAAATATTGAACTGTATCTCAAACTCTGTATGTTTTTTGGATAAATAAAGATATTATTATTAAAAAAAAAACCCCCTCTATTTTTTAATATTACATTTCTTGTGACACATCCACTTCTACTTTTTACTTGTGTCACAGCAACAGCGGCCAATTTAGCTATTATTGCTGAAGTAATTTAATGTATCATCTAATTCGTGTGAATTCATGCATTATGATGCATATTTAAGTAGAGAAAAGCTATAATTTCTTCATCTTTGTTGCTGAGAATAAAACTGAACTTGCTGCTACAAATAAAATGAAACTTACTAGTTATTGCTAAGCAATGGTGAGTGCTTGCAAAGTACAGCGAGGTTTATTTAGTTAATTGAAAGAAAATGTTAGCTGTCTTTGAAGGAGAAATACCTGAGAAATAATGGAAGTCAATTAATAATGAGTTTCTAAGGTTGCTACTGAAGGAAATAGTTTACTTTTGTGTATGCTTCTGACTAAAATATTAACAATAAATTTTAAGAATTTTAAGTTCAACACAAAAAGTACGAGTATGTAATGTTATCATCTTTCTAGCCTTATTCGAACTGTGTTATAGTCAGCTTTCAGTCTAACCGGACTCAGCTGTATTCAGTATTGTATGTATTTCATTGTATTCCGTTATTTCTCGAAAAGTCAGCGCTCACACGGTGCGCTCACAGAGGGCTCATTGGTCATCGTGAAGGACGAGGCGCTACCGGTGGCTCAGTGGCCGTTGGTACGTAGCGTGAAGCTGTATCCGGGACATGACGGAGAAGCTCGGGTAGCGGACATCAAAATAAAGACCGGGGCAATCAGACGGGCTTGTCATAAAATATGCCCATTGCTGGATGGACCATCGGACTGATCATACATCATCAGCGTTATCATCATCCTCAGCTGGGCTGGCCTTTCCATGGTGGCCCGGGAATATGTTAACGCACACGTTAACACCGTCGATACACACATGCATCATCAAGCAGAGGGGAGCCGGCGGCGTGGTAGCACAGCGGCTCGGCGACGACCCGCGCGCCCTCAACACACTCCTTGCAACAACGCGACCACGTTCGCATGATTATTAGTTATAATTTTTTACCTTTGTACAAGACCTAATATATACCCTAGAAATACAGTCCGCTTTTATTTCCACCTGGGCCTATCTATGATCAATTCAGTTATTTGGTAATATGATACCCCTTGATAAAGACGACAACCGAGATCAATGACTGTAATTGAACTTAAAAGGTACATGAGCTGAATAAGTCACATTTATACTTACAAAAATAATTTTTGCATTTTTTTTCGATTTCGCTCGATTGAACCGGTTTTCTTTGAGAATTTCTTGGAGAAACGTTTACATAAAGTTTTGTATGTTTTAACTATTTTAAATCAATAAAAACAGGTTAATACAGACGCCGAAAAGTGGTTTGGCGTTTATTTAGTGCTATCTATGTTTAGTTGTTTACTTTTCTCTTTTGTTTCACATAGATATCATAGACATACATTACATAAAGTATGATCTTTAAGTGCATTTATTGTGAATTAATCTAGTTGCTACGAACCAGCATAGGCTATCGTAGCCGATACCTTTATTGGGAATCGGCTACGCGAGCCTACGCTTTTTTGTAGCAGTGGCTACGAGACCGCTACGTCTACTACGTAGAATATGGCGTAGACGTAGAAGTCATATATACACTGAAGACTGTAAAAATAACACATATGCTAAAAATATGAAGGCTTAGTAAGGCTAGTCTAACTAAACCTTCATAATGTAAAACATTCTATAACCAGAAGATGTTATAAACTTCAAAAACGGTATTTAAATCCCACTGACCTAAAAGAACAATACCAGATCCTCCACGAGCATCTTCAACGAACCAAAACCCGAGCCCCTTTCGTTTACACCCAAAATTAATTACAAACGGAACAGTTTTAATCTGTACTAACGCTCGCTAAAGACGCCTTACAATATAAAGGTAGCTACAGATTACACGGGACAGGCTCCTTAACTCTTATCTGCGCTATCTCCCGTGAACATTATAGCCATGAGAAGAATTGCTTCGCACACACCTGACGCCGCGTGTAAAAGTAAACTTAACACTTTATGAATGTTGCCGTAAAACGTGACTTTTAAGGAACTTCGGAGTTTCTAGTTTCGTAGATTTAGAGCTTAAAAATCTTTAGTCGATAGCTTGTATCCACTTAATATCAGGCCAGTCGTAAGCCTTTTTACAATTTTAGTAGTTTAAAATATTGATATGGTTTTTTCAGTGTCGTTATGACCAGTAATTGCTAGAAAGCGAGCAAGAACCAATGTGGTTGTTTCTATTAATGTGTATATATATGTTTTACGGGTGTGATACGACACTTTTATCTATGACATCATTACCATACGGAAAGCACGTAAAGCCGTTGGTACCGGCTGTTATTCGTTTACCACTGACAGTTGTTTAAGGTGGTTAAAAGCCCGAAAATCAAACAATGAGGCTAAGCAAAGAGTATAGTATTATCTTGTAACTGGCTGGTGGAGATCTGATATTCAGTCGCACCATGTAAAACAGCATTTTTTGCGGTATTCAATTAAAATCCGGTTAGATTGAAATTCAAACATTGTTGAGAAAGGGCTAGTTGATCGTGATTATTTCAAGTATAACATCAACGTTCTAAATATAAAAGTTTTGACGGTTCAAAAGGTTATTCTTGCACGTTTGAATAGCTAAAGAAATTATATTGAAGTTGTGTGATCCTGTGGATAAGTCTGAAGTTAAGCCAGAAACTGAAGCCAGTCATACGCCAATCTTATATTAACCTTAGTAGAAAGTAACAAACTATCAATTTAGAAATGTTCCGTTTTCGAGCCTTTACTGCGACACGGACGCGAACATTAACGAGCAAGCTTTGCTAAGGGCTAGGAGTCGAGTGGAGCCACGTCAAATGTCTTGTAAATGTTGAATATGTTCTCACCTTTCTCCTTTACGCTTTAAGCAACCCTAATTGGTAATTCCTGAAGTCAAAAGACGTGTTAGGGAAAAATTTTTTCTTGAAAGATAAAGATTCGAATCGTGAGAAATGTTCTGTAATGAATGTCTGTACATTAAGAAAATGCTGATTACTTTTTAGATTGAAATGGTCATGTTCGTGATTAAGAATGAGATTTTTCTTATTACTTAGAGAACACTGGGCAAAGCGTAATCTGTACTAATGTTAATGGTAAAATTGTTTGTTTAATGTGTAAGGTTATCTCAGAAAATACTGATCCGATTACAAATATTATTTAATTCATAGAAAGTTGCACATTTAAACAGTTATTGCCGTGTGTCAGAATGAGTATTCCCAATTCACACAAAATTAACTAACACGGTTCAATTGCAAACACGCCAAGTCATAAATGACTTGTTTGGTAAGGCGATTCACACACGGCACCGCGCGCCGCCGCGGAGGGCGGTGGCGGTAAAGCGGATTTCTTAGCGGTTCTCGAATCGATTTATCGCTTGAGCAGGGCACGTAGGTATATTGAATGTGCATTCGGTGTTTTAACACATAAATGGCGTATATTTCAACGCCCTTTTAACGTAAACAGAAATGTATGTATAAACATGATTAAAGCATGCTGTATACTTCTGTACTCCATAATTTTGTTAGGGAAAGACATGGCGTTGATTTTAAAGATAATTTATATACGAACCATGAGACAGAGGCAATAGTTAATATACCTATAGACAATAATTGCAGAGGAAGCACAATTGCTGCAGTGATCCGTAATAATTTAGCTGATTATTTTGTAAATGAGAATCCGCTACCATGGCAAAGTAAATATGCTTAAAATTGAGTATATTTTTTAAACTTCCCAAGTTCTTTTTTATCTTTGTCACTATTTTGTCCTGGCTCCAAATATAAGGTAATAATTTCTTCCTATTGTTTCATTTTAAGGAGTCACTATTTTGTGTGCTTTTCATGTCCCGCAGAGCGACTTGCAATCTCCGAAATAAACTTTTCGGAATAGAAATCAATTTTAAATTGCAACACGTCTTGCGCGCACGATGATCCGCGCGGTTATGCGGCGTCCCGTGTGTAAGGCACCGCCACACCGTGCGGACGTCAGCGCGGAGAGGCGGTGGCGGCGAGAGCCCCGCTCGACCGCGCGGTCGCGCGGTGTACGTGTGTTACGTATCAACGGATTTCTAAGTGTCTTATACAACATGACATCCGCTTCACCGCCCTCCGCGGCGGCGCGCGGTGCCGTGTGTGAATCGCCTAAATAACATGGCGTTGTATTTCCTTTTGTTATTTTTTTGAAGATGGTTTTATTAAAAAAAAAAAATTGTTATTAGGTAGAGATTCTCGTGGGTTTTTTTACTTTATTTTGATTCCAATATTCTACAAGGATTACAAGAAAACTTTACCGGTGCAGTTTTTTACAGTTCTGATTAATATTTATAACCACGGTGAACACTTTAAAACGTACAAAGTTCCAACAGATATCTAAAACAATGCACTTTACTTCAATTTAATTTGAAACATTTCACGGGAATTCTGACACACACAATAAATAAAGCGAATTGATATTAGGTAAAAACATACATTTACCCGAGGTCCACAACGATGATTACATTCTATTTTACATCGCTACCTTGTCCATTTAGAAATTGAAATGTAAATTCTTATGTACTCTGTGTCAGTTTTCTCGGTAAATGTTGAATGCATGTTTAAATAAGTTTGTTGAGAAGCGTATAATTTGAAACAAAAGGTTTCAGAGAAACATCTTTGAAGGCCCAATTGGTCTAGTAGTTAGTAATAACTGCTGAGCAGGAGGTTGTTGGATAGATTTCCACCCTGGCAAACTTTGTGTGATGAGCATGACAGTTAGTTCTGCGCCTGGGTGTAATATATCTATAATAATTATGTATGTTTTTATAAATTACACAAATTAAGCATATTTATCAGTTGTCTGGTTACCATGGTATCAGCTCTGCTTATCCCGGGATATTTATTATTGTTCCATTCATTTATTTCTTAACACATATTCAATACATTTTTAAATATTATTATAAAAAATATATAAAACATTTAAAAATATAAAAAATAGTAGCCCACCGGCATCGGGAACAGGGTCCAAGCTACCGGTGGTCAGGGCTCCAGAGAGAGGAACCTCCGGACAATGCGTGCCGTGTCCAGGAGTACCGCTTTCTGTATCAGACCCTTGACCCAGCTGCCTAGCGAGAGCCTCCTCAGATGTTGGTCGAGGCTCTTCGCTATTATGCCATTGGCCGTCACGACTATCGGCACAATGACTGCTGAATCCACATCCCACATGTCGACAACCTCGCGAGCCAAGTCAAGATATTTTGTTTGCTTATCTTTCTCAGCCTTCACGAGGTTCTCGTCATGCGGGACAGCAATATCAACAATCACTGTGCGACGTTCTAATCGATCTATCACCACTATGTCAGGCTTGTTAGCAACAACAGTCCTGTCAGTAATGATAGATCGATCCCAGTACAATGTGACATGGTCATTCTCAAGAACTGGGTCGGGCACATACCTGTAGTACGGTACTTCTGATTCCACAAGACTGTATTTCAAAGCAAGTTGCTGATGAATAATCCTGGCTACAAGGTTGTGTCTGTGCAAATAGTCTCCGTTAGCCAGACTAGAACACCCAGAAATAATGTGTCGGATTGATTCCCCGGGACGGTGGCATGCCCGACATTTATTACATTTGTTCCATTTATTATTATGATTATGTATTTATCCCACCAACAGTTCAGCGGATGGATAGACGAAGATAGACTTACACTCGTACAGATAGCGTAGCTTCGTAATAGAGGCTTCCCTGCTAACCCTACTAAAAAATAAATCCCCTAAATTCACTACTTTCTTTCTATTTTTACATTTTCTTTAAATCGAAAATGGGGATTAAATGTTCATAAAAAATGTGGATAGTCTCCTAAGACCATTTTCGTATAGTTGCAACAGTTAAAGTAGTACTTACTCGTTACTACTTTGCTGAATGTTTTCACCCTGAAAATAAGTTTGATATTTACCCTACAATAATATAGTACCTCTAAAGGAACAATAACGATACCTACTTCTGAAATTAGTTTATATTTTTAGTAAAATAATACCTTATTAGTATTTATCAATAAGTTTATAAAGAGGTACCATGGCTCTCTCTATTCATTTTAAATATGTTTTTTTCATTCATCTCATTTACATAAAAGTATATCGAGAATGTAAGCTAATGATGTGCTAATGGTGATTATTTTAATAATTTGCATAGTGTAAAAAAATAAGATTTATTCGTAGGACCATATTATTATATTCCTTATCCTAACACGTATACTCTACAATCATTTATAAACTAAAAAATAAATTTATTAATATTTTTATCAATTTTTAAAGCAAATAACACTTGGCTCCACTCGAGAATCGAATGGTTAAACTAGGCAATTAAACAATCGCCTTTAATAATTGTAAATGTGATCGCAATGTTTACATTCTGTAATAGAGAGAGGATTAATATACAAATAAGCTATCCCCCGGGGTTTCGCCCTCATTATATTAGATCTTGGGTTACTGCTCCGCTTTCATGGGTCATACCGTAATGTATATAAAATAACAAATAACCCCCATAAGTTATTTGTTATTCGAACTTCGATCTACGATGTAAAAGCTACAAAGTTCTACTTACTTTTTACTGGTTTTTTAAGTTATTAATTTTGTTATTACAAATACAAATTATAATGTTAAATGTTTTTAATGTGATGTACAGATTTAAAAGTTTAAATAAACATGAAAATAAAATAAAGTTTTGTCACCATTTATGAACACGAAGTTCGGTCATCGATCTTATACTACACTGCATCCAAATATTACACCTACCGCAATATTTTTTTGTAATCATTTTTTTTTATTTCTTGGGGTGCTAGAACCACCATAATATGCTACTCTGTGTACTCCGGAGCATGCCTCATAAAACTGGTCGTTGAAGAAGCAGCTTTCCCCTTAAGTCTACTCCCGCCTTCTTAAGATTGATCTTGAACTTTGTGGTCTCTATGATCAGCGGTTTAGGCTGTGTGTGGTCCATCCGTCAATCAGTCAGTCAGTCATTCATTCAGGACGAAGTCCATCAGTTAGTCATTCATTCAGGACAAAGCATTTATACTAGGTGTATTTTTTTGGTCTTGCACAACCCGTTAGGAGATGATTCTACCCATGAAAAAAAAAACAACTTTTATTATGGAACCAACTCTAAAATCGTGGAAAAAATATCAGCTGTTTCTAACAAAAGTTCAATGCCCTTCCGACCATAATGTATGAAACAGCTGTTATTTTTTAGAGATTACAGAGTTGGTTCCATAATAAAAGTTGTTTGTTTTCATGGGTAGAATCATCTCCTAGCGGGTTGTGCAGGAAAGGTTGCAAAAGGTTATGATTAGTTAAGAAGCAAAAGTGAGACCAGGAAATATGTCTGGAGTCTCTCGCAGCAGTCCTAAGATTTACCTAATGTAAAAGCACATTAATTAGTCGGTTTACCTCAACGGAAACACAATACATAAACTATGCCCTTTGACCCGTATGGGACATAGGATTTATGATGGGGCTTTACAGGGATTTCGACAAAACAGGTAAGCGCAACGGAGGTATTATAAGAGAAAAATATATTTCTACACGAAATTTTATATTTGCAAACCCTTTTCGTGACCTCTTTTACATTATTTAAAACATGTTTTCCCTAAATGATAATAGTAATATTTAATATTCTTATAACCGGATTAAATCAAACCAATATATAAT
Source organism: Athetis lepigone (assembly GCA_033675125.1). Taxonomy (NCBI): domain Eukaryota; kingdom Metazoa; phylum Arthropoda; class Insecta; order Lepidoptera; family Noctuidae; genus Athetis; species Athetis lepigone. The sequence continues at coordinate 8,531,248 of CM066226.1, read as the reverse complement.
CTCGGAACCCGGTTTAAGATAATTGGTTTCATATTCTGATTATGTGTGCATTACATTTAAAAGGGTAGGCAGTTGGCGATATTTGTAGTCTGTTGTTTTTTTAATGAACTTTTGGCTGTGTTAGCTTGCAATATTATAATTGTTTCATTGGAGCGCATTTGCCAATATTGTTAGGGTGGTTCTTAAATATTTGCACGGTAATGTTAAATTGTGTAAATATTGGCTGACTTTAATTTCGAGGTTATGTACACAGCAGGTACCAGTTTTCAGCGCCTCGAATACTTGACTGCGCAATGAAGCGAGACGCGACATGATTAAGTAATCTGCGCTTTATGTACTAAGTTCTGGTGAATTGATCAAAGTGGGTAAATTATCGCGCTCTTGTGAAGATGGCGAATAAACACATCGACGCTTTGAAGGTAAATGGTGCCCGGGGTTGCGGAATGTTTATAATAGTTACCGTGACCCCGGAACATAAAGGGCAACCGAAGGAACATGAGTGGGTTTTAGTCAGTAAAAATCTGACACGCCACGGCGGGAGAAGTCATTTAACAATTTCATACTCCCCTAAAAAAAAGGTAAATGGTGCAAGATGTCGTTACGTCATTTAAACTTTATTGAAAGGCGGAAAAGACCAATTCGTTTTCTTTTTATTGTATTTAAAACAAAGAAAGCATTGTGAGAAGAGTATTAGACATTTTGTGACTTTATGTAGCCCCAGTTAGTGTTCAGTTTAGTATTTTACTTGACGCTTGAAGAACATCTGCCTCCCTCTCGTGAACAGCAGTAAAATATTTGGGAAGCACTGAATTGACTAAGCACTTAGGTAGGCCGGGTTTTCAAACATAATATGGCGAAATAAAGCCTTATATGCTCACTGATAACCAATGCGATGGCAGAGCTCGAGATCAGTTTATTTATACTAATATTATAAAGCTGAAGAGTTTGTTTAGTGTTCAACCAAATAAACTGCGCTTATTAAAAATCTTTTCTTATTCGAAAGTCCATTAATCGACGAAGGCTATAACATTATGCCACGACCTACGGGAGCGAAGTAATTGCCAAAGATGCGGGTAAAACCGCGGGGGATAGCTAGTATTTTATAAGCTGGAGTGTTCCAACTGCCAATTTACCAGTACAAATAAGTCGTCATAGAATACCAACGCCATTTTATCTGAAACTAAGATCTACATTTTGAACATTCATGAAAAAACATGTTACAGAACCTTATTAACAGAGTGGCACGTCGAATTACAAACTTTCCATTAACGTTTCAAGTTCTAACCTCGAGGGTTATCACTGCTTTTACACTAACACATAAAACACAAAATATGAAAGCTTTTAACCAAAAACCTAGGCACTAAGTTAGACATGAGCTTACTTCGCACTTAGCCATGAATAATTAAGATTAACTTTAATGTAAACAAAGTAGACTTTTAATTAAACTGTCGCGAACAACACTAGAAATTCACTCAGCCTGGAATTAGGTGAATTTATAATACAGAAGGTGAGTAGACTGGAGTCACGTCGCACGGGGCTCATAAATGGGTACTGTACACCCATTCGCCGTAAGAACTTGCTCCGTGGTTTTGTTATTTAACAGAATAGTACAGCTACAGTACTGTAAGTGCACCAAATGGATGGTAATGGCGTAGCTGTGTGCTTTGTCGCGTTATAAATTTGTAAAAATGTTTAGTAGCTGCGAGGAAAATATTTTGATGTTTTTAATCTTATAGCTTTTACGTTTTTAAGTGTAGAAGCATGAATTCTATTTTATTTGTATGTACTTTTTTAATTGCCTCGTTAGTGTTGGTTGCACCAAGGTCTGCTGAGACTGATTTTCAAGTTTAGGGAAGTGTTATTGGAGTTTTCCATTAGTAATTTATAAGAAGCAGTCAGGAGATTGGATGTTGGCAGTGTAATAATCTCTTGCTTTGAGAAGCACGAAAAGCTTTGCCGTATGATATTTCCCCATTTGGATAGGACGACCTGAGTTATCATGAGTCTGTGAGGGTCAGGGCAGAGGCGTGTCTCTGCGTTTGCAAATAAAGTTGTTCTTGGTGAGTCCATTGAAATAATAGAAAAGTTATAATATACATATAATATACAAATTTCTCAACTAACTGAAACTAAATTTAAATCTTATATAAAACGCATATTATGTAGCCGAGCTTATTATAAATTAGGGGATTACATTAATGACCAAAATGCTTGGCTGACTGCTGGTCCTGCTCCACAACCGTGTAATTATTTAGTAGTCGACGCTAGTGTTGATTGTAAAACTACAATAAAAAACTTTTTTCAAAAAAAATAACCGCCTTCAAAAACTAAAAATCCAATAATAACTAAAATTTCGGAAGTCGGTGGTAACACAAATTGAATGGCAGAAGAGAAGCCACCGACTTCCGAAATTTTAGTTATTATTGGGTTTTTAGTTTTTTAAGGCGGTTATTTTTTTTTTGAAAAAAGTTTTTTATTTTTTAGTGTCGACTCCCAATGTTTGACTGTGTATAGTATCTTTCAAAGTAATTAATTTTCAAAATAAAACTACTAACAATCTTATAAAACGAAAATAGAAACTTGAAGACAAAGCACACATCGTCTATGAAAATTTCGTCATTTTTTTTTGTTCTTGGTGAATTTTTCGAGAAGCACTAAACCGATCGCCACAAAATTTATATGGGACCACCCCTGAATCATGACTTATCAAACAAAAAAAGAACCATCAAAATCCGTTGACAATTGACGGAGTAATCGATGAACAAATATACAAAAAAAAAAAAAAAAAAACATACAAACAGCCGAACATAGTACTCCTCCTTTTTGTGAAGTCGGTAAAAATAATAGTATTGTGTCGAGTCGAAGTGTTTGTTTTATATAAATTCATATAGCATACAATGTCAGCACTATGTTCTTTGCATTTTTTCTGTCTGTCATTGACTGAATGTACTCTGGCAGCTGGGAGTTTGTCATGCTCACTCAAATGTCTCACTGACAGTGGCGTGTGTGTTGGATCATTTGGTTCCCTTCAAAATGGTTGAGCTATTTAGTGCCGATCCACACGTCATGTCCGTGAACGGGCGCTGTCTGCTGAGACTGGTCATCTCTTAGCTGCCACAGTTATTTTAAATTTTGTTTTGATTCCTTAAATTTACAATATCTCTTCTTACATTATGACTTGTTACGTTGTTCTCACATAGTACTTTAAATTCAACAATGAATGATGTAACCAAATTTTTGTAATCTATTGATTTTTAAAAGAGTGTCCATGGAGTTTCTTGCTCGCTCTTCTCCATGAGACCTACTCCTTGGAACGAGCAACTAGCTTCATTTTTCTGACAGACTGACACCTTGACGATTCAAAAGTACCTGTAAATGGTTTATTTGAATAAAATAGTTTTGAGTTTGAGTTTGATACCTACATAGTTCAAATATATTAAAATTATTTTAATAGACAGTAAAATACTTCAGTTATTGCAGTTTAATGCTTCAAACACGAATGCTGTGTGCAATGTATTTTTACCCGTGGCTTTGTCTGCGTGAAAGTCATTTATCTTGTTGCAAATTAGGGTCCTGGGATTCAAATTTTCTCCGTAGAGAATTCCATTAAAATCGGTTTAGTAATTTAGCCGTATAAGCGTAACGACCACAGATAGAGATTATTTAAAAAAAAAACTCATTAAATAGACTTCACGAGGCAGTGAAAATATTTCAGTTTATGTCTTAAGTGGTATGTATGATGCATTACCTTAACCTGATTACATCCAATCGAGGGAATAACGTAATCAAATGATACATAGATTAGATAACAGGGAAACCCGTTACTAATCAACAAAAAAAAAACCAGAAGCATTTTTATCGTGTTAAAAAACATTAAAACGTTAAAGATAAAAAAAATATTTTTTTACTTGGGGTACAAAGAACTATTTGAAAGATAAGAATGTTTTTTTAATCCAAAGCGTAACGAATGATTCTACAATAGAAATCCGAACGTAGTAAAGGATTCTAAGGATGAAAGAACTACTTTTTTGCCCTGATTACAAAAAAAAACCAATTGCAAAAAACCAACTTGCGGAATTGCAGTTAAGTTTTTTGATTATTTTTTTTTCTTTTTTTTTTCATATTAGTAAACCCTATGACACATTAGTATACACTCCCACTGACAACTGCTACGAATTTAATAACACCTTATAAATGAAAATCCGTCATAGGGTTTAGGCTGTAGAGCGTGCCATAGAATGAGACATACATACATACGCTAGGAAAACATAACCCTCCTTCTCTTAACGTCTGTTAAAAACTAGCCCTTTTTAGGGTTCCGTAGTCAACTAGGAACCCTTATAGTTTCGCCATGTCTGTCTGTCTGTCCGTCCGTCCTCGCTTAATCTCTGTAACCGTTAGCACTAGAAAGCTGGAATTTGGTACCAATATGCATATCAATCACGCCGACAAAGTGCAAAAATAAAAATTGGAAATAAACGGTTTTATTAGGGTAGCCCCCCTATATGTAAATAGGGAAGTGGTTTTTTTTTAATTACAACCCTGAAGTGTGATATATTGTTGGATAGGTATTTAAAAATGAATAGGGGTTTTCTAAAATCACTTTTTGATAATGTCAATAATTTCGGAAATAATCGCTCTAAAAGGAAAAATCAAAGCGTCCCCCCCCCTCTAACTTTTGACCCGTAGGTTTAAAAAATATGAAAAAAATCTGGAAAGTTGAACTTTATAAGGACTTTTTAGGAAAATTATTTTGAACTTGATAGAAAGAACAGTTTTTGTACAAAAAAGTCAAAAAGGTTGAACAAAATATTTTTTGCGTACTTAGTATGTCAACGTAACACATAGCCTTTTTTTAAACTTATAAGTAGGTACACTTATTGTGACGGACGGGAAACCACGGAACCCTACATTGAGCGTGGCCCGACACGCTCTTGGCCGGTTTTTGAATAAATATTAGTTGTATGTGCGGTTGAACCTTTGAGGGTAGAAAATGGCCACCGGAAAAGATTGTGGTGGAGATATTTTTTCAAGTATACTGTAAAGTATAAGAAAGAAAAGAATACTAAAGGTATTTCTTCAATAACTTTAATATGCTAATTGAACAACAGCGAAGGTAAGCCTAGTGATCATGGATTAAATAATTGCAATACGTAACATTCACAATTCCTCGTTCACTTATTTACAATAATTTACAGAGCAGAGAATCTTCGTTAACGAACTTATTGCTAATTGGCTTCCTTGCATATTGATGTAGCACACTCTCCTTTATTTATTTGCGTAGCAAGTTTCCTACTAGGTTGGTTCAATATTAAAACAATATAAATATGCTGTCTGTTTGACTGTTGACCTGTTCCTCTAGAAGGCTTTTATACACCCATACCACTAGTCCTAAAGAAAAGAAATTTTTAGGGTGTGTTCATGTGAAGAGTAGGTAAGTGGAGTTGTTCTGTGTATGGAATACCCACTCTGATATTGATAACGATAAGTTTGACAATAGTGATAATATATTGGATTAATAATTAACAATGCACAGGAAATTTTGACGTTTTCCTTTTGCAAATATTTGTAGTGGGTATTCCTAATCGGAAATTATCTTTAATTCCATAATTAAATAGTACATATTGACACATTGTACTTTTGAAACCTTATAAGGAAATTCTTAAGATAATATCTAATCTATATAGATTACCTTATCCAAAAGACAGCTATTAACTTTATATCTAGTATTATGGAATTAGTGATGAAAGTGCGTGAGTTGCAAAAAATTCATGTCATATATGACCTCTATTTTTAGCTGGGTAGCCCGATAGGTTCGAAATTGTAACGTTCATTAGAAATAGCGTACATCATTTATGCATGTGATTGTGGTAGTGAAGACTCAATTACTTCTCTCTCAGACCGTTCGTTCACAAAAGGATTCTATTACGATGCACTTTGCTGTAAAATGTGGAATACGTGTGGAAATCTGAACAAAAACAGACGTTGGTGCCAACGAATAAATAAATTTTAGACATATTTTAATATACATTGATTAAACAAAGTATTGAAAAATTTATACAATTTTTTCAATACTTTATTAATTAGGTATATAGCCTGTTTCTGTGTAATATAAACTATAATATATATAAGACATCACGACAGAGTATTAACCAAGAATGCGTATTTGTATTGTACAGCGTATATATATATTTATATAAATACTAGCTGACCCGACAGACGTTGTCCTGTCAACTATGAATATTGAATTCAAATTGACATACTACCTATACTACCTACCCATTACCTACCCACTACCTACCCACTACCCACCTACTACCCACCTACTACACACCTACTACCCACCTACAACCCACCTACTACCCACCTACTACCCACCTACTACCCACCTACTACCCACCTACTACCCACCTACTACCCACCTACCACCTACCTACTACCACATCAAAGAGACGTTCCTTTACATTTCAAGTGACATTTTACGTCAGATAATTCGTGTTTGACGACGATACGATACTAACGTCACTCAATTGTTTTGGCTTCCCGAAACCTCTCGACTAACACTTGAACTTTATAGTATGGTGTTAAAGCTCAAATTGACTCTACGTTTTAGTTAGAAAACGTTTGTATGGGAAAAAGAAAAGGGCTGTTTTTAGGGCTTTCCCGACAATTATTCGTTTTTTTTTCGCCGTACAAACCATCCTTGAACTACAACGAACATTTAAATAAAACAATCAGCCAAATCGGTCAAGCCGTTTTCATGCCAAGTCGTGACAACGGAAAACGGGTTTCATTTTTATATATATAGATTATTAGGAGTTTATTACATAAACTTAAACCTAAAACAATAGATTGGCTACAAGCAATATAAATTTCAGTATTTCCGGTTTTATTTCTTCAGTTTTATAAATTAGTTACATTTTTCGGATTATTTATTTATTTATTTATTTATTCTTTATGCACAAAATTAATGTACAGAGGCGGACTTAATGCCTTAGGCATTCTCTACCAGTCAACCATCTTCAATTCAATGTTCAATCTAATACTTTTAAAAATTAGAAACCAAGTGTGTACTAGCTGTATGTTTACATTGTATAATCAAGGTTAGTAAAATACTTACAACCCTTTAGGTGTCATTTTTGTTTTCAATCCAGTCGATTTACGGCGTCAATGGTTTCGTGATTTGTTTGGCCCAGTTTCATTTCATTATTTACGGCTAACGACTTTTATTAACAACGTTATGAAGATTTACGATCACCAAACTCAATAGCCAATGTTTAAATAAATTATTAATGGAATTTAAGCTGTGTGACGGAAACGAGTCCCCATTGTATTCACACTCGGGTCTGTGCGAAACTTAGTTGTTTGAGATCGACTTACAGTACTTCCTTGTTCCATGCCTCGGGTTTGCGTTAATCGAGGTCAACCACTACTTAACATGTGGTTTATGTAGGTAACAGATCAATGATTTTGTATTTAATCAGGATTTAGCCGATTGTTATGCTTTCCATTTAAAGGTAGTGTTAATGAAAACGATAAAATTTTCTAGAACTTAAGGCGCGGTAAGTAGCTAATCTTTAGGTTTTCGCGGGGGTGAAGCAGCGGCGGCGAAATTGAGCGCGAAGCTCCGCCTACTTTTCGGCAGCGCGCGGCCGTATTCTGAAGCCGTCTGTATTCTATATACTCCCGGACTCGTAAATCGAGCCACCTAGCGTAATGAGTTAATATCGTACATAACTTTAAAAAAATATATGTATATGTACACACTTGGGTCAATTAGTGGTACCTCTTAGTGCAACAATATAGAAAGCTGTCTTGGTAAAAAAGATCGGGATTCTTATTCGTAAAATAAAATACAGTGATTCATAATAAAAAATTGGTTTGTTTAAGATATTGGTAATGACTTAAATTTAAAATTAATTAACACTTTAAAAAAAAGCACCATTTTAGGTCTTTTTGGAATAAAAAATGAGAACTTTCTTATTAAGATGTCAATACTTATTGGCACATGTATATATATATCTATATCCATACTAATATTATAAATGGGAAAGTGTGTCTGTCTGTCTGTTTGTCTTTCTTTCAAGGCAAAACGGAGCGATGAATTGACGTGATTTTTTGAGTGGAGATAGTTGAAGGGATGGAGAGTAACATAGACTACTTTTTGTCTCTTTCTAACGCGAGCGAAGCCGCGGGCAAAAGCTAGTATCTATCTATATAAATAAAAATGAATTGATGTTCGTTAGTCTGATTAAAACTAAAGAACGGTGGGGCCGATTGAGCTGTTTTTGGGTTTAAAATGTTTGTCGTAGTCCAGGGTAGGTCTAAACGGTGAGCAAATAAGGAAAAATTGCGAGAAAGATACGAGAGAGTAAAACAACAATTTCATTTTCCCTTAAAAAGTTGTCCATGTTCTGTTGGGTGTCGTTGTCATAGCAACCGGCAAATCAAGTGTCAAATTCAAGTGTGACATTTACAACTGCAGAGGTTACAACCCGTCAACCTGACACAAGTAATGTTTTATTCTAAGGTTTTATTGTTTTAAAGAGACGCACAGGAAACATTTTCATAAATCCAAATCATGCATATAATTAGTTGGTTTTATTTTAAAGCCATTTAAACGGTTTGAAATAACAGAAAGGTGTATAATATGCTATAAAAAATAATACTGTAGCAGGTTTTCTTTTTCCAATGTACAAAAATAATATTACGATAAAAAAATGTCTAATTTTTTATTTTTCAAATAATGGTGCCTTTAATTATTTTTTTTGTTTTTGTATGGCCATCCTGGACAATGTTCCCTACCAGAAAAACCGCACATGATAGTTGTTCAAAAACAAAATTATTTTAAGCTCATTTCATAACATGTTTATATGGGACTACCACTGCATCATAACTTATCAAACAAAAAAAGAACCCTCAAAAAAGAAACCTCTAGGTGTATTTTTGGTCTTGCTTAACCTGCTAGGAGATGTTTCTACCCATAAAATCAATCAACTTTTATTATAGAACCAACTCTGATATGTCGAAAAAAATTATCACCTGTTTCATACATTGTGGTCGGGAGGGCAATGAACTTTTCTTAGAAACAGCTGATATTTTTTTCGCGATTTCAGACTTGGTTCCATAATAAAAGTTGTTTGTTTTCAAGGGTAGAATCATTTCCTAGCAGGGTGAGCAAGACCAAAAATACACCTATAGTCTGCTTTTTTTAACAAACGAGTACCAAAAAATTTTTCTGCATTTCTATTGGTCCACATAATCAGCATAAGTGTTATCATTTGTGTTAAAAGCATTGGCTCCGCCTCGACTAATTTCCCATCTCTCTCTGTCCAGTACCGGAAATATAAAAGAGATATACTTAGTACTCGTTTGTTAAAAATAATAGACTACAGTATAAAAGTATTGCACCAATTTGGCTATCTATCTATCTTTTGTTGAGAGATCAGAAATATGCACGGTCCTATCTGTAATGAACGAAAACATACAGCAAGAAAGCTGTAACAGACAGCTAAATTTTGACGAACTGTATAAGGATCTCATTAGTGTCTAATGCTGTCTAATGAGTTCATCATAATCATTATTCACCTACAATGGTCCTGCCGGGGTTGCGGAATGTTTATAATAGTTACCGTGACCCTGGAACATAAAGGGCAATCGAAGGAACATTAGTGAGTTTTAGTCAGTAAAAGTCTGACACGCCCTCCCGCCGCACCCAGGATGGGAGCAGTCATTTGATGAGTGGGAACTCACAAAAAAATAAACACCTACAATATTCCCACTTATCTTTGTATTTCTTTTTTTTCAAATAGGCAATTATTTGATTTTTAACCGACTTAAAAAAAGGAGGAGGTTCATTTCGTCTGTATGTTTTTTTTTGTATGTTTGTTACGCGATATCTCCGTCAATTGTAAATAGATTAATTAATCTCAGCAATGTAACGGCAATTGCACATGGCGTAGAAAATGAACAACTCGCTTTGCAGCAACTCGCTATTCAATGTTAATCAATGTTATCATTGAATCCTTGCGGTTTATTTGTAGACCACGAATATCCTTTTATTGGCGCCACGCCGGATGGTTTGATAGGCCAAGACACAGTATTCGAAGTCAAATGTCCTATAGTGGCTTTCAAAAACGGTCTGGATAATGCCCTAAAAAAGAACAAAATTCAAATAATAATGGAATTTTGTTCTCTTTTAGAGCATATTATATGCAGATACGACGAAAATAATGGTTTTTTTTCAGTATCAACAAAAAGAGTTACTGGTACTACCAACTTCAGAGGCAACTTCATGTAGCATGTATAAAAATGCTTATTTGATGTGTGGGGTGGTGAAACTATTATGACATCATCACGTGACGTGACTCGTCGAAATGTAACTATTTCGGACTTGGTCTTATTATAAAAAATGTATCACAATGACCAGGGGGCCTACCACAAGCCCTTATAGCAGTAATACTGGTAATACTTTGATATTACTTTCAGTGGGAAAGAGACGGCGCTAGACAACGTGTCATCGTCATGGTAAGGGGGCAGTTCAATAAAAAACCCGTTGATTATTTGACTTCACTATATTACTTTGATGACACATATTCGTAATTTTGTTCTTCAATGGTTCCTTTATTTGTCGCGGTTGGATTAACTGCAGCTAGAAGTGATAGGGATGTTTCAGACCTATTGAGTTGAAAATTCTTGAGTTCTCTGTAATTAAATATAAAAAGCACAATTTTTACATTGGCACAGATAATTCTTTTATAACAATGAAACCAATAAAATAAAACAGTTTTTGAACTAATTTAATTTTCATAATGTAGATTTGCAAAAATAATTTATGTTCACAAAAACATAGTTTAAAAAATAATATCACACAGTAAACGGGCACAAAAAATAAGTATAGTAACAATATAATACTAATTTCGTGCACGTCTACCGAAGCGCCATTTTAGGCCTCGTCGATCATCGTACGCCGCGCGCGGAGCGTGCAGCATATTAGCGCCCCATAGCCGCAGCTACTGTTTTACCAACTTATTTGTGAAATGGCTAAAATTGGAACTACGGCTGACATGACATTTCAGTCATACATTTGACTTCATTTGAGTATACTCTGTCTCTTTCTCTTAGCAACGCTGTATTGACAGTGTCGCCCTCCTTCAGTTCATAGATAAGTTGGTCAATCTGTAGACAAAAATTGGTTTTTATTTTGATGTATTTTGTTTGCCTATTTTTTACGAATTACCAAAAGATAAATGAGTTCCATAATATATTGATACTAATAATGCCATAATGGGTATAAAAAAAGGAATACTTACTTGTATACTTTATTTTTTAATCTTATTACGTCGTTTTCTTGTACAAATCCGTTGCAACTCTTTATTTCTTTTATTTCCCATTGCTTAGAAACACGAATCACTATAATTAAATTACTAAAATCTAAACCAAGAATCATCAACAAAATAAACAAATCGCGAAATAATAATGGAGCAAATCTGTAATAATCGGACGTGACCTCTCGTAGCAACGGCTAGCTGCCGACTGGGCGTGGACTGACACAAGCTTGACACAATGTACGACAGTAGTGCATCGAATTAATAGAAATAAGGTCGAAAATATTTTGGCGTTTAATTTTACTTGAATATCATGTCCGCAAAAATGTAAGTCATTTTGCAGTTTTAATTAAATATTTAAAAAAATACAGTTCTGTGTATTAAATTTTTTAGATATCTCTTTAGTTTATTAAATTTTCTTTGTTATAGATATAAAAAATATGATGGTTGTCGCTGAAAAAATTGAGAATTTCGAGACGAAAATTTTTTTTCAGTGGTCTTTTTGAACATTTTTTTTTCGTAGTTTTAGACCACTTTTGCAAATTGTTTTTGTGTAAGTCTTTTCTTTATATATTAGACTATACACTGTATTTTTTTCCGGCTTGTGGTTTGTATAGATACGGCTAACTCTGCGACGAAAATTTAGACTTTTACAAGGTGTTCGCTATGGACAGCGCCTTAAATCACTAGACCAAATTTTTCAAAATTTGACATTGAGCTACATTCATGCAAAGCTGGGGAGAAATACTAGTGGACAAGTTTAAGGTTTAGGACTTATGTCCGGGTCTTAGTCTATTTAGTGATAGAAAGCTATGCTGTTCCTAAATGCAGGTTATAAAATTATACTAACTAGGTATATCTCTAAACTAAAGATCAATTCGTGTGATTTACGATTATGTGATTTTTGAGATACAATTAGACGGGCCTGTTGGTCTAGTGGTTAGTAACCCTGACTATTAAGCCGGAGGTCGTGGGTTCGATTCCCACCCAGGACAAACTTTGTGTGATGAGCACGAATGTTTGTTCTGTGTCTGGATGTGATTTATCTATAATATGTATGTATTTTTTCTTTCTTTCTTACTCCTCCGCAGTTCTTTCTGATTAATTTCGTTGCGGGATCCAAGACAGTTGAATCGTTTCTCCGGGACTCGTCGAGCTTCATTGTTTCGGCGCTTTTCTGGCGGACTCCACTGTTGATTCTGGCTTTCAGGAGTTGCAGTGGTTGGGAATAGTGTGGTGGGATTGCCCCATAAAAAAAAAAATGTATGTATTTAAAAAAATATATAAGTATGTTTATCAGTTGTCTGGTTACCATAGTACAAGCTCTGCTTAGTTTGGGATCAGATGGCCGTGTGTGAGTTGTCCCAGGATATTTATTATTATTATTAATTTTTCAACACATCTCCCCCTTTAGTAGGTCTCTCATGTTTGAGGATCGTGGTTAGTATTACGGTTCATTCATCACATTCATGAGTGGATATTCTGCCTTTACCGGATTCTATCTAGCAGATCCTCACGACCTTGTAAAGTTTTGACGACGACTAGTCATTTTTTATTCAACACATAAATCCTATTAACTTAATAAAATTTATACTTGTATTTTTTAAAGGTATTTTACACCTTCGTCGCTTCGTCGTCGTCGTCGTGATGGCCCAGTGGATATGGCGCCCGCCTCTCGTGTAAGAGGTTGTGGGTTCGAATCCGGGCAAGTACCAATGTGATTTTTCAATTCATATGTACTTTCTAAAGTTTATCTTAGACATCACTGACATCCCGTGCCTCGGAAAGCACGTAAAGCCGTTGGTCCTGGTTGTCATTCGTAGAACTTTGACAGTCGTTACTGGTTAGCCAGAAACTCAGACCAGTCTAACCAAGAGGTATCGTGTCGCCCAGTTACTGGGTTGTGGAGGTCAGATAGGCAGTCGCTCCATGTGAAACACCGGTATCGAGCTGAATCCGGTTAGGCTGGCAGCCGACACCAACACGGTTGGGAAAAAGGCTAGGTAGATGATGATTTTTTAAAGGTATTTTACAAATGTAATTTTTAAGTGATTTTGTGGAAAAAATGATTTTATAATACAGTGGATATTTATAAATAAAAGTTTTTCCCATAATTTTGTATAATCAAATGTCTATCATAAAATTCTGGCTTACATCTCATAGTGAATGTAATACGTACCTAACACAGCACGTGTTGATGACGTAGGATACAGTAAAAAATACAGTAATATTTGACCAATATCATAATTTAATAGATAAATAATTAAATTAATATATTCTTAATTTAAGACTTTAGCTGTTATAATTTGGGTAATTACAAGAACTGTCAGCATGACCATTCCTGGTTGAAAAGTGGTTGCTGCGCCAGGAGCAGTGGTGGTGGCGTTCGGAGGGGGTGAAGTAGTGACTGAGGGAGAAGTGGGGGGAGAGGGAGAAGTGGTGGTAGTAGGGGCAGCGGTAGAAGTAGTAGAAGAGCCAATATAACTATTTATCCATGTACGGTAGCTGGAGATTCGTGTATAAACTTCAGGAGTCGCGGACGATACGCAGGTTTTGTGACGAATCAGAATACCATTTAAGTTACCCCCGCATACTAACGGATTGCCGGTGTCACCCTGAAAATAAAATGAATAATATAGTAAATTCTTTGATAGCCGCTGGACACCATTTAGGATCAAAGTATTCGTAAAGATAAATCTAGAGAGCTCGAGTTTAATAGGCCTGTGTCGTTCCGTTACGGAGTATGATTGATTTTCATTGATTCATATATGCAAAATTTCAGCATAATCAAAAACTGGAGAGTGGTTTAACTTGCAAGTTTCTATGACAGATACACACACCTTAGAGTTAAAAATTAATATAAGAAAGTAAGTTCTTACCGTGCACGACGAAAATGCGAAATTGCCTGCCCAGGCGCAGATCATATAGTTTGTTACATTCAGTACATTGGCGTAAGATGCGGCGCATGAGGTCGGATTATTTATTAACTGCGTGTGGTGCCTCAGCTGTACACTAGCCTAAAATTAATAAAGATGTAACGGTAAAATAAATAATTTATTATTATAATAACAACAGCTTTCGACCGCGGCTTCACCCGCATGATGTCGAAACTTCCATCCTTTCTTTCACCCCCTTTTTTTGGGGGAGTGTGAAATCATAAAATGACTGCTCCCGTCCTGGGTGCGGCGGGAGGCCGTGTCAGACTTTTACTGACTAAAACCCACTCATGTTCCTTCGGTTGCCTATATGTTCCGGGGTCACGGTTACTATTATAAACATTCCGCAACCCCGGTCTTTTACCCTTATAGAGTTGAAATTTACAAAAATCTTTTCTTAGTGCGTTTTATAAGGAACCCTTGTAACTCATATACTTTAGACCGTTTAGACTCTGCGTTGATGTCAGTCAGTTTTTTCTTTTATACAGGGTAGAAAGTTTTTATGCGCCCTGGAAGAAAATTACTTTAAATCCTAAAGAAATAAAACTGCACTTAAATATTTTTGAAAAAGTGTCACCCACACCGAGGAATCTAACTGGCTTAAAATGGAAAAAAACAACATACTGTACTTTTATGACACCATTCGATAGGGTCATTTATAAGGATCAAAAATCTTTTAAAGAAACATAGTAGATTGCATGAAATCAAGGGGCAAATTTGACCGTCGATAATTTTCGTTATTGAATTAATATTCTTTAAATTTGATGGTTATTAGAGGGATTTGGTCCTTATGAGTGACCCTAACATCTGATGGCATAAAAATATAGAGTGTTTCTTTTTCGGATTTTAGCCGGTTCTCGAGTGGGGCAAGCGAAATTAAAAAAAAACTTACCACTTTATTTGTTTTTAAAAATAAAGGAAACATTATTTTATTTTTAAAAAGAAACAAAATTGCATAAACTTGGAATTCTAAAAGGCGAGCAGAGCTCACTCTTCGGGGACTTAACCATACCTAGTTATTCCTTATGAAGCATAACTCTCATAGTGCCTTGCGAATGGAATATAACTCTAAATGCGAGAATTGTAATAATGTTGTAATAAAGAACATGTTTTTTGTCTATAAATTATCTTTTAACGAAAATAACTTACATTACTTGTAGCGTTCTGACCTCCCCAACCGGAAGTAGTACAAGCCACTGTATAGTTATCAGGATTGGTGTCCGTGATAGCTAGAGGCACTGGTGATGTAATTGTGAATGGAGAAGCGAGCTGAAATTAAACATCAGATAAAAGTGAACGTAATATACTTAAGAGTGATTTTCCAGTTTAAAACTTTAACATTGCATAGAACACAATGGACCCACTGCCTATTTTCTTAAATATGAAATTCATTATCCTTGCTAGGTATATTATATTATTCAAATAATTTGATATCATTGACTGTACGTTTTCTTATAAACTTATGTTATATTGGATTAGTATAAACCGGGCATGTCAACATGTTGTAATTATTGCTTGAATTTTCTCAATGCCTAAGACTTTAAGACTGATATAGAAATGCAATACTTACAAAGATGATTGCGATGTCATTTACGTAAGGAGTATTCGGGTTATACTGTGGGTGCACAGTGATGTTTCTCAAAAGCCGGATGCGATCGGGAGAACTATCGTTGGTAAGTCTCACTGATCCAGCAAACACCCTGTATTCATTCGGGTTGATTGCCACGAAAGTTCTGCGGAACACTTAACATTAAATATTTTGTCTTTTGATAAATATTTTACAATCCTACTATCTGTATGTCACTGTAATCCACGCACAGCTTAGACGCTTCATGAGCATTGCTCACGTTTTGATAAGAAAAAATAGTGAAATCGTGATGGCCTAGTGGTTAAGGCGCCCGCCTCTCATGCAAGAGGTTGTGGGTTCGAATCCGGGCAAGTACCAATGTGACTTTTTCAATTCATATGTACTTTCTAAAAGTTTATCTTAGACATCACAGACATCAATGAAGGAAAACATCGTGAGGAAACCTGGACTTGTAGTTAATATAAGTCCGAAATCGCCAACCCGTCTTGAGCAAGCATGGTGATCAATGCTCGTGCCTTCTCTGTATGAGAAGAGGCCTTTGCCCAGCAGTGGGACAGTTATAGGCTGGTATTATTATTATGACAAGGTTGATTTCTTAGAGCGTGTTGGTAGCTTACAACTCGTCCGTGAAAGTTTTTTTATTACACTCTTATCTTCACAATATGTTACAGAATAATTGCTGCATACTACTAATGAGTATCACTGTTTATTATATAATTACTAACAAAAGTTTCACACATGTGATAATAATATGAAGGAGAAAGGAATGAGTGATAGTATGATGGTTGACAGGCGAATTTCGCCTACCCCTAGTAAAATGAGACAATATGACTCATTATCTCAATAAATGAAAGATGATATTGTTCTGCCACTGACTATACGAGTATAACTTGGATTTTTAAATTAAACTGTTTAAATCCTCATGCCAATCCTATTAAGGTGCAATCTCGCAATGAGCCTGTTGTCATAACCAATTAACTGAACTAACCCATTGATGTTGTTGAAGTTACAAGACGCAGCTATCACTGCATGCTCTTGTGTAAGCATTGCTCCACCACATCTGTGTCCTCTTGTATATTGCTGTACTTGGCTAAGTTGTTGCAACGATATCTAAAAAATACATATTTTTAACTAGAACAGGTTTCAGTATTTAGAATATCACTTTTACTGGCGTACTTAATCAATTATCTTTATTAATAAAATAGAATTGGCAAATGCGTTGCTAAACGAAAACCTCGAGAACAACTGGACTGATTTAGCTGATTTAAAAATTATATTTGTAGACGTCTGAAGCAGAAAGAGAATGATGAAAAAAGATATTTTAAAATTACTGGGTAATTATCAAATTCAGGTAAAACTAACATTATTTTTTTAATTCATTTGTTAAATATTAAGGCGATTAGCTTGTATATACAATATAATTACCATAAACGGGAACTGATTTTCTCTTGAATCAGTTCCGATTAGTATTCTGTTTGCCCTTTCAGTGTTCAAAGAGCTTGTGTGAGTACCTGGTAATCAAATTACATAATTAAAATTTTACAGGAAATGATAAATATCAAAATAAATAAATATTACTATTTTTCTTTTTATATGTCGACTTAAATAAGTGTTTGTTCGAATATATTTTATGTACCTGTAATAATATATGGAAACGATAATTGATTGTACCCGTAATTATAGCAATTAAATAAATTAAAATAATATTAACGTTATCTTAGATTTTAAATCCTTACCACACAGAGCAATCACTAATGCAAACAAGAACTTATACATTTTTTTAAACGCAAGACGATCAAGTTTTAAAAAAACACTGTCAAATATTTGTTTCACAAACAAAAAAGCAACACAGTGTTAAATTGTTAGCAGAGTTCTGTTGTTAATGTTGGCTTTTTACTAGCTTTTTATCATTGCACAGATATACTAATAATCTTATCTATTCTAATTTATGATCAACTAAACGAACGAAATTATACATTTTTTTTATTATTTCTCAGGATTCCGTGAAACGTAAGAGATATTCGCCTAATCAATCTTGCAAGTTAGGAAATGAATTATCATACTAAGGGCTCTATATGTTTAGCAAATAAATTACCTTATTCTGTTTCTAAAAAATATTGTAGTTTAGCTTCACTAAAGAAGCCCTCTTTAATTATAATATAAAATATGTTGTTGCATTTCTTTTATTACAAAACAATTTTTGCATTCATTTGGAACCTTATACATTAAGACTCAAATTGATAAAGATTATAACTATAACTTTATAGATATGTAGATCAGGTGGTTTTGGACAACCCTCTTAGGAAGATGGGTAGCAGGACATTCGAATTTCTAAGAAAGTAATCAGGTTTCGCAAGTTAAACTTATTTTGTTCCCCGTGGTTTTACAAACGCTATGTGGTTATTTTCTTGGAAATTTTAATATCCGCTTTTACACACAGCCGTCCGTAGGGATTGTCCGACCTTTCCGTACTACAATTATGTCAAAAATAAATATTAGTATCTACTTTTTAACCGACTTCAAAAAAGGAGGAGGTTTCTCAATTCGACCAAATGCATATCGAATTCGATTCGATATGCATTTTTTTATGTTTGTTAGCGGATAACTTCGTCGTTTATGAACCGATTTTGATAATTCTTTTTTTGTTGGAAAGTAGACATTTTTAAGGTGGTCCTTTCATAAAAAAATCAGGGTTTGATGATAACAGACCAGAGAAATCCAGGGAAACTTTGTGTCACTCTCTCTGGCTTGGCCACCATCAGGGATTTTAATTTTGATAACACAAAAAAATAGTCGCTAAATAGTCGAAATTAGTCGCCAAATATCAGAAATAGTCGTTCTCTAGTTCAAAAGTTATAAGGGTATATAGGTGGCCGAGCTGGGGAGAGTCTCCCCAGCTTGGCCCCATGCATATCTCGAAAACTAGGGCACCTTGTGAAGATCTGTTTTTACAAAAAAATAGTCGCTAAATAGTCGAAATTAGTCGCCAAATATCAGAAATAGTCGTTCACTAGATCAAATGTTATAAGGGTTTATAGGTGGCCGAGCTGGAGAGAGTCTCCCCAGCTTGGCCACATGAAAACTAGGGCACCTAGTGAAGATCTGTTTTTACAAAAAAATAGTCGCTAAATAGTCGAAATTAGTCGCCAAATATCAGAAATAGTCGGGTCTTAGATAAGAAGTTACAATGAGTTCAATTTTTAAAGTATATCCCAAGAGCTAGACAGAAAAGTCTACGAAAACATTCCAAGAAAAAATATATTTCTATAAATATGTGTAATATACTTCTAGTTTTATCGATCAAAAGACTTTACAAATGTCAGAGAAAGATAAATTTTCAATTATATATATGTTTCTATGTTTTAAATGACTAGGTTAGAGTGCCGTAAACTTCTATGAAAACATTAAACCTTGCTCTTGGTCTATTAAGTGTCAAGATGTACAATCGCATGCAATGGTTTTAACAAATTAAAAGTTTCATTATTCTAACGTAAATTAGAGTCTCTAGACTCTAATTTACGTTAGAATAATGAAACTTTTTTTGTTGTCGAAAAAAATACTTAAACAAAAATACTTTCCGGGCCAGAATTTAAACCCCAATTCATAGATTTCGTGTAACTAAGGCATACTCATTTAAGACACTCCAGAGTATAGATGTGCCGTTCCCGGGAGTATTGCCCAAGGTGGGAATATTGGTGGGAACATTACCGGCAATCTTGTCGGGAGAGGAAATATTTCGGAAAGTAGATTTATATAAGTAGGTAAATTGCTAAGTATTTTTGGAATTAAAATATCTCATCAAATGGCATTTTTTCATTAGGTACGTAATAACTGATTGTTAAAAAGCTAGAATATTTTACTTACTATATTTTTGCGTTCATATCATTTCAAACTTACCCAAAGACTTTTTCTGTTTCTGTTGTTCTTACACAATAAGAACTATATTAAAAGCACACAAAATTTAAAAAACCGATCAATTTGACAACTGTCATGTACGCTCTGTACGCTACTTCGAATGCGTGAATAAAGATAAAATATTACTTATTATTTTGGAGTTTGTTTAGCTTTTCCTCGGTGGGTTCACATTATAGAATCACTATATTTATATGTTTTGAAAGAAACATTTCACCATATCACATCATAGTTACCTACTGTCAGAAACTACTTAAGTATTTTGTACCTGCTTGTACATGTTGAAATTATATTCTTTAATAACTTTTGATCTAGTGAACGACTATTTCTGATATTTGGCGACTAATTTCGACTATTTAGCGACTATTTTTTTGTAAAAACAGATCTTCACTAGGTGCCCTAGTTTTCATGTGGCCAAGCTGGGGAGACTCTCTCCAGCTCGGCCACCTATAAACCCTTATAACTTTTGATCTAGTGAACGAATATTTCTGATATTTGGCGACTAATTTTGACTATTTAGCGACAATTTTTTTGTAAAAACAAATCTTCACTGGGTGCCCTAGTTTTCATGTGGCCAAGCTGGGGAGACTCTCTCCAGCTCGGCCACCTATACGCCCTTATAACTTTTGACCTAGAGAACGACTATTTCTGATATTTGGCGACTAATTTCGACTATTTTGCGACTATTCTTTTGTGTTATCAAAATTAAAATCCCTGATGGTGGCCAAGCCAGAGAGAGTGACACGGAAACTTTCAAAAATCGTAGGGGCGACTAGTGCGTTTGTAAGTTTTTCATTAAGTATTTTATTAAAGCACTACAATTTAATAAAGATCTGGAGTAGATCTGATGATGGAGTCGAGAGACAGTCGAGGGAACTCCTCAACAAATCACAGCAGCTACCTTGTGTTTGGGCTTGATTAATTTGTATTGATAAGAACTTTACACTTAGATGGGTTGTGACTGTATTAGGGGTCTGATGATGAAGAAGAAGGATAGTTCAGGGAACTCTTCAACGGTTTACAGTAGCTACCTTGTGTTTGGACTTAATTCAATTAAATTGATGAGGACTTTGCATCCATATAGGTTATAATGAAGATCTGCTGTAGATCTGATGATAGGAACCATATACAGTCGAGAGAATTCCTCAACGATTTACAGCAATGAAGTGTAACATAGGACAACAACTACCTACTCGTCGTGGTGATGCGTCAATCGATGAAAATCAAGAGACTGAATATGAGTTGCGTAATCGCGTCATCTCTAGCAAAGCTCTTTCGTTGTGTGGCCTACTCAATAACTTGTTTAGTGCTTCTTGAAAAATTCACATCCACTTAAGCATTTTTATTTATTTTTAAGCATTACTTGGTAGACCAGGCCATAATTTTGTAAAATCTTATGACGTACATTTAATGGGATTAAATGTAAAATGGGGGTACCACAGGGTTCAATGTTGAGCCCGTTAACGTATTGTAGCGTTACCCTGGGTTGTAGAAGCCCAGGGAAACAGCCACACAGGTAGGTTCGTCTAGGAAACCAGAACCATAGGGAACTGGAGTC
Organism: Athetis lepigone; assembly: GCA_033675125.1. NCBI lineage: Eukaryota > Metazoa > Arthropoda > Insecta > Lepidoptera > Noctuidae > Athetis > Athetis lepigone. The sequence continues at coordinate 8,509,927 of CM066226.1, read as the reverse complement.
CCAGACGAACAGAAAGGTAGTAGAAGAAATTAAACAATTAGGAAATTTACAGATATATATTTAAAATTATAATAATGAGAGTACCTGATCACCCTACACTTTGGCCCAAACTCGTAGGATTTAAAATAAATAGGAGAGGATGTTAAAAACCAGGATTCGGAGGTGCTTCACGTCGTCACGAGGCAGGGTAAGCGCCTCGGCAACGGAGGCCGGAGGCCGGAGGCAGAGTAGGCGCCTCGACTACGCTGGCTGAAGGCAGAGCAGGCACCCCGACTACACAGGCCGGAGGCAGAGTAGGCGCCTCGGCAGTAGAGGCCGGAGGCGGAGTAGGCGCCTCGACAGCGGAGGCTGGAGGCAGGGTAGGTGCCCCGACTATGCAGGCCGGAGGCGGAGTAGGCGCCTCGACAGCGGAGGCTGGAGGCAGGGTAGGTGCCCCGACTATGCAGGCCGGAGGCAGAGTAGACGCCTCGACAGCGGAGGCTGGAGGCAGAGTAGGTGCCCCGACTATGCAGGCCGGAGGCAGAGTAGGCGCCTCGACAGCGGAGGCTGGAGGCAGGGTAGGTGGTAGCTCGGTAGCCGAGGCCGGAGGCTAGAAATAAATAACGCAGAAGCGCGTGCAGGAGTAAACTGGGAGGTGAACCCAAGAGAGAGACCGGTTCACTTAGAGGTTTAAACGTCACTCAGAGGTTCTGCAGTAATATATGAGAGGGTTCACTTCTAGACCTCCCAGTTACTCCTTCTTTTTTCGATGCCGGCACAAGACTGACTTTCCTCTGCAAAAATATCGATAAAGAAGACTCTTTTCGAACACTTTGTTAGGAACGCAATGTTTTGAATCAAAAATTTGAAATAGTAAAGAAAATGAGGGTGCCATTAACAAAATTAGGCAGACAGGTCTATAAAAACGTATGCAAACTTCACGAAGACAAACCAACCTCCACCTATAAAGAAAACAAATAGAATGATTGACAAATGTCTAGTGAAAAAGTGTCAAACGTTGTTTACAAATAAATTATTTCTTTTCAGAATGTTATAACTAATTAGAAATACTATTAAAAACAAGGAGAATCACATAAAATGATAAAATAAAAGACCGTAAGTACTACAGTATATAAATGATTTACCAAGTTTTCTGACACACCAGTCTCAAATGTTATTTGCTGATGACACTTCATTATTTTGGTTTGCAGTCAATAATTTTATTTTAAATGATAAGTATTCTAAATTTAACAATAACTTTAATGTTTTATTGAACAAGGATGTGCTAGAGTTTGTCGAGAAAAGTGTTTTCTAGGAGATTACGCTTGACCCAAAGCTGCAGTAGATTTCTTACTTAACATTTTCTGTAAGGAAAATTGGGCAATTTTAGTTATCTAGCTATTTTAGTTAATTTCATAGCATCATGTGTTACGGTATTTTACTTTGGGAATATGCTGCAGATATAGATAGATTCTATCTTTACTCTGAAAAAAAAGGGCTGCTAGGACTATCTATAATCTTAGCAGATGCGAATCTCTAGAGAAAAACCGCTCAACAATCGCCTTGGCCACCTTCTTGGCCCAATCGGTTTCAAAAAACCCATCCAATGATACCCCACGCAATAGGCTACGCTACTCCACACGTAAAACTCTAGTATTTAGCTGAATCCGGATAGACTGGTAGCCAAACACAACGGAGTTAAAAAAAGGTAAGGTGTGGTAAAGTTTTAAATACTTTTAAATTAAATATTTAGTGAGTAAATAAATATTATAAAAAATAAAAAGCAGTTTAAATATCCTATAGTTATACTTTAATTAATTAAATATTTTAAATATATTAACTTAATACATTTGTAGTTATAATTTGGACAACAGCGATTACTGCTAACACAGCCAATCCAGGTTGGAAAGTAGATACACCAGAAGTGACAGAATTTATCCATGGCCCAAAGCTGGAAACTCGAGTATACACTTCGACATTAAAGGGGGAGAGTTGGCAGTTACTGCCTTGTATAAGAATACCATTGAGGGAACCTTGGCATACAAGCGGGTTGCCGATATCACCCTGAAAAAATGTAAACAAAAATTTTGTAAAAAGAAAAAATATTTTAATCATTTATTTGTTTGTAGGTGTTTTTGGTCTTCTTACAATTTTTAACTTCTATAGCTAATACAACATACATAACATTGACTAAAGAGTTTTTTATGGAATGTCGTTGCTGTGGATTATTTACTATATGAATTTTACTTATTAAAAAAAATAGTTTAATTTACTAAAATGTCTGCTTTTTATGTGGCATCAAACACTACTTGTAAATAAATATTTATAAATGATACTTATAAATTCTTACCATGCATGATGAATAATTTTGGGTTGAAGTAGCGCAGATCATAGAATCTATAATGTACGGATCATCCGATTCTGGATCTGCGTAAAGAGCTGCACATACTTCTTGCGGATACACCGTTTTCTGTACGTACGTCAACTGTACACTGATCTGAAACAGATAAGAAGTTACTATCATATCATGTCTGAGACTGTACTGTCCCACACTCGGCAAAAGTCTCCCTCATAACTTTCACTGTTGCCTATGTAATGCTCAACTCGTAGTAATCTCTCATATACGACTGAAAGTCGTCTCTATCCCTAGGCCTCCCTAGGTGACGGCGCCCGTCTTGCGGTAGCTACTGCGTGACGACTCTTACTAATGCTTGTTCCTCTTAATTTCATAGCACATGGAATTTTATTACCTACTTTACCTACTTGATTTTTTACAGGGCTTGCACATTTAACAAATTATAAAAATACCAAATTAACTATACAATCTTTTATTTGACACGGACACTAACTGATATTTATATCTACTTTTATAATTTATAAATACCAACATATAAAAAAACATATAAATTACCAATAATCACGCTCATCACTAAAAAAATTGTCCTAGATGGGATTTGAACCCACGAGCTCCGGCTTAGCAGTCAGGGTCACTAACCACTTTACCAATTAGCCAGTCATTTATGTAAAGCGACTTTCTATACCTCTACAACCCAGTTACTGGGTGGCACAATACCCCTTGGCTAGATATTTTTGACTTTCTGGCTTTTGGATGGGTTTTAGTCAGTAAAAGTCTGACACTCCCTTCCGCTCCATCTAGAGTGGCAGGTGTCATTTTATGATTTCCCATTTCAAAAAAAGGGCATACGGCTTTGCGTGCTTTCCTTAGTACGGGGTGTCAGTGATGTCCAAGATAAACTTTAGAAAGTACATATATAATAATATAACTTCAAAAATCACATTGGTACTTTTGAGAGGCGGGCGCCATATTGCGATGGGATGTTTGAAAATAAAACTAGCCAGGTGAAATGTTACAGGATAATAATAAGCTAGCTATGTTACTTACTACAAATGGGGAGAACGAAGCTCCCCACCCAGAAGACGTGCACTCATCGACCTGTAGAGGGCTAGAATCGGCTGTCGATAGTGGCACAGTTTGTACTGCGTAGCTTGGGAATGCACTGTCCAGCTGAAAAAAAGAGATGTTTTATATGTTTATCTTACATAATTATAATATAATGAATACTATTTTAATATGCTTTTATGGTTAGGAGTTTTTGTTCGAGGACAAAAATTCGTCACATATCGACAATTTTGCCGTTTGTCCACCGCCGCCATCACCGTTACGCTAGATGACGGCGCCGAAGTGGCGATTCATACAATTACTATGCTGCGGTGTCCACCGCACGTCACGTTATCTCGCACTAAACTCGGCTCGTCATCTCGTTCTCGTTGACGCGACCGTAACGGTTGCGGACAACCGGCCTTACAGTTACAGTTCTTTTTTCCCAAATCTATGAAAGTTGTAAAATTTAAGCCGAAAGTAAATTTTTTTGTCCATCCACAGCATATTTAGAAGTTTGGCTACGGAAATATTAAAGGTTAAAAATTCATATTTCTTTTTTTCTACCGTGGCAACAGAGATTCGCAACAAATTGTGTAAATGTTTTTTTTTTCATAGATGAGTTTAACGAAAAAGAAAAACATTAATATACATTACAATTGGTTGCAAAACTTAGTCGCCATAGCGGACGAAAGTGTGCCTCAAAAATAAAAGAGATTTTTTAGCGCTAATTGTTACTAAATGTTACCTACGTCACATCACATTTTTTATTGTAACTTACCGTAATGACAGCGATATTGTTAACGCTACTGGAATTCATGTTAAAGCTCGGGTGTATGGTAAATCTTTCTATTCCTCGAATGCGATCAACAAAAGTGTCGTTGGTAAGAATCGCCGATCCAGCGAACACTCTATACACATAGCGGCTGACTTCAAAGTTTATCCTGAAAATAATATAACATAATTATCATTACTTTGTATAAAACAAAGTCGTTTTCTGCTATCTATATATAATATATATTATAATAATAGTAATAATATATAATAATAATTTAGGTAGGTCCTACCTATATTCTTTAAAATTTTAATACGGTTTCTTTAATAGATTAAGTGATTCAAGAGGAAGGTTTTATGTGTATGATACGTGCATATATATTACAGTAAAGAAAATCAGAGTTTTTGTAAAGATTCGTAACACTCATGCAAAGGGGGGGCAGGTCGCTAATAAAGAATAAATTCGATTTTGTTTCTAGACGTAATGATTATATGAATGTTAATCTCAGTCTTAATGATAAATATACGGAACTAACCCTGCGATGCGGTCGTAAAGACAAGACGCAGCTGTCACTGCATGCCGCAATGTGACTAAGGCCCCTCCACATCGATGTCCTCTCGTAGGAAGATGTGTCTCATTTCTCCGTTGCAACGAAATCTGAAAAAGTACATATTTTATTGGTATTTTTATTAAACAGATTAATTGCTAGTTCCTATTATTTTTTAAATGATGGCCTGTTTTACGTGAAATATTATTAAATTGTAATTAAGAAATATTATTATATCTGTGTAACAGGAAGCCTGCTCCCTTTTGTCTGCTCGCCTTATCTTCTGACTTTTAGTAAAATCATTGAATTCAAGTAACCTAATGTTTTCATACGATTACGTCTCAAATAAGCCATAATAGCATGGTTCCCTGCTGGTCAATGCAAGCGTATTTGAATACTAAATTTTACGTTAGCGTGTGCCGTTTGGACTATGATACTGTCCCGGCAGTCCCGGCCGGACTATGATCAAAAATAATAATAAGTTTCAAGGTGGCGTTCGGGACCGTAGTCTCGGTCCCAGCTTTGTTAAAGTACAGTAAATTTATTTAAGAGATAGCTCTTAACTAAAAAAAGTGTATTAGTAATATTGGCGAAATATTTTTTTTAGTTTACGCGGCGCAGGCCAGTCAATTTCCCAGTCAGAGTGATTTTTTTCACAATCATCACAATGTTTCACCCATACAACAAATACTTTTCAAGCGAAAAGAATATCTGTTAAATAGTTTTTGAGATTATCGCATTAAGACACAGGTGTTCGTTATCACTAAATGATAATGGTTGCCGTTACTAATATTCATATTATACATACCTATCAGTTTCGCGGTAGCGATTGCATTCATGTATTTGTACAGAACCATTTTCATGATCACAATATTATAAAACTCTTATTTAAAAAGGGCTCGTCATACTTTTGATACGGTGTCAGGATGTCGAGCTAAATTTCTTTACAACTATTGTTAAAATACTAAAAAAACTTTTTTACTTATTTGAAAGGTTTATTGTAATTATTCCTAAGCATAAGCTGTAAGTTTTCCTAAAAGTAATAAAATAAAATAAAGTTATATTAAGTACTACTTACCATATATCGGAACTGGCTGTAAGTTGCATCCACTCCATTGATTATTCTGTTTGTCTCTTCAACATTAATGGAGCTTGAACTGGCGCCTAAGTGTAACAAATTAATAACATTAATGTATCACAATAACATTATAATTAGTCATTGAGATATCATCGATATCGTGTCGCTTATTCATGGAGGACTGTGAAGGTCTGACAGGCAGTCGTTTCACGTAAAACATTGGAATTTATTTAAATCCGGTTGGACTGGAAGCTGACTCCAACATAGTTGGTAAAAGGCTAGGGAAATAATGATTAGGGTGAGATCAGACCAATTCTCGTAAATAAAAACCTTTAAGATCTATGTAGTTGTAGTTTCACCAACTGTCATTATTTACTATTTGAGTGAGTAAATATATTGTAAACAATATGATTATGTAAGTAATAAAAAAATCTTACCAAAAAGAACAATCACTAATATTAACACAAAGTTATTCATATTCGGGTGTACAGAAAAATAACACGATCACTTAACTGTCGTTGGTATATTATAACGCTATATATTGTATGGATTATGTTGCTTGTCTGACGTTATAATACAGATTATCTACAAACGAGTATATAATCTTATCTAAATACAATGTGTTTTATCTAATAATCAAAACATTTATTGGGATTCCGTGTACAAATAGTTAAAACTCTAAGCCCTGTTTCGTATCAAGTGTTTTCAAGGTTTGGTATTTATATTTTGGTATATACGTTCATATGGTATGGTATATACGTTCATATAAGCTCAAATGGAACTGGGCTGGTCACATCTGTCGCATGCCGGAGGAGCTCTGGGCAAAAGTAACCACACAGTGGATCCCACATAGCGGTAAACGGCAACGCGGCGGGCCCAGGCGGAGATGGCGGGACGAACTTGACAGCCACCTCAAGGATTGGCCCGAAACCGCTTTAGATAGGGATAAGTGGAAGGAGGAAGGGGAAGCCTTTGCCCTGCAGTGGGACATAGACGGCTCTTAATAATAAAAAAAGAAATAATAATAATTAGAATCGCAAGAGCAAACGTGCCCGGGGGAAGGAAGTATTCCAGTAAGATGCTGGTAGGGATCTTGACCGTACTTCCGGGATTGTCCTGATAGCCGTGGAATACCTCTCCACTCCTCAAGCACCTCGATATATGTTGCCCCCTTATCGCTACGTCACTTTGTGCTAGTGGTCGTTTTCGGGGGCCCATTTACTGAGTGTGCAAGTCACCCCCTGCCTTTTTATCCGTGTATACAAGCATTGGTTAGGCAGGGGCCATAGCCATTCAATAGTCTCAGATAACTAATCCATCTTAGCAACCCAAACCCATAATCGCCGGTTGGTGTCTCACTTCATATTATAAAGCTTTATTCAAGGGGCCTCTACTAGTTGGCTTCGGCCCCTTGTACGCCTTCCAAAGGTCCGGGACCCCAGGGTCCCGAGATACGAAAATGTATATAAAAATAATAATATACGTAACCGGATGATTCTTGCCACTATGTTATCTATATGTTAGGCTATGTAGATCAAATCTGAGGAAAGGAGCTAGCAAGACGCGAGTATAAACGTGGGACATCTAATTTTAAATGTATGTTTTTTTTTCACCCGTTATTAAATTGGTTTTAATGTACTACATTGCAATGGTACCTTATACGCAACAGGTTTCTCATCCGAAAAATAATGTCACTAAAACTTTCTGGCTTCTGGCTAGTCGTAACGGCTGTCAAAGTTTTACAAATGACAACCAGGACCAACCGCTTAAAGTGCTTTCTGAGGCTCGGGATATCGGTGATGTCCAAAATAAACTTTGGAAAGTAGTTACAAATGATATAAAAAATCACACTGGTCCTTGCCGGGTTTCAAACCCCACACACCTCTTACAGGAGAGCCGGGCGCCATCGGCGAAAATAAGTAACCCACGAATTCTGAAAATAACAAATTTCTAAATCAACGCAATATAGGTTGTTTATATTCTATTATATATTGCGTATTTAGACATTTGCAAAGGAATCAAAACCTATTGGGTACTGTCAATTGACCTAGAATCATGAAATTTGGCAAGAAGTAAAATGTCATGTAGCACAAGTAAAGGGAAAACTCCGAAAACCGTAAATTTGTAGTTATTTTCCCCCCAAAAAAAAACATGAATGTAGGTGTGCATTTTACGGAACCCTCGTTGCGCGGGTCTGACTCGCACTTGACCGGCTTTTTTTGTTAGTATTTTTATGAAAACCTTCTCGACATGGTATCAACCCAAAATCGAACACCTTTATTGCACTTAGTAGTTTAAACGTTACGTCATTCATCCCAGCCAGGTGTCTGTTAACGCGCACGGACAGTAGATAAGATATATATTTATTTGTCAAAAACACGTGTACAATCAAAAGGGATGATTACAAAAAAAAACTAAAATGTTTTGCCAAGAAATGCATGCAAATATGGTAAAAAATTAATATTATTTTTTTTTTTGTACAAAACACCCAAATAAAGTGAATTGTCATTCCGGGGTTGCGGAATAGTTACCGTGGCCCCGTAACATTAATGCTTCGCCCGCGGCTGATAATGCTTGCGTTGCACCTTGCCGCGCCGCTGCCGTCGCTGTATCGTCACCGGTCGAAGTGGTGACGTTGCATGTAGGTACGCCGACCCCTAAACCTGCCTACTCCGCTATTGATACGATTTTATTTTTGTAATAAATAAATAAAAAAGTAAAAAGCCGCAAACAAACCTGGTGTGTCGCAAACATCGCGACAAACAGGTAAAAAGAACGGGGTTAATCAGAACGATAAGGATGGCTTCATTAAGGTAGAGAAGAAGAAGTGGAAGAAGCCTACTTGTCAGAACCAGTGACCCAACATGCTGCTGCGTCCAGCAATGTTTCGAGACTACATGAAAGATTGTGGAATATGTTCGAATGAAGACAAACTGGACTTTGAGAGTTGTGCAGTGGGAGTCGCGCTATAACACTAATTTTAAGTCGTTCGTGGTGCGGGTGCCGAGAATTCATCTGGAGATCTTCCTCAAATTAGAGTTTTGGCCGAAGAATGTCGTGTATCGACGTTTTAGTGGAACTATACCAACCTCGCAGCGAAACACGACGCCGTCACTTCGTGTGTAGTAGTTCGTACATTTTGTTATTTTTTATGTATTAGTTTATTTTGAGATATGATATTCGCAATTTTGATAATTTACTTAGTTTTTGCTTACAATTTTATTAAACTTCTGTGACTGGCATAATTTCCATTGCCATGCCGTGGAAAATGTAGGGTGAGGTTTTTTTTTTGAGTGGGAAATCATCAAATGACTGCTCTCGTCCTGGGTGCGGCGGGAGGGCGTGTCAGACTTTTACTGACTAAAACCCACTCATGTGCCTTCGATTGCCCTTTATATTCCAGGGTCACGGTAACTATTATAAACATTCCGCAACCCCGGCAAGAGGGTGAGGCTTATGTCTAGCAGTAGACGCTTATGGACTGACAATGACGATAAAAACAGTTAGGTAGTTCTTAGTTATTTTTTAATTTAATTGGACCAATATAAAGTACAGTCGGCTCGCAAACACATCAACTTTGCAGTCTGGATTTTCAGGTTGGTGATTTCTATTTGGAGAAAAAACTATATTTGTTGAACCAATAACAAGGATCACACTGTTCAGTGTTAGCTACTTTTTGATGAAAATATTAACTTTTAACGAGTTTTTATCATGTGAGGATAAATAATCTGTAATCGAAACTGAGAAAAGACTAGGGAGATGAGATGAATTATGTATAAGTTAATATACAAATATATTTTGTTAATATGCAATTAGAAATATTAAAAAGTAAGACAGTCAAAATAGATAAAAAAACCTGCAGCTTAGGTAATAAAAATAAAAAAAATCTATTTTATATACTTTAATTAGGTAACCATATTTCAAGAAAATTAATTCAATATTTTTGTGGTTATAATTTGAACAACAGCGATCACTGCTAACACAGCCAATCCAGGTTGGAAAGTAGATACACCTGAAGTGACATCAATTATCCACGGCCTAAAGCTGGAGACACGAGTATACACTTCGATGTTAAGAGGTAAGGGTCTGCAGTCACCGCCTTGTATAAGAATACCGTTGAGGGAATCTCGGCATACGAGTGGGTTGCCGATATCACCCTGAAAACAACGTAAAAAGAAGAAAATATCAATTGTTTGTTTATTTGTTGGTGTAGATACGATTGTGGATCTAAAGTCTTTGAGTTCAATGGTAATTAATAGTGAATTTTTTGGTAATTGCTATAATTTTAAGGAACCATAATTATATTGATTTTTTATTACATGAATTCGCTTACATTTGAAGAAGTTAAAATCTTAAATGGTTAGTGCTTTTCACATGACGAAAAACTCTAATTGAAAAAGTTAATATTTATAAAAAAAACAACTGTAATTTTTTACCGTGCACGATGAATAATTTTGGACTGAAGAAGCGCAGATCATGGAATCTAATATGGCGAATGGATTAGCCACTGCCGAAGTGTTGTAAATAGCTGAACAAGCTTGTTGCATCGACACCGTCTTCTGTACGTACGTTAACTGCGTACTGACCTGAAATAAATAATAAGTGACTGTTTAAAAACCTGGTCTATCTTATAACTTTCGTATAAGTGAACGAACTGAGGTAAAAGGCGTCCAGCAGAGCGATCATTGATGCGTTAGAGCTGACCGCGGACTCTGAACCTTATTTACCTACATATAGACCAGATTTTGACCTCTATTGATTGACTTGAATTTTAACTTTTTTTTAAAATAGAATTTAGGTTTTAAGATCACAAATGAATGTACGTTAAAAAAAAACAATAAGTTTTTAGGAACGACGTGAGACCCCAGCGAATTACAACATAAGTCATTACAATTAGCGGTGCATTTCAAAATATTGAAAAGTCATTGCATTTAAGTTTCATGTTACAATGTGCACTGAAATAATAAATAAATGCAAAAAATAGAAAAATATATAAAAAATAAAAAAGCATATTATTATAATGGGAATCGAAACTGTTTCAATTTCTAGGAGCGTTAAATGAGTACAGTAATGAGTAATGTTACTTACGGAAGATGGGGTTTGTCCTCCCCATCCAGAAGACGTGCAACTATTTATATGTATAGCGGTAGAATCGGCCGTCGACAGTGGCACAATTTGAACTACGTTGTTTGAGAATGCACTGTCCAGCTGAAATAAGAGATGTGCACCATGTTTACTTGACATAAAATAAGATGAATGAAATGCTTTTAAGGCCAACGTTAAATTGAAATGTTGCAGTTGTTTGTCAGGACTTTGGAAGTTTTATTTCCCATATCTCTGAAGGTTGTAAAATTTAACCCAAAGGTACTTCTTTTATCCAACAGCACACAACCATACGAGCAGTGTAAACTCAACGTAATTATGTTGCGTATTTATAAATTAGTAATTTTCCCCCCAAAAAATAGTGATATCTTATCGCAAATTGTTGCTATACATTACTCATGCCACGTCACAAAAAAAATTGTCGTAAAGGACAAAACACGAGTTTTCAGTAGAACCAAAAAAAAAAACGAAAAAGAAAATGATTTTGTCTAATATCTTTTTCAGACAAAGTATTTAATTTTTATTCATGATGTCATTAGAAACCTCAACAAATTCTTTGTGTTCTTTCAGTTACGTAATATACCAATTATCATATTTAAATAGGGTAAAATTGTCACTTACTGTAATGACAGCGATATCATTGGCTCTCGTAGTACTCGTATAATTCGGGTGCAAGATAAAACGTTCTACTCCTCGAATACGATCAGCAACACTATCGTTTGTAAGAACTACCGCGCCAGCGAATACCCTATACTCTTGGGGGATGATTTGTGTGTTGGTCCTGAAAATTAGCAATAATATTATAAACATAAAAAAACATATTTTGTTTCTAAACGTAATGATGAAATCTTGTTGCATTACTTTAGAAAAAAATGTCTCATCGGTCCTTCTCTTATAATTTTTGAATTGGTTATTATTATGTTTTTATTGCAAATATTTGCATGATCGTCAGGACCCTGGATCTTTGTCTTTGCGAGTTTATATGTTTGTAAATACAGCCACGACACAGAAAAATTTTCTAGTGTAGAGTAACGTTTTCATTAAAAAAAACTTGATTAGTTTGTGAACAGAATGTTTCAATAAAACTGATTGTACCGGTAGTCACCATAAAAACATTTATCAACATAGGTTGGTAATACTAACACTTTCTATCATAGACATAATAATTAGAAGGGCAATGGATTTTCACAGTTCCTACAGTTGAAGATGTCTAATAACTTTAGCTAGGCGTGTGGTGATGACAAATCAGGAAGTCACCTGCTTGTCTGCATCCAATGAACGAAGAAGTCGGTACGTTAGAAGATCATATCTGCGCTAAACATAGTCAGGGCCATCAATGCCAACTTGCATCGACGTGTCCTCGTAGAGGCGACCGGCGGCGGTGACCTCTCGCGCCCGGCGCTGGTTCAGGCCATGCTCCGGGGCGAGACGGAATGGGATGCCGTCGCCTCCTTCTGCGAAGCAGTTATGCTAGTGAAGGAAGCGGCGGCGCGCGAGAGGCAACGACGAGCCTCTCGCCCCGGACTAAGACCCAGGCGAAGACGTCGAGAGTCGCAAGACGACTACCGGCCACCGTAGGCGCGGTTCTGCGGATGGCGAGCTATGGGTAGCTCGCCGCCCGGCTAGGACCAGGACCGCGTAGACGGCGCGTTTTGTTCCACGCGCGCCTCAAAGAGAAGGAGTCAGCACAGGAAGGGGCCCAACAGGGCCAACGCCTGCCGGGGTTGCGGAATGTTTATAATAGTTACCGCGACCCTGGAACATAAAGGGCAATCGAAGGAACATGAGTGGGTTTTAGTCAGTAAGAGTCTGACACGCCCTCCCGTCGCACCCAGGACGGGAGCAGTCATTTGATGATTTCCCACTCACCAAAAAAAAAAAAAAAAACAATGCCAACTTTTTATACTACATAACATTTTCACATGATACTATAGACCATAGATATACAGAACTAACCCTGCGACGCGGTCTATAAGACAAGACGCAGCTGTCAATGCATGCCTCAGTGAGATTAAGGCCCCTCCACATCGATGTCCTCTCGTAGGAAGATGTGTCTCATTTCTCCGTTGCAACGAAATCTGAAAGAATACTTATATATACATGTGATTTGTTATGGTTAAGCGGATACCCTAGACCCATCAGTCGTATTGGAATGTTACTCTTTATTATAGAAGTCTAATCATGTAAAGCCAATTGTCTAAACCTAATGTTTTTTTAATTATAATTTTGCAGGGACAATATGCACTTTTGTTATCAAGAAAGATAATGTTACCTTTACTAATATTCATATCAGTTTTCCCGTTGTGATTGGAGATATGATTTTGTACAAACCGAATTTCGTTTATTAAGTGGTCATAAAATTAATTGTTAGAAATAACATAGAATTAAATCATTCTTACCATAAATGGAAACTGGTTGTAAGTAGCAGGATTTCCATTGACTATTCTGTTTGTCTCTTCAACATTAATGGAGCTTGAACTTGCGCCTAAGTTCAAAAAATAATATTAACATTAATGTGTGACAAATGCAATACAATTACTCAATAGGACGAGATCAGAGATCATTGGTTTCGTGTCGCCCAGTAACGGGGCTGTAGAGGTCTGATGTCACTTCTCGTGAAAGACTGGTATCGAGCTGAATCCGGTTGGACTGTAAGCCGACTCAAATACGATTGGGAAAAGGCAGATCAGAAGACCAATTCTCGTCCAGCAGGGGTTGCGAAATAGCTCTAATAGTTACCGCACCCCAGGACATAAAGGGCAACCGAAGAAACCTGGATGGGTTTTAGTCAGTAAAAGTCTAGAAAAGTCATTTGATGATTTCCCTACCATAAAAAAGACCAATTCTCGTCAACAGAAATATTCAAGAACTAGTTGCAGTTCCACTGTTACATTTTACCATCTCAGTAAGTACATAGACTGTAAAAATTATGTTCATGTATCAAAATTCTTACCAGAAAGAGCAATCACGAGTACTAACAAAAACGTATTCATATTTGTGCACGTACAATATATTTTTTAACCAGATCACTCAACTGTCGTAGTTGCAAAATATAACTAAATTATTTGAGCTATGTTACTTGTCTTGTCGAACTAATAACACCGATTATCTATACAAACAAGTATATAATCTTATCTAAATACAAGGTGTTTTATCTTTTAATTAAAAAAAATTGGAATTCCGTGTACAAATGGATAAAACTCGAAGCCAAGCCTTCGTGTCTTGTGGTCTTATCTATTGGTGTAGTATGATTCGTGGTGAAGCAGGACTAACTCGATGACTCATGGCAGTTTGTGCCCTGTGGGGGGGGGGGGGAAATTTGCAATGGGCCCTGGGAGAAAAGTACCTTTTTTATGGATGGGAAATCATCAAATGACTTTTCCTACCCTCAGTGGCAGACTTCTACTGACTAGACCCACCCTTATTCCTTCGGTTGCCCTTTATGTTCTAGGGCCGCGGTGACTCAGCGGTGACTTTATTTCTTTGAACTTTTATTTTACTCATAACAAATATTATTTTCACTTAGGTATAAAAGCAAAATAAAAAAAAATGTATCCGTGGAGAGATCTGCCTATTTTTATTTAAGTATCTAGTGTAATCTTTCTGACTATTCGACCGAATCACTGAATATAATATTCATAAGAGTCTTATCTGATTTTTATTCTATATTTTTTGATAGCCAAATCTATATGTTTTTCTTTTTATATATTTTTATAGGTTATCTAACATTACTCAACAAACTACACAGGCGGGGATTTGGATTTGGCATTTTTACCCATGGTAAAATTGCGTGGGACATCTAATTATGTTATCTCTGTGATTAGTAAACTGGATTATCAATAATTAATCACAATAGCTTGCACGTTTTTAACAATGTGGGATATTTTATTTCCCTCTGAGAATACGGAGGTAAACCTAAACTATAGCATCGATTTCAAGTAATATTACAAATGAGTTTTGTAATTAGGGCATCTCGTTTTTATTACAACTGACACCCTTTTGGAGTGCGCATGATGATAATAAAAACCTGATTGTGATAACGTGCAAGTTTTTCTCACGTGAATCATCAATGAAATCATCGTAGGTACCTTGATTTGTATTTTTATCTAAGTTCCTTGCTAATACAGAATTTTGGAGAAAGCTAACGTACACATGAATGCAATAAACCCTTTTCAGTTTAGGTTTTGAGTTTGCTTTAAGTTAAATCGAAAGAAGAAGAAAAAGAATTATGAAAGAATTTCAATACTTAAAAAAATTAAAACTTTAATACAATTACGTATTTATTGCATTCCATATTATGTATCACCCAGACGGTATGTCTAGGTCATAAATCAATATGAACTATGTAGGGCACAGCTCAATTATAAGAGGGAACGAGGCTAAGTTACTATTTAATATTTGTGTTTATTTGAGTGTATATACACCATACAGTTAAAGATAACTATTACTTATACATTCTCCTATATATACTTGCCAGCCCAGTACTAATGCCAGAAAAAAAGTTGACAGTCCAAGTTTGGTCTATATTCTATAGCCCTCATACTTTCGTTTAGTATTAAAATTCGTCAAACTCTTGAGTGCAACGCACTGCCCTAACCGTCGTTGGTCCTAGAGACATGAAACTTGGAGGGTGTTTTCTCTGTGAAGAAAAAATATCCACTACGAAAAGATTTTTGGAAATTTCTCCTTTAAATGTGTAAAATCGACCATAGAATTCACATTTACGCGGGTTTTTTTTTTATTTGAAGTTTACACGGTCAAAACCGCGGTCGAAAGCTATGCGAACATTGAACAAAAAGTCCTTTTTTATTTTTTTTATTATTAATCATACTATGGCCAGGACTTTTAAACAACCCACTCGATATATATTTTCTATTATATTAAATTTGATATTTAATACTATCATTCATTAGACAGATGGATGAAGGTCGTAACAATTTATATTTTTATTCTTCCCACTATCAACTACTTGCCAATTGAATTTTTGCATTATATTAGCTATTGTTCTTTGCTCATATTTTGCAAATGATCTACTCGTCGATTAAAAATTTTAATTATATAAAAAATTATAGGTACCTATGTTTAAATTGTATATAAAATTAAAACATGAAAGGTATATTAATATAATAATATGCATGTTAATTACGCTTTAATTAGCTCAATTCATCGTACTAACCACACGTTTCATTTTAGAGTTTCGGCAATGGGCAGAGAAGCGGTAATTTTATCACAAGTGATATTTCTTCTTATCTTTTGGTATGTCTGCCGATACCTTCCTTGACCAATCCACGTTTTCTTTTTGGCTCTTCTTTAATGAGTACACTGTTACGCTTATATTTAGTATATCTATGCTCATAATAGTACAATCAAGCTTAAAGTCTAAGTGCACCATCAATTAAAGAAGAGCACCGCATGCACTGATATATACACCAAAAATCTAAGAAGAAAAATTAAAACTAAGGTAAAAATTCACTTATTTGAATTTGAAGAATGACTACAATTGATTACTAAATACGTGCTAAAAAAGTATATAAACCATATTTTCATGTATTATTTTATTTCCACAGTATACAATGCTGTCTAAAATTGGTGATTGTTACACGATATTTTGAGTCACTCTGAAGAAAGATAAAGTAAAAATATAAAGTTGACCGGCCCCATCGTTCGCTTAAAATAAATAAAAAAAACAAAATATTGACGTGTAAAAGTATGTATTTAACCTATTTACAAAAAAAATATGATTAATTATGATTTTATGACATGGGTCAAAACTTATCAAAATTCCATATAAATAATAATCATAATGATTTATAAAGGAGGAGTTAGAATATCGAAACAGGTCATTTTTGAGACGTCCGCTCTTCTAGATGGTTGTTTGTCACTATTTTACGCGAAAATGACTAAATAGGATAGAAACTTTACAGTTATATAGCTTTTATATCATTCTAATGTATAAGCCGTATATAATAACACGCTAAGCCCCCACAGTGCGGGACGATAATCAAAGCCCAAACTTATTAGGTATGAGTAAACCGCGGCGACACCCTCATAATTTTATATTACAATACAACTAACGTTATTAAGTTTTTTCAATTGTACTTTTTAAATGATGCTCCTAAAGTCACATTAAAATTAACAATTGATATGTAATAATTAATTTAGCGAAGTATATCCTAATGTACGCTAATATTTTTAGTAAAATCTACAAAAAATATTAGCATATTTAATATGCTTGAATTGGATAATGTTGAACATTGTTGACATGTCCTAATTAATTAAATATAGATCCATAGATTTGCTTGAATAAATTGATCCCCCTATTTTATGAGATGTGTTTAACATACAAAATTTAAAGTATTTTTATAATTATTAAAATACTCACCGCAAAGACCAATCAGAAATAAAATTAGAAATGTCTCCATTATGATTTCAAAAACACAAACGAATAAAAAAAATGATAAAAAAACAATGTTTGTTGCACTAAAACAACGGATCACACTGTATAATTAGCTGCTTTCTGTTGCTAATATGAAGTTTTAACGAGTTTTTATTATGTAGATAATAATTATTTAATCTTATCTCATCAACTGAACGTACAAAACTTTTTTTTTTCAAAGAATTTCTTTTACCTTGTCCATGTTTATCTTGTCTCACAAAAAACACTGAAAGCGGACACTGATTTTGATATCTATACATTTGACTCATCGTCAACAAATGTTACTAAGAAATTCAGCTAATTTCACAACAGACTTATGTTAAAGACTCCATACAATAGAAACTAGAAAAAAGTGCTTAACACAGAATATACATTGGAGATATAACGTGGTCCTCTGAGCTCTAATTTAGAAGTAGCCCACGAATTTGTGGATTTCTTTACCAGTATTACACTTAAAACTACAGAAGCTTTAAACTCCTCACTGGATTACTCAATTTATTTATTAAAACGTTCCAGGCTGCCCAGGGGAGTTTGAGTTCAGTTCAAGCATATAAACCCAATGCCAGATATAAAAGCTTTTTGGCAAAACAAAATTAAATTGACCGAAGATATTTGGGGAATGTCTATAAAAAATTGTTCCTCTATATTTGAAACTGTAGCACCTTACTTGGCTTTAATATTTAATATAGATAAATAAATAAATAAATCGTTTATTTAGAGGTGTAGATCACGTTACAATAAAAATAGCTATCATAAATATATAAACACTCGCAATTGCACATTTGCCTGATCTAGTACCTAAACTATGAACTTATTTCGTATGTAAAGACAAAAATGTTTACATTTAAATTAAATTCTAAAAACTTGAAATAAATAATAATACAGTCTTCTTTACATAAACTCAATGTCTCTAGTGGGTATACTTATTTTACGCCAAATTTTTAAATAAAGTTAGCACTCTTAGACGCCTTCATCATCAACAGAATTTATGTATCTATTTTCTGCAGCTTTTTTAGCGGGGCAATCGATATCTACGGTCTTGTGGTTGGCTTGATTCTTAAATTTCATGCAGGTTGCACATTTTAGGGCCACAGTTTTCTTTAAACATTCTTGCATTGTGTGCTCTTGAATCTATGTGTAGACCAAGAAGTCCTCCCGGATGTCATGAGATTAAGTAAAGTTATACCTGTTTTGTCGGCTTTCAGGAAGGTGTTTTAAAAGGTAATGCTAAATCAAATGCTGATTCAAAAATCTTACACGAGCAACAGAATGGCTTTACCAAAGGACATTGCACGACTGACGCCAGTGTGACTTTATTAAAACATTTTACAGCTTAGGAAGAGGCGCACGATGCCATAGAAATCTTGTGTGACCTTTCCAAAGCATTTGATTTATAAATCATGACACCTTACTACTGAAACTTGAGCATTATGGACTGGGTAAATTTGCGATTAATTTAATAAAATATTATTTAAATAACATACAACAGCAAGTGGAGATAAATCTAGTAGTTTGAAAGTAGAATACAGTCAGCTACTGCAGAGAGAAGAGCTCGGCTCAAATAGCTCTAACTTCTGATCTGTCAAACCATACTGACGAAAAACCACCACGGTGTTCCTTCTCCCACCTACGTCCAGGATCGCAGCAATGGTGAGTCAACAATGGTCGAGCACACGGTGAAGGTGTGCCGCGCATGGGCGGACCATCGACGTGAGTAGAGGCGATCGGCGGCGGTGACCTCTCGCGCCCGGCGCTGGTTCAGGCCATGCTTTGGGGCGAGACGGAATGGGATGCCGTCGCCTCCTTCTGCGAAGCAGTTATGATAGTGAAGGAAGCGGCGGCGCGCGAGAGGCAGCGACGAGCCTCTCGCCCCGGACAGGGACCCAGGCGAAGACGTAAGTGTTGCACGTGCGCCTCAAAGAGAAGTCAGCACAGGAAGGGGCCCAACAGGGCCAACGCCTGCCGGGGTTGCGAAGTATTTATAATAATTACCGTGGCCCTGGAACATAAAGGGTAACCGAAGGAACATGAGTGGGTTTTCAGTAAAGGTCTGACACGCCCTCCCGCCGCACCCAGGACGGGAGAAGTCATTTGATGATTTCCCACTCCCCAAAAAAAAATATTTTTCTTTTATCTTCTTATCTGATCTTGTCGCTGAAGTGTAAAGCTTGATATACTAATGTGAATAATGGTATCTGAACGTCTGACTGTGATTACTCCCTTTAATGAATCATTAATGTAATTATCATCTAAACAGCGCTTAGTGGGTTTTCATGTATCTATTTATTGCTGTATTTTGTAATAATACGTGAAAAGAGATATCTTTTCACAGAAAAGTGATCGATTTGGCAAAGTTGAGGATTAGAAAGAGAAGGAGAAAAAGTGTAATATCGAGAATAATGAAATAATTAATTATTCTCGATCACGATCAGTGAGGCTGCCTCTATCGTAATATATATCGTACATCTATATATTTTATATAATAAGTTGAAGAGCTTGTTTGTATATTTGAACGCCTGAATCTCAAGAACTAAGTACTAGATCGATTTAAAACAAAATATTTTTGTGTTGGGTAGCCAGCATATTTATCTGCTGCGGCCAAAGTCGAGAGAGGCTAAAGGCTATATAAGATCACTCAACGACCAATAAGAGCAAATCAAAAAGCAGTTCAGTAAACTCATTTAATTTTACCATATTTATTCACTATTTATTTTGTTTGAAAAATGCGTTTTCTTAATTTGAGTAAAATTATTTATTTTATAATTTACCTTAATCACCCCGCCCAGTATATCTGACTTTTATAGTTCATTCACTATAACCTTTTTAAGGCAATAAAATTAGTTTTAAAATAATGCACATTTGCAAAGGTATTTTTATAAACATAATATTAATCCTTATATTAATCCCTATAAACAAATTATTCATCACAAGTATTTGATTTTCAACAAAATTGCCTTTTACATTATTTAATTTCAATGTTTATAATAGACAGTCATATTCCGCTATGAGGCATTTGCGCGCTAAACAAAAACCTAAGATAATGCGGGTAAAACCACAGGGCACAGCTAGTATCTTTGTGTAAAACTAGGTTATTAATATCCACATTCTTACTTTTATGTGCTATCAACTCAAATATTGTTAGCTAACGACGCATACTTTACACGAATTGGCAGGAATAGCACGGCGCTTGTAGGTGCAAACGCCTGTGCTATGCGGCGAATGTGGGGTAAACACTATCTAACATAGGATAATCATCGGTTTACCCTTGTTTCACAGAACCACTTTTGATATAATATTACTAATTCGAACAACGTTTAAGAAAATAATCACTTTTTAAATTATCGATTAACATAATTTTCATTTCATCGAATATTTATTTGCCATCAACCTTTGCGCTATTATGTTAATCGATATTACATAAACAAAGTGATTATTTTCTTAAACGTTGTTCGAATTAGTAATATTATATCAAAAGTTGTTCTGTGAAACAAGGGTAAACCTCGCGGGGCTCCTACTTCTGGGTGGTTTAAAAAAAAATAACCACGAAGACTAAGGCATAAATAAGCATTCTAACCTAACCTGTCCGAGTTGGGGTGCTCTGAGTCGGGGTGCCCTGAGTCGGGGTGTTAACCATATTGATGGTAGCAATATAATATATTAAAACTTCTTAAAACTACTTAATGATTTTCGATTTAGTGCACATATTTATCACAAAATACACAAAATAATTTATAAACAGATAACAAATAATTAATAAATTAATTAAAAACAGTTGATATTTTTAACGTTATTGAAATTAATTTATGCTATATGGTTTTATTTGAAATGTACATATTCTACGCTTAGACAAATACTAATAATCAAAGTCAAAGTCAAGTCAAAGTCAAATCATTTATTTTCATTAGACCAAAAAAAAGGCACTTTGAAACGTCATACTTATAAAACAAAAGTGAATCTACCGCCCATTCGGAAATGTTGTTACGTATGGAAAAGAATGGGCAAGAAACTCCATACTTACTCTTTAAAAAAATAGTTGTATTACAAAGTTTTTTTTTACATGGTTAGGCGTGATTTAAAATGAATATAATCCAAAAACCATTTCCGTCAAATATTACATGTATATAATAAAAAAAAACTTTACTTTTTATATAAATTAGGAAATGGAAGCTTTATAATGTTCGCGAGCAAAGTGTTCACATGTTCACAATTAAACTACATTCCTCAAACAATGAAAATAATGTGTGAGCCAGCGCAATGTATAACTAATATATATATATATATATATATATACATGTGTGTATAATTTCTAATGTAAAGAGCAGTTAATCATTGTCTGTTTGAATTAGCAACCTGTTTGGTTTTGTCTACACTGTGAATTATCCTATGGAGCAGGTCCAGCATGTTTCCAAGCATTTTTATCTTCTATATAATGGAGATCTAATTTATAATATGCTTGTTGACAGAGTGTATTCTTAATATGTGTTTTGAATTTCCTTTCGTTTAGATTTAATATTTCAAAAGGAATTTTGTTATAACATTTAACACAGTACCCCATAAAAGATGTTTTTACTTTAGACAGTCTATAATAAGGTTGAGCTATTTTATCTTTAGTCCTAGTGTTAAAATTGTGTCTATCACCGACTTTACAAAACATTTCTCGATTTTTTCTAACGTACATAATATTCTCATAAATAAATTGGCAAGGTATCGTCATAATATTAATCTTTTTAAACAGATCCCTAAGAGACTCGCGGCAATGTAAATTATAAATGGCTCTGACAGCTCTCTTTTGTAAAATAAAAATAGATTCAATGTCAGCAGCCCTACCCCACAATAAAATGCCATACGACAGTAATTTAGCAGTTTATTCGGAATATTAAAATTCGGACTATTAAGTCCGAAAAAGCATTGAGCATTTTGTTTCTTCGAAAATATAAAAATCGGAAAACAATCAAGTCGTATTTAGGACTTTCGGTAAAATAAATTCCGGGATTTTTAAAAATCGACATTATAATTTTTCGGAATTATAAAATTCGGACTTTTGAAATTCGGAATATCAAATTCGGAATAAAATATTTTGGAGTATTTGGGTGTTCCCAAAATCATCATCATCTCCCTAGCTTTTACCCAACCATGTTGGGGTCGGCTTCCAGCCTAATCGGATTTAGCTGGATACCAGTGTTTTACGTAAAGCGACTGTTGTCAGACCTTCACAACCCAGTAACTGAGCGACACGATACCCCTTGGTTAGACAGGTCAGAATTCTTGGCTTCTGACTATCCGTAACGACTCACAAAGTTCTACGAATGACAACTGGGACCAATACTTTACGTGTTTTCCGAGGCACAAGATGTCAGTGATGTCCAAGATAATCTTCACAGAGTACTTGCCCGGATTCGAACGCACAACCTCCCACTCGAGAGGCCTTATCCACTGGGCCATCACGACTATCAAAACCAGGAAAATATAAATAATTTTTTTTTGTGTAAAAATAATTATGGTAAAACCCGGATAGTTGCTTCGATGCGATACATCCCGGTTTTGAATACATTATGCTAGCGATGTAGAGGGTACGGGCTTTCTTCTATAATTTTAAGTGTCAATAAAAAAAACATCTTTTAATTTCCATTTAACATTTTCAATTTAATACATTAGCTGTTATAATTCGAACAACAGTAAACATTGCCAACACGGCCATTCCAGGTTGGAAAGAAGATACTCCGGAAGTGACCCGAGTTATCCACGGCCTAAAGCTGGAGACACGAGTATACACTTCAGCCGGGGTTCCCTCATGTGCTATGCAGCTTTTGGTTCTGATAAGAACACCATTGAGATTTTCGTGGCATACTAGAGGGTTACCGTTGTCGCCCTGAAACCAATTTAATAATATTACACATTAATACATTATACATGAATTAGCCTTTCAATTTACAGTCTGAACTCCTTACTATGCGGTAAAATAAAAGTTATAAAAGCCAGTAAATCATTCAACGGTAAAATATTATGTGACATAAAAGACGAAATATATAAATGTTGACTTTAAAAATCCATACTAATATTATAAATGCGAAAGATACTCTGTCTATCAGTCTCTTCTCTACGCCTAAACCACTGAACCGATTCGAATAAAATTTGGTGCAGATATAGCCTGGGACCCGCATATCGACTATGTTTAACACCCCGATCTGAGCAATCGGATTTGTATAGACTAATCTTCGTTGTTTTTAGGGTTCCGTAGTCAACTAGGAACCCTTTAGTTAATCTCTGCGACCGTAAGATCTAGGAAGCTGTTTGGTGCCAATACGTATATCAATCACGCCGATAAAGTGGTAAAATAAAAATTGGAAAATAATGTTTTATTAGGCCCCTATATGTAAAGTGGGAAGTGATTTTTTTTTAATTTCATACCTAACGTGTGATAGGTATTTAAAAAGTAAAACACATTTGTTTAGAAAATATGAAAAATATCTGAAAAGAAGAACATTGTATGGACTTTCTAGGAAAATTATTTTGAACTTGATCGAAAGAACAGTGTTTGTACAAAAAAGACAAAAAGGTTGTACAAAATAATTTTTGGACTAAGTTTGTAGTATGTGGGAACACTTATTGTGACGGATGGGTAACTACGCAACCCTACGGGTGTTATTTATCTATAAATGTAATACATTTATATATAAATAACACGACGACAATCATGTATTTAAAAATTATTTAAGTATGTATATCAGTTGTCTGATTACCATAACACAAGCTCTGCTTAGCTTGGGATCAGATGGCCGTGTGTAAGATGTCCCAGGATATTTATTTATTTATTACTACACTGAGCGTGACCCGACACGTTCTTGGCCGATTTTTTTTTTTGTTTTTATTAACACCAGATTCTATTTTTATTTCTACATGTGCCGGCAGGGTTTTAGTTCTATTTATTTCTATTTCTAACTAAATTATTTCATACACCAAAGTATTGACATAATTATTATGATCTCAGAAATATATCTTGAATGTTTTTGTATGGTTATATGCAATGTGGCTTAACTTTTGCAAACTTGTTGACTAACTATTTTTTATATAATTAAAAATATCGACACCAACCAAGAGCATTTTAGTATGAATCCTGGGCCCATTGTTCAACAGTGATGAGATTAATGTCATATCTCTTGGGGTGTCTTAGCAGCTAAGCTCGATTTGGTTTGTTTTTATTAAGAAAATTAACAGATATACTTTTAAAGATTTATAAGCATTCGGTCGTCGATATATTCTTCTTTTTTCTAACAAAATTAAAAAAAATACTTACAAATAAAATATAGCTATGTATAATTATACATTAAATGTCTTAAAATAAATATGTTGAAGTTATTACGATATGAACGTCAATATATTACTTCCACCAACGATTTGAAAACAAAAATGAATGAAAACACAATGTTCCAAAGTTGCTGGTTTAAATAAGTTTAATATTTATTATCAGGCATCTAACGGTCCAAAAATGTGTAAAACTGACATTGACCTTTCAACGACCAACCGACAGCAGCTTTCAGGCTGATATTGTCTTTCTATTGTGTCTACTAAGTAAAATAAGTAGTAAAGTACTAGCTTTTGCCCACGACTTTGCAAGCATTAAATATCGATACTTCCATCTTTTATTTTACCTCTTAAAGCTGTCTACACACCAAAGCCCGGCCTGGCGGCACGAACCCGGCGGCAAGGCCGGCGGCCTGTTTTTCTAGGCCGGCGGCATGATTTTCAAACAAATCGTTTCAAAATCAGCCTTGCCACCGGGTTCGTGCCGCCGCCGCCGAGCGCCGGTGGCTTTGGTGTGTAGACAGCTTTAGTGTTAGAATTTCCGTGAATCATTTCTTAGTAGTTACCTACTCTTTACAAAGAACACACCCAACAAGTTGCATGTCTCTAGGACTAGCAGATTGAGGCTGTGCTCTGATATATAAACAATCAATCAATCAGACAGTCAGTTTTCTACTATAAATATATGCCACCAACTCTTCACAAATAACAGACGAAGAAGTTCTTTGCAATGAGAATGTATCTACTAATACATATTTTTTTGAATTCGTCCCCTTAATGGTTAAAACAGTGGATGAAATTTCGACATGCACGCGGGCGTAACTGAAACGAATAAAGATGTAATAACAGATTACCTCGCATGATGCATAAATCCGGAATTGCATAGCACACATCATGGAATCTGTTATAGTGACTGGGTTTTCTATTTCTTGACTTAAGTCTAAATTGGCGCACGTCGGCTGTGGAAATACCGTCTTCGATAAATACATTAACTCCGTACTGACCTGAAACAAAAAAATAATTAAGCCTTAGTTATAAAAATATATTTTAACTTAGAAAACTTAGTAATTGAAGAATGACTTTCAAATTTTGGAAGTCGGTCTTAGTACAAAATATTAAGAGAACCATACTCGTCGACTTCCGAACCTTAAATCTTATATTTCAATTTTAAGTTTTTGCGTTAGTGTTTAATGGGTTCCATTGTCAATGCCCAATGATCTTCATACCCTTCCTTACCAAAAAAAAAACCTCTAGAAACCTTTCTTAAAAATATAGAAAAAACTTAACCTTATTTATTTTATTTTAACTACAACGGTTATACAACCAATTACAGTAACTAAACAAAACTATTAAAATTATAAAAGACATTTACATCAATCCCTCTCACAATAATTCTGACATGCCAATAAAATCATTTTCCATTCATCCGCAAACAGATCGTTTGATGGATAAATATCCAAGAGATCATTTAGTGCAGCCAAAGTGCGAGGTATTGGAGACTGAGCACGAACAACAGTGCGACACTGAGGCATAGCAAACATTCTGTGCTTCTTGCCGCGGCAGTAATTGTCTGGGACAAAGAAACGAGCCAGCACAGTAAGCAGATCGGGCGCGTCAATAGTGCCACAGAGCGTCTTACAGACTTTGATGAGCTGATATCGCGCTCGTCTTACCTCTAGCTAGTTATATCCAGAACTATTAGTCAGATATAGAAGAAACGCACTTTTCCAGCAAAAGTGCGTAAGAGAGTTGGTGCGGGTCCCACACGCAAGAGCTAGGACTCTAAATTACTGCGTACGAGCGCATTGAATAAATATTTAAAGGCGCGCACAGTGCGAAAATCACGGCAATTGCGTAAAATGAAACCCAATCTTTGGTATGACTGCTTTGCTAACTATAACCAAATGGTCGTGGAATGTGAGCTTTCGGTCCATTGTGACTCCCAGGTCTTCCATAGCAGTTGTTTTTAAGATGGCATTATTGTTGAGATGGTATTCGAATTCGACTGGGCACCGCATTCTACCGAAGGTCATAGCAAAGCATTTAGAGACATTGAAATCCATCTTATTATCTAAACTCCACTTATAGATTGCGTCTATGTCATGCTGCAATACCAAACAGTCAGATTCTGAGCTTACATTAAGGTAAACTTTAAAATTGTCTGCATACAAGAGACATTTGGCGCGACGGAGAACTTGGGGGATCGTTTATCACGATCAAGAATAATAAAGGCCCCAGAATTGAACCTTGACTATCTCCGGAACGCTATGATAGGTACTGGATTTAAACATTTCAAGCCTAACATACTGATGACAATCGCATAGATAGTCTGCGAAAAAACAAAGGAGACAGGATGAAAAACCAATATTGCTTAGCTTTGTCAGCAGTATGTCGTTATTAATTCTATCAAACGCTTTCCGGAAGTCAAAGTAAAGTACGTCTACTTGACGCCCGCGATCCAAGCTAGAGATATGAAATCAACCAGAGTCAGGAGATTGGTCTCAACAGATCTCTTGCCCCTGAAACCGTGCTGTTCATTACATACTTGAATCGAAAGAATAAATCGAGAACATATTTAGAACATTCATACACACAACAAAAAACTTCTTTATTTTAAATTAGTATATCTTCCTAGCCTTATCCCAACTGTGTTGGGGTCGGCTGCCAGCCTAACCGGATTCATTTTAAGTTAGTTATAACGGGTAGTTAGAAAACAACAACGATAACATTTTTTGCCATCATTATACAATACAACAAGTCAAATAATCCTCCAGTTATTATTACATGAAAGGTTAAAAAATTGACGTTATAAAGTATTTTCATTATTTTTTAACATTACGTGAAACCAACAGTATTATTTTATCAAAGTTAAACAGTCCAAATCACATGCTTTTTCAGCACCTAATAAATTTAAGATAATATATCTCATATCTCCATTGATTAAATACTTAAAGCAAATTTAAATATTGTGTAATTATCGTATCTGCTTTTGTGTTCACGCACACTGACAAAACCAGTACGTCGACATCTGCCTAGCCTTTTCCTGTTGGGGTCGGCTTCCAGCCTAACCGGATTCAGCTGGGTACGAGTGTGTTACGTGAGCCGACTAAAAAAAAAAACAAAATATTGACGTGTAAAAGTGTTATGTATATAACCTAGAACCTATACACGAGAGGTGGGCGCCTTATCCACTGGGCCTTCACGACAACTGACAAAAAACTTACACGGACATCTAATCATATAGAAACGTTTTTTTATAGTCGCCTTTAAAAACAACGTAAAATTCAGTGGCAATTAATAACAATCACAAAAAGGAAGTCGCCGGCTTCCGAAATAGAGGTTATTTTTCTGTTTTTAGTTTTTGAAGGCGGTTCTTATGTTCAGTAGATCAGAGTATATTTTCAGTCCATATGTAACAAATTGTGTGGTTAAACATATGTCGTAAGGCTACTGCTCAGGACTTGGAGCTTAAATTGAGAACGGCCCTACAAGAACTTAAGGCGTCTAACACCCAATGTCAGCAACTATTACAGGAAAGAGAAGAGTGTGAGGAGGAAGTTAAGAAAGTTGTTGACAAGAACACAAGCCTGAAGCGGGAACTAGTGGACCTTCATCAGCAATATTTGGATGTTGTCGATGAACGGGACAAACTGCGGCTAGTCACAGATGGTTTCAGCAACTGTAGCGACTTATATGAGGAGGCACTATCTAAAGTTAGGGACCTAGAAGATGAATTAATTAATGCAAATATACGAATAACTAAGTTGCAAAAAGAAAAAGAATGTGCTCAGGTTAGGAAAACAGAACATTTATTTAATGAATTGATAAATCCTGGTTGTAAACCCCAATCTTTAATTACTATAGATCTTACAGAAGATTCTTTGATTAAATATAACAGCAGTAACTATACAGTTAGCCAAAATAAAATAAAAAAATATGCTAAATTTAGCAAAATTATCAATAAATGTCATAAATATAGGAAACAACAGAAACACTACTTTAACAATATTAAATTAAGAAAAGAACGTGTATTCCTGATTAATAAACTAAATAACTTTCAAATAAAAATTGAGGACAGTACAAACATATATGAGATTGACACAAAACGATTACAGTCTGAAATAGAGGTACTTGAAGAGTCGTTACATTCTCTCTATACAAAATATGTAAACTCTCAAAAGCAAATACAAGAGCATATCCTGGCCACAAATGAGTTGGTTCAATTGTGTAACTCAAATGTGGACAAAGTAGACCCGCTGCCTCTCAGCTCCTCTCAATGCAACCTAAATAAATCTAATGCAGAGGCTCCCCCGCTTGAGGTATCGGAAGTCCCACCCCAGTCTTCCGGTGCTGGGGAGTGTATGCATGTGCAAAATTCAGCAGTCGTGCACACTAATAGTCAACCTGATAATAAAGTTTGTGATTGTCCTATAATGTTTTCAGATAGTTTTGGAAAAGGTTTAGGAAAATTATTGAATAACAACCTGAGGTATTCTGTTTTAAATTATTGTATGCTTGGGAGTTCCTATGTAGAAATAATGGCTTCAGTGACTAGCAAAGAATATGATGACAATTCCATTATTACTATATTTGTAGGAAATAGCTTTAATGTTCACATAGATAATATTACCGAGAGTGTTACTGAACTATTAAAAATTAATTGCAAAAAAATTGTATTGTGTGCTTTTCCATACTTTGAGCACCTATCAAATAGGCAAAATAATAAGATACTTATGCTTAATAATTACATGTATTTTTTAGTCAGTCACTATAGTGACAAGTTAGAATTTTTTGACACCAACACTATTGTTGATGAAAAACTAAAATCGACTAGAGATACAGTGTATCTGCCCATTAGTTTTAGACGTCAGATAGCTCGGCTATTAGCTTTTAATTTTAACTCAGACATAGTTAGTATGTCAAAGTCTTGTATAATAAGACCCACCATAGTTAGTAATTGTACTAATGTTAAGGTGGTAAATTGTTTAAACTAGTCAATAAGACAACAGAAGGTACTATTAATAACTTTACTAATTTTATAAACATGAAGGTACCTTCTGGCAATTATTATTTATCAAATTGTAAAAAAGGGGTTAAGCAACATTCCTTGAAATTATTTCATCAAAATATTCAAGGTTTTTCTTCCAAACAATTAGAAATTGAATTATTTTTAGAAAAGACAATGTTCGATATAGTTTGTTTCACTGAACATTGGTTAAAAGAGTATGAAATGTTAATTAACTATGAGAATTATATAATAGGAAGTTGTTATAACCGTAAACTAATGATGCGTGGGGGTTCATTAATCTTGATAAAACAGAATATTAAATCTAAATGTCGCAAAGACATAGTGAGTTTATCGGTTGAACATATTATCGAGTTGTCCTGTGTTGAGCTGGATAGGCATGTCATAGTGTGTGTTTACAGACCCCCTAATCATCAAAACTTTTCTTTATTTGAGTCTACAATGGACGATGTGTTGACTAAACTCGTAGCTGGTAATAAATCAATTGTAGTCTGTGGCGACTTTAATATTAATATTTTAGAAAATAATTCGTATAGCAGTAGATTATTAAGTCTATTTAAATCATTTAATTTGTCGAATGTGTTCTTGGAACCCACCCGTATAACCACGACTACTGCTACATGCATTGATAATGTATTTTGCTGCTGCGAATATTTAGATAAAGCTATTGTAGATTATCTCCCTTCTGATCACAGCGGACAAACTATCTCTTTTGAGTCCAATTCACCTGTACTAAAATTGCAGATACAGTCTAGACCAATTACATCAAATAATTTAAATAAGTTTAATAACACTTTAAGTAGTCAATTAAGTAGTCAAAGCTTTGACATTGAAGAGGGAAATGTTCTGTATAAACAGTTCTTTACAGTCGTGCAAATAGGGTTTAATAACATTTTTAAGAAAAAAACTAAAACAATTTGCCCTAAATTTCTATTTTCTGACTGGGCAACTAGAGGTATCAGAAAAAGCAGAGATAGACTATTTGAGCTGTATGGCCTTAAGCCTTATAATAACACAGACACATTTAATAAGTATGTTGCTAATTATTCAAAAATGTTTAAAAATGTTTGCAAGGCAGCTAAAGCCTTATTTATTAGCAATAAGATTAAGTCATCGGATAATAAAATAAAAGCTGTTTGGAAAGTGATCAATAACGAAACGAATAGGAATAAAAGACATAATATTGATTACACCTTGGCCACTTCCCATGGTCTCATAAACAAGAATGACGATGTGGCTCAGGAATTTACGTCATTTTTTACCAATATACCAATAAAAATCACAGAAAGCTTAGATTCATCGCCCACATTTGCTGTTGATCTACTGAAAGCAAATGTTTCAGCCTGTCGTGTAGAATTTAAATTTAAGCATATTAACCCTGTGGCCGTTGTAAAGGCTTTTAAACAGATTAAAATCAAAGCGACTGAAGATCTTTGGGGCATGTCTACTAATGTTTGTAATTCTATAATTGGAACAATAGCGCCCTATTTAGCGTGTATATTTAATTTATGTATAGATCAAGGGGTTTTTCCGGATTTAATGAAGTACAGCAAAGTTATACCACTTTTCAAATCCGGGGATAGCAAAGACGCTAATAATTATAGACCTGTTTCTGTTTTACCGGTCCTCAGCAAAGTATTTGAAAAAATAATGCTTAATCAAATGCTCAGCCATTTTAACTGCAATAACATCTTACATGACCAACAGTATGGTTTCACCAAAGGACGTTGTACTACTGACGCCGGTGTCACTTTAATCAAACATATATTTAAAGCATGGGAAGAGTCGCAAGATGCTATTGGCATTTTCTGCGACCTCTCCAAGGCATTTGATTGCGTGAGTCATGAAACACTACTTTTGAAACTTGAGCATTACGGGCTCGAAAAATTAGCGCTTAGTTTAGTAAAATCTTATCTTACTGATCGACTGCAACAGGTTCAAATTAATGGTGTGAATTCACTGGGCTCAAAGGTAAAAATAGGGGTACCGCAAGGATCAATATTAGGTCCTTTCCTCTTTTTAGTCTATATAAATGATTTACCAAATTTGCTGGAAAACCAACCTCAAATGGTGTTATTTGCTGATGACACTTCACTGATTTTTAAAGTGAATAGACGTGCACAACACCTTGACGACGTAAATAACGCTATGCTTAAGGTTCATAACTGGTTTACTGTAAATAACTTAGTACTAAATGAAAAAAAAACTAAATGCATAAGATTTACTTTACCCAATGTTAGAAGTACTGAATGTAATATTGTATTGAACAAGGATGTACTTGAATTCGTCGAAAAAACGGTTTTCCTTGGGATAACGCTCGACTCAAAGCTGCAGTGGGGCCCTCACATAACATCTCTTACAGCGCGGTTAAGTTCAGCTGCTTTCGCTGTCAGAAAAATCCGGCAATTAACCGACGTAGATACCGCGAGACTAGTCTATTTTAGCTATTTTCATAGTGTCATGTCTTACGGTATTTTACTTTGGGGACGTGCTGCAGATATAGAGTCCGTATTTGTATTGCAAAAGAGGGCTGTCAGAGCTATATATAATCTCAGCAGCCGCGAATCTCTAAGGGATTTGTTTAAAAGTATTAACATCTTGACGGTACCTTGTCAATATATATACGAAAACATTATGTACGTTCGAAAAAATCTTCATCTTTTTAGTAAAATAAGTGACAGGCATAATTTTAATACCAGAAATAAGAACAAATTGGATCAACCAAGTTTTAGATTGTCAAAAGTCCACACTTCTTTTATGGGGTATTGTGTAAAATGTTATAATAAAATACCACTCGAAATTCTCCATCTAAATGAGAAAAAATTTAAAACATGCATTAAACGCACGC
The DNA here is from genome assembly GCA_033675125.1 of Athetis lepigone. Taxonomy (NCBI): domain Eukaryota; kingdom Metazoa; phylum Arthropoda; class Insecta; order Lepidoptera; family Noctuidae; genus Athetis; species Athetis lepigone. The sequence goes on along the minus strand of CM066226.1, from coordinate 8,477,433 downwards.
TATGTAACCAAGCATATTATAAGTTAGAAGATTATATCAATGATAAACATGCTTGGCTAAATGCTGGTCCTGCTCCACATAAGCTCACAAATTAGAAATTTTAATCATTGGAAGATAGAAAATGTTTCTTATCCCCTTAATTTTTGACATGAATATTCAAAATCGTTATTATTATTATTGTATACCTATTGGTAATTAAATTTCACTCATTTATATTTATTTAGGTACAGTACAAAACTTTGGTTTGTGTAATTTAGATGCATATTTGAATTTTGTAAATGTGAGTACGATGCAGTAAGATGCAGACTTATTACGATAGTTTTCTACTGGCACAAATAGACATGGTGGTTAGGAGCATTGTCATGCTCGCTCAAAAAGTCTCGCTGATGGTGGCGAGTGCGTTGGATCATTCGGTTCCCTTCAAAATGGTTGAGCTAAATGGTGCTGATGCCACGCGTCATGCTCGTGAACGGGCGCTGTCAGTTGAGATGGGTCATCTCTTAACTGCCATGACTTTTTACTTTTTATTTTATTTTAATTTTGTATTTGTTTATTATTTTGTTACATACACATTGTTTTCACATGTAGAAGCAACAAAAAGAAAATGTAACCAAGATTTTGTAAAACATGATATTTTTAAAAAGAGTGTCCGTGGAGTTTCTTGCCTGTTCTTCTCCATAGAGATCTACGTTTTGGAACAGGCAATTAGCGTCACTTTTCTTTTCTGACTAACCGACCGACTCTTTGACAATTCATAAGTACCTGTAAATGGTCTAAGTGAAATAAATGCTTTGAATTTTGAATTTTGAAATTTTGAATAAGTTTGAAAAAAAAATGAAAAAAATCTGAAAAGTAGATATTTATAAGGACTTTCTAGGAAAATTATTTTGAACTTGATAGAAAGAACAGTTTTTGTACAAAAAAGAAAGAAAAAAGGTTGTACAAAATTATTTCTGCGTACTTAGTATGTCAACGTAACAAATAGCCATTTTTTAGCTCAGAAGTGAGTTCGGAACCCTACACTGAGCGTGTCCCAACACGCTCTTGGCCGTTTTTTTTTGTCTTTGCAAGCATGTACAGTCAGCAAGTATATAAGTATACAGGGCCGTAATCTACAATTGAGGTTGACTGACAAAACGAATGAATGTGTTCAAATTAAATTTAACCAAATTGAAGAACTAGTCATTTTCTACTATAGTTTAAATTTTTATTACAAAATATCCGTAACTAAAACTGTTTCTGACGGCCTTGTATACTTATATACTTTGCTGACTGCACATAAATATCTCAATTTCAAAAAAAGGTTAAATACGAGCTAAAGTTAAAGCTTAAAAAGGTTAAGGCGAGACGACAAAAAAAAAAGGAATTAGTCCGTCAGATAGATTATCAAAAAATTTTGGACACGTATTTTTTCTTTTTTCTCTTAAACGAAGAATGACGACGTTACAGTGCGTTGAAGTTGCGTATGACGTCACAATAAGATACAATTTTTGCATTACGGTGACGTCAAAAGCCCCCACTCCGGAACTTTGTTGCTCTTTATCTTTGTATTTTTTAATTAATTTGATCAGCCAAAAAATACTTGTCTCATATTTTCGAACGATCTATTTTTTTTTTTTTTTTTAATTATTATGGGCTTGCTCTTGGTCCCAGACTAGCCCGAGGGCATAGACGGGGCCTACGATGGAGCGAGCTTAGCCAATAGATGCCTATGCACTCGTTTTTTAAATACTTCCGGGTTATATGAATTTGGAAACACAGACGCCGGCAGGGAATTCCATTCCTCCGCGGTGCGCATTATAAACGATTTTGAGAAGCGCTGCGTGCGGATATGAGGAATATCAACCAAGAAAGGGTGGTATCCTGCCGTACGTCTGGATGTCCGGTGGTAAAAAGGAGATGTCTATCAGACGGACTAAACAGATTGTCATTTTTTTAATGCTGACGTCATCCCTATTACCAGTCAATAAAAATTCAAGTATTAGTCCGGTCAAAATAGACATTCAAGGTTACATTAATTCGCACCTAGCTAAAAAGGATTATTCCGATCTGTCACCCCGTTTTGTCCCCACGGGTGACAGATAAGAAAAAAAAGTTCGATTTGTCCTCCAGTTAGCAATGTGTGGAACACATTTTCTATTAACCTCTTCACGCTACTGCGCGCCTAGTACTTTTGATTGATTTAAATACTAAGTATCTCAGTATTTTACCAACCCATGGGGACAAAACGGGGTGACAGATCGGAATAACCCGCTAAAAATTGACATGAATATTGAGAACCCTATTACACACAATTTGTCAATTATCCACATGACTCCAGCGTGTGGAAAAAAATTTATTCAAGGTCAAATGTTGCAAAAATCGGTTTTTTGAGTTTTCCAGCTAAACGGTAAGTGTTATCATAAAAATAGGTGAGTCAAAAATTATTCATCATACAATTATGTATAAAAATTGTTCCTATACTTTTTTTCTTAAGAATCACCATTTCGGAGATATAGCGATACTAAATGTTGAAAACGTTGTGTTACTCATAATATGCACACGTTTCCGCGCCACCCGTGAGGTAGTGTACATGGCGCGTTTTTTTTACGTGGTTTCCCCGGTAGGCCTATTCCAGGATCTATTGTGGTTCTGTTGAGTTAAAAAGCTATTGTATTAAATTGAAAATGGTACTATTGTAATGACAAGAGCGGTGTAAGCAATGAGTAATTTGAGAAAATTCGAATAATTTGATTGATACTATAATTATTTGCTTATTTATTTTAGTACGTATATATGTATTTTAATTAATTTGTAATTTTTTAATTATTAATTATTAATTTGTAATAATTAACATCTGTTTTTTTTTTTTATATTTGCACCTGCCATCATATCTCTGCACTACCGATGGTTGACTGGTAGAGAATGCCTAAGGCACTAAGTCCGCCTCTGTACATGAATTTTGTGCATAAAGTGTAAATAAATAAATGCATACTCTTCTAATGGAACATAATCCATACTGTCTTCTTCTTCTTCTTCTTCTTCTTCCTGCTGGGTACAAATAAATTTTTCAAAGAACGATGCATCAGATGTCTCCTTGCATATATCGTAAGAATCTTCTTCTACTGGCGATTGAACATTGGAGCACGATTGAACTCGACAACTGATACATGCTAATGAACAAAACAACCCAAGTATGGCTAATATCAAGTTCAAGTATGGCTTGGTAATAAACTAAACCCAGAAGACTGGGGTTGGAAATTAATTGACAATATATTGGAACCAGTTAAGACTTTACTTCCTCCTGCACCGGAAAAACTTCTCAATTCAATTTTTGGAATTGCAAAACGGGGTGTAATGCTAAATGCGGCTGTAAAAAAGTTGGGTTGTTTTGTTCATTAGCATTAGCATGTATCAGTTGTCGAGGTCAAATGCTCCAATGTTCAATCGCCAGTAGAAGAAGATTCTTACGATATATGGGAGGAGACATCTGATGCATCGCTCTTTGAAAAATTTATTTGTACCCAGCAGGAAGAAGAAGAAGACAGTATGGATTATGTTCCATTAGAAGAGTATCAATCAGACGAATAATTTTCTCAAATTACTCATTACTTACACCGCTCTTGTCATTACAATAGTACCATTTTCAATTTAATACAATAGCTTTATAACTCAACAGAACCACAATAGATCGTGGAATAGGCCTACCGGGGAAACTACGTGAAAAAGAACGCGCCATGTACACTACCTCACGGGTGGCGCGGAAACGTGTGCATATTATGAGTAACACAACGTTTTCAACATTTTGCATCGCTATATCTCCGAAATGGTGATTCTTAAGAAAAAAAGTGTAGGAACAATTTTTATACATAATTGTATGATGAATAATTTTTGTCTCACCTATTTTTATGATAACACTTACCGTTTAGCTGGAAAACTCAAAAAACCGATTTTTGCAACATTTGACCTTGAATAATTTTTTTTCCACACGCTGGAGTCATGTGGATAATTGACAAATTGTGTGTAATAGGGTTCTCAACATTCATGCCAATTTTTAGCTAGGTGCGAATTAATGTAACCTTGCCCCTATTTTTGAAGCTAATTTGACCGGACTATATGTGCTTTTCTCGAACATAATAAAAAGCATAATTATTATATATTTACCATATATGGAAATGTATCGTCTGATGCCGGAAAGCCACCTGTTATTCTGTTTAACTCATTGATCGGGTTTGTAGTACACGTACCTGTGCAATAAATTAATATGATGTAGATTAATGTTAAAAATAATATACTAAAGATATAATATTTTTTATAATTGAAAAAACTTTTTGTGAACCACAATTTGAGACAAGTAAGTATAGTTTGAATTCGGAACTCAGTAGCACTAGTGTAATAAAAAAATTACGCAAAAATTGGTACTTATTTATCACAGAAATTCACTAAATATATTTTGTGACAATTTAAATAACTGTATACTTACCACAAAACGCGATCACAAATAAAATCACTAAGCAATTCATTTTTTTTTATTGCGGATATTTAAAAAAACTAGATCAGACAACAATGTCGTGAGCACGTAAATAGTAAACTAGATATAGATTATGCTCATTTAGATGTACAATCTTATCTACGTTCAATATTTTTATCTGCTAATCTATTATCTACTACACTAATATTATAAAGAGGAAAACTTTGTATGTTTGTTTGTTTGGTTGTAATGAATAGGCTCAAAAACTATTGGACTGATTAAAAAAATTCTTTCACCATTCGAAAGCTACATTGTCTACGAGTAACATAGGCTATATATTATTTTGGAGAAAAATAGGGTTCCGTAAGATATTTGGGTTTTTCGGACACAAGGTGTAAAAAATCAACCGGAAAAGTTACTTATTTTGCGTACGCTGCCTAAACTATAAAAGATAGAACCATACAATGTTCAAATTAATTTAAGATCTTATAAATACCCACAAAAAAGTTCGCGACACACTATAATTATCTATCTATGTCGTGTGAGGCACATCAACCATTTTTTTATTTAAATCATGTTTTTTTTTTGAACTACATTTAAACGCGTTTATTTTACTCATGCTATTGATCCTTATCAAAATAAATTATTTCATCACTAAGCACAGTTTATGTAGATAATATTTGGTCTTTGAATGATTAAAATTGAACGTTTGGTTTTGAAGTTATGGCGAAGTTAAAATATTACGATTTCTGCTGCACGGCCAGTTGCGAAGTCGGCTCTCTACGCAGCGGTCATGCGTGAAGTTTTATAAATAATTTTCGTGCGTTTTATAATATTTTGTTCTTAAAACTACACCCTACGCAAAAGTTCTTCTTAAGCAGTTCTTTTCAGGGCTAAGCAACATTTCTTTTCAAAGCTAGAACATTACACGCTATTAACATTTTCTTAAACATTTGAAAATGCCTAAGGGAGCCAGGTCTCACCTTTCTAAACATAGTTTTCAAGCACGGGCAGCAAGAATACGTCTTATTAGAGAATCTTCACCTGAACGTTCACAACGCCTTGCTGAACAAAATCAGAGAAACTCTCAGGTGCGTGCACGAGAGTCGAGTATCGAACGTTTGCAACGCTCTGCACAACAAAATCTGAGAATTTCTGAGTAACGTGCACGAGACTCAAGGCTGAAGCGTTTCCAACGTCTTTATGAACAAAATGTAAGGACCTCTGACTTACGCGAACGAGAGTCAAGTGTCGAGCGTTCGCAACGCCTTGCCGAACAAAGTATGAGAACCTCTGAGCTACGCGCTCAAGAGTCAAGGCTAGAGCGTTCCCAACTTCATCATGAACAAAATATATAGAGCTCTCAGTTGCGCGAAAGAGAGTCGAGTATCGAGCGTTTGCAGCGACTTAGAGCTGGCAGAGAGACAGCAGTTGTCCACAAATAGAGTTTTTCGCAATCGAATATTAGCTAACAGTAACAGACTGGCTTCCAGATATGATCCGCAGGTTGATTATGCACAACTTTAACATCCACAGAAAGACAATCCGTGCAGCCTGCGGATGATGACTGCGTCGTCGATGTTAGTGTCGGTATCTGTGAATAAACCTGGGAATCATTTTGCTAACCGTGTCTTTCTTGGGTAGGCTTTTTGCAGCGGTAACCGACATCCACGCGGGCGGAGCCGCGGGCGACCGCTAGTAACAAATATTTTGATAAAATTCAAGGTTCTCAGTGGACTAAGCGATAAAGCCACGTGTCTTTGTTACGCTCTTGCTGTCCCCCAAAGTTTCACTGTCGTTGTGTTAATGACTACTCCGCTCCCTTGGTATAGCGTAATGTTATAATAGTCTATTTGCTATTCTAGTGTTTGAACTATATAACTGTTAAATTTCATTAAAATCCTTTCGGTAGTTTTGGCGTAGATGAGTAACAACTTGATAACTTTTTTGGACTCAGCGCTCCAAAAAATCGTGATAACCAAATCTATGACGCATATTGTGAAAAAAATGTGTGGCCACCATTTTCATTGGATTCTCAAATTGACCTTTTTTTGGCCTCAATACCCTAAGACCATAAAAACAATACCCATATTGTGAAGTATTTTATGACCGCCATCTTGGTTTTGAAAACGACCCTCGAAATAAAAAAACGAGTACCCCACCTACTTCTAAGATTCAAAGAGGATACATCCGTGGTGTTATGGTTGTATACAATGATGTTTTAAGTAAAAAAGTGTAGATAGGTTACCCAAACGAAATTCTATCTTCAAAAACGGCACACTAACGCACACATACATTAAACGTCAAAGTAGGATGACATGATTGAAGTAGTGCGAGTGAAAAAGAGATAAACGTCAAATGTCAACGCGATACTCAGTATCATGTTTGTCAATTGGCAAACTTTTAATGTGCCACTTTTTGACTGCATATAACCTATCTACACTTTTTTACTTATAACATCATTGGTTGTATAGATCTTAATTTTGCCGAATGTCCTTTGTAAAAAAGTTGTCGTGTGTTCCGCCCAGTGGAAAGTGACCGGGCATGTGACTTTTTCAATTCATAATAATGTACTTTCTAAAGTTTATCTTGAAATCACCGAGATCCCGTATCTCGGAAAGCATGTAAAGCTGTTGGTCCCAGTTGTCATTCGTTTGACAGTCGTTATGGATAAATTGAAGCCCAGTTTACAAGGAGTATCGTGATTGCCCAGTTATAGGGTTGTCGCAGCTGAAGTCGAACCCAACATAGCTGAGAAAAGGCTAGGGAGTTTCAGTGCAAACGTCACTCGCGGAAATATCATGCGTGCAAGTGTCCATCACGCAAAGGGCTTTGCGCATGTGGTATGGCGCGAATACATCTAGTCAAACAAGTGTCCATTCGCGGAAATTTCTATGCACGCAAATTTCGATTCGCGCATACGGCTTATATCCTGCTAAAATCGTCGGTCCATCGTAATTAAGGCGGTCCACAACATTTAACTAATATTTGGCATCCGTTCTAAAATATTAACTAGTCCATCGACCGCCTGTCCGTCCACAAACATGACCACTCTACTTTGACTTCAGCCTACTGATTCTAACATCCATATCGATGACTTTAGATCTCTAGAGTCTTTATTTCGAACTAACTATCCCCCCGCGGTTTCGTCCACGTTGCTTCAATTTTTTTATTACTGCTCTGCTTCCGTACGTCATAGCGTGATGTTATGTAGCCTATATGATATGGTGTTTTATACGCTATTATATTACTGTAAAGTTTCATCAAAATCCTTTCAGTAGCTTTTGCGTGAATAAGTGACAAACATCCACACACACACATACAGACTTGCAAGAATCCTCCTCATATTATTAGGAGGTATCTTGCAAATACATTTGTAATATTATTAGAAGTCAACTGAAAGATTAGCTTTATCAGTTAACCAATACCAATTACCATGTGAGTGCGATGAATCTAAGCATTCAGTAGTTGTAGTAGCAGTATTTGTAAAGAGTGCTGCAATTTCCTGAACAAAGTACTTACATATTTGTCCTCACACTGAAAGTTTCTAGGATTGATATTGCCTTATTCGTTTTTCTAAGCACTATTTCATTGTCTTTACATCTAATCTTGTTGCTGATGTATAAAGCTTGATATGTTTATATGAATTATGTGTGATTACGTCTTTAATGATTCATCAATGCAATTATCACATCAACAACGGTTGGTGGGTTTTACGTAAATATTGTTTGATGGATTTTGTAATAATACACAGATAAGTGTTAGTTATTGAAATCCAATTATGGTCAATCATTAAATCCTAGTAAGCTCTCTATGTTTTGATATTAAAAAGCCAGGCACAAATGGTGTTGTTTGCCGACGACACTACTTCACTTGACTTCTCTTTTAATCCTTAGAATACACGTGATTTGAGTCATTATAGAAAGACAATAGCAGCCCGACAGCCGACTGTCGGTTGGTCGTCAAAAGGTTAAAAGAGCAGTCAGAGCCATTTACAATCTTCATATGCGCGATTCTCTACGGGAACTGTTTAAGGAAAATAACATTATGACGGTACTTTCTAATACATTTATAAAAACAGTAGCTTCTGCCCGCGGCTTCACTCACGATAGAAAGAGACAAAAAGTAGCCTATGTTACTCTCCATCCCTTCAACTATCTCCACTTAAAAAATCACGTCAATTCGTCGCTCCGTTTTGCCGTGAAAGAAATACAAACATACAGACAGACAGACACACTTTCCCATTTATAATATTAGTATGGATCATGTATGTTAGGAATCTCCATCTATTTGGAAAAAAGGGGCGATAGACACAAATATAACACAAGAAATAGGGACCAATTAATCCAACCTGGTTTTAGGCTGGCTAAAGTTGATACTTCCTTTATGGGGTAAAACTTTAAACAGTTTAAAGTTTTATAATAAAATACCACCCTAAATTTTTCAACTAACTAATTAGTACAACTAATTCTAGCTTTTGCCCGCGACTTCGTCCGCGTGGATTAATAGTTCCCATTCCAGGGGGAATTCTGGGATGAAAACTATTTTATGTCCTTTCTCGGGTCTAAGCATATATCTAAACCAAATTTCATTCAAATCGGTTCTGTGGTTTAGGCGTGAAGAAGAGACAGACAAACAGACAGAGTTACTTTCGCATTTATAATATTAGTACGGATTTCATCATCAAATGACTGCTCCCGTCCTGGGTGCGGCGGGAGGGCGTGTCAGACTTTTACTGACTAAAACCCACTCATGTTCCTTCGGTTGCCCTTTATGTTCCAGGGTCACGGTAACTATTATAAATATTCCGCAACCCTGGCAGGCGTTGGCCCAATTGGGCCCCTTCGTGTGCTGACTTCTCTTAAACGTTGTAATTAATGATTTTCGATTTAGTGCACATATTTATCACATAAATAGACAAAATAATTTATAGAGCATTATAGATGTTGCATAAAAAGAAATTACTAACGTTATTATAATCGAGATGTCAGGGATGTCCAAAATAATCTTCATAAGTACATATGAATTGAAAAAGTCACAATGGTACTTGTGCGGATTCAAACCCACAACCTCACACTTGAGAAGCGCGCGCCTTGTCCACAGGGCCATGACGACAACCAATACGAGGAAATTTTTTTTTTTGTGCAACTATAATTATATTAAAACCCGGATAGTTGCTTCAATGCGATACATCCCGGTTTTGAATACATTATGATAGTGATATAGAGGGTACGGGATTTCTTCTAAAATTTTAAGCGCCAATGAAAAAAACATCTTTTAATTTCCATTTCAGATTCTTAATTTAATACATTAGCTGTTATAATTCGAGCAACAGTAATCATTGCTAACACGGCCATTCCAGGTTGGAAAGTAGATACTCCGGAAGTGACCCGAGTTATCCACGGCCTAAACCTGGAGACACGAGTATACACTTCAGCCGGGGTTCCTTGAAATGTGCAGCTTTTGGTTCTGATAAGAACACCATTAAGATTTTCGTGGCATACTAGAGGGTTACCGTTGTCGCCCTGAAAACAAATTAAATAATATTAATATAGTGCTCTATTCGTCTTGCTGGGCTTTTTGCTCCATAAGTCTCAGCCAACTACATGAATTAGCCTTTCAATTCACAGTCTGAACTTCTTACTATACGGTAAAATAAAAGCCAGAATATCATTCAACGGTAAAATATTATGTGACATAAAAATACGAAATATAATAATATAAATGTTGACTTTAAAAATCGTTTATAAAATTATTTCAATGTCAACATCAAATATCGACTATGTTTAACATCCCGATCTGAGCAATCTGATTTGTATAGGCTAACCTTCGTTGTTTTTAGGGTTCCGTAGTCAACTAACCCTTATAGTTTCGCCATGTCTGTCTGTCCGTCCTCGCTTAATCTCTGTGGCCGTTAGCACTAGAAAGCTGAAATTTGGTACCAGTATGTAGGTATATCAATCACGCCTACAAATTGGTAAAATAAAAATTTCCCAACTTTTGAGCCATTAGTTTAGAAAATATGAAAAAATCAGATAAGTAGAACTTTATAAGGAGGGAAATTATTTTGACCTTGATGGTAAGAATAGTTTTTGTACAAAAAAGACAAAAAGGTTATACAAAATAATTTCTGGACTAAGTTTGTAGTAAGTGGGAACAGTTATTGTAAAGGACGGGAAACTCCGGAACCCTACACTGAGCGTGACCCGACACGTTCTTGGCCGGTTTTCTTTTTGTTTTTATTAACACCAGAATCTATTTTGCCGGCAGGGTTTTTATTTCTAGTTATTTCTATTTCTAACTAAATTATTTGATACACCCTAGAATTGACATACTTATTATGATCTCAAATATATCTTGCTTTTTTTTGTACGGTTATATGCAATGTAACTTTACTTTTGCAAACTTGTTGACTAACTATTTTTTTGAATTTATTTAAAAATACGGACACCATCCAAGAGCATTTTAGTATGAATCCTGGGCCCATTGTTCAACAGTGATGAGATTAATGTCATAGCTCTTGGAGTATCCTAGCTGCTTAGTTCGATTTGGTTTGTTTTTAACCGAATTCAAAAAAAGGAGATTTCTCAATTCGACCGTATATAATGTTTTTTTTATGTTTGTTTGCGGATAACTTCGTTGTTTATAAACCGAATTTGATGATTCTCTTTTATTTTATAAGTCATGATGCAGGGGTCCCGTATAAATTCTATGGCGATCGGTTCAGTGCTTCCGAAAAATTCTTCAAGAACAAAAAAAAAATCGACGAAATATACATTGACGATATGTGCGTTACTTCAAGTTTCTATTTTCGTTTTATATTACTTTGAAAGATACTGTAATACACATAAAAAAAATAAAGAAGTATTTCAAAAAAATTATAACCGCCTTCAAAAGCTAAAAACACAAAAATAACTAAAATTTCGGAAGTCGGTGGCTTCTCTTCAGCCAATAAATATGTGTTGCCACAGACTTCCGAAATTTTAGTTATTTTAGTGTTTTTAGTTTTTAAGGCGGTTATTATTTTTTTGAAAAAAGTTTTTTATTAAGAAAATTAACAATATACTTTTAAGGATTACAAGCATTCGTCGATATATTCTTCTTTTTTCTTACAAAATTAAAGAAATATACTTACAAATAAAGCTGTGTATAATGATACATTAAATATGTTAACATCAATATTCGTCCCATCAACGGCAACGGTTTGAAAACGGAAATGAATGAAAACACAATCTTCCAAAGTTGCTGGTTTAAATAAAGGTACAGAGTTTAATATTTGTTATCAGGCATCTAACGGTCCATAAATGTGTAAAACTGACATTAAAATGAAGTACTAGCTTTCGCCCGCGACTTCGCCCGCGTAAATATCGATACTTACGTCCTCAATTTTACCTCTTTAGTGTTAGAATTTTTTTGAATCATTTCTTAGTAGTTACCTACTCTTTATAAAGAACACAATTTGCATGTCTCTAGGATCAGCAGATTGAGGCTGTGCGTTGATATATAACCAATCAATCAATCAGTCAGTCAGTTTTTTTACTATAAATATATGCCACCAACTCTTCACAAATAACCCACGAAGAATCTACTAATACATATTCGCGGGCGTAACTGGAAGTTAATAAGAGCGCCTTAACACTAGCGTTTGTCCAGCGTAGGCGTTCGATAAACGTATGCGCAGCGCAGACGCCGCGTTGTCGCGGTGTCCGTGCAAGGGTAAATGAAATGAATACTACTACTGCGTTAAGCCGCAGGTGTGCGACGTGTGCGCCGCGTTACTACGGAGTACAACGCAATTGTGTGACGTCTGCGCCGCTTTAGCGCAGCGTTCCATTGACTGCAGAGGAAACGCCGGGACATCGCGGCGACTGATGATGTAATAACAGATTACCTCGCATGATGCATAATTCCGGAATTGCATAGCACACATCATGGAATCTGTTATAGTGACTGGGTTTTCTATTTCTTGACTTAAGTCTAAATTGGCGCACGTCGGCTGTGGAAATACCGTCTTCGATAAATACATTAACTCCGTACTGACCTGAAACAAACAAATAATTAAGCCCTAGTTATGAAAATATATTTTAACTTAAAAAACTTACTAATTGGAGAATAACTTTCAAATTTTGGAAGTCGGTCTCAGTACAAAATATTAACAGAACCATACTCGTCGACTTTCGAACCTTAAATCTTATTTATCAATTTGAAGTTTTTGCGTTAGTATTTAAAGGGTTCCATTGCCATTGCTTTAAGATCTTGATCAAAACCAGGAAGGGTTTCCTGACCCGAAGGAACATGAGTGGGTCTTAGTGTAAAAGTCTGACACGCCCTCCCGCCGCACCCAGGACGGGAGACGTCATTTGATGATTTCCCACTCCCCAAAAAAAAGGTTTCCTGACACCTTCCTTACCTAAACCTCAACCAATATGAATCGAAAGTGTAAATCGAGGACATATTTAGAACATTCATACACACAAACCCCCATAAACAAAAAACATCTTTATTTTAAGTTAGTTATAAAGGGTGATTAGAAAACAACAACGATAGAAGTATCTGCCATTATTATACAGTACAACAAGTAAAATAACCCTCCAGTTATTACATGGAAGGTTAAAAACTCGACGTTGTGAAGTATTTTCATTCTTTTTTAACATTACGGGAAACCAACAGTATTATCAACGTTTGTTGTTGAACAGTACACGGCCATTCATATAACAAAAAACTCCAAATCACGTGCTCTTTCAGAACCAACATGCGTAATAAATTTAAGATAATATATCTCATATCTCCATTGATTAAATACTTATAGCGAATTAAAATATATTGTGTAATCATTGTATCAGCTTTCGTGTTAACGCAGACGGACAAAACAAGTCTATCGACATGTGCCCAGTTTTTTACTATTGAGGTCGGCTTCCACCCAACCGGATTCAGCTGGATACCAGTGTATTACGTGAACCGACTGCCCATCAGACCTCCACAACCCAGTGACTGGGCGACGTCTTGGTTAGACTGATCAGACTTTCTGACTTCTGCGTACCCAAAACGACAACCGGGACCAACGGTTTTACGTGCTTTCTGAGGCACGGGATGTCAGTGATGTCCAGATAAACTTTAGAAAGTACATACTCGTAGTTACGAATTGAAAAAGTCATATTGGTACTTGCATATCCACTGGGCCTTCACGACAACTGACAAAAAACTTACATGGACATCTAATTATACAAAAACGTTTTTTTATAGTTGCCTAACAACGTTTCCAAAACCAACAACGTTTTCAAAAGTCAGTGGCAATTAACAACAAACAAAATAAACACATTACCCTTCTTTGCGTCGCGCAGTCGGGTAAAAAAGTAAGTCGCCGCTGCCGGCTTCCGAAATTTAAGTTATTTTTTCTGATTTTAGTTTTTGAAGGCGGTTCTTATTTTCAGAAGATCAGAGTATATTGCAGCCCATATGTAACCGTGTATACTTAAATTGTGTGGTTAAACATAAAATAACTTACAGAAGATGTTTCGTTTTGACCTCCCCAGCCAGAAGACACGCAAGCGCCTTGTTGATTAGAAGAGTCGGTCTGGGCAGTCGAGAGTGGCACAGGTTTTACTGCGTTACTAGGAAATTCGTTGACAAACTGAAATAAGAGATATATATCAAGTATACTTTATGTAACAAAATAATATATATATATATATATATAAACTCTTGGGAATAGGTCTTCAACTGCTTCTTTCCTCATTGAACCCTGTCTGCATCATATCAGACAGGATAGAACTAGGTCAATAGGCTCAAAGGACATTGCAGCTACTAGAAGTCATGACTGCGTAAAATGAATATCAATTCAAGCATAATTATTTACATGTAAGCTGTTACTTTTCATTCAAAATATGAAAAAAAAAACCCTTGAAAATTTGGAAAGTTTTATTTTATTGCAAGTACATACATGTAAACATTCCGACAATCCCTCATATCCTTTGTACTGAAATTTAAAAAAATACACTATACTCACTCTAATAATAGCGATATCGTTTACAAACGGTGTGTTCGGTCTGTAATCGGGGTGTACTATAAAGTTGGATATGTCCCTAACGCGATCGGGAGAAGCGTCGTTGGTAAGATTCGCTGCGCCAGCAAACACTCTGTAGTCATTTGGGTTGATTTGCACCCTGAAACATAGAATCATATTATGAGTATTATCTTCTATATTTTTAAGAAAGTGTTTATCCAAATTTACATCGTCATTTCTGGATACGCAAAAAAATTTTTTTTATGTGGTTTTCGCTTTATTTATTTGGAAAGTTGTAAACTATTTTATTTGTATGTAACTTCTGCTTGACACAGTAAGTTCAATGTTTAAATTTGAACTTCAGGTTGTACATGAAATTAAACATGGCCGAGTAGCTATTACATCCTAATAATACAAATTGTAAGTAAACATAACTAACCCATTGTTATATATACAAGAAGCAGCTGTCACTGCATGTCGAAGAGTGACCAGGGCTCCTCCGCATATGTGTCCTCTCGTATAATGATGAACTTCACTCTTTCGTTGCAACGAAACCTGAAGAATAATCAACGACATTATTATTTTAGTTCTGTTGATAACTTTTTGTAAACAAACTTCCTATTTAAAGTGATTGTAATAGTGCTATTTATTAAGAGTTAAATAATAAATAACTTTGAAGAACCCTTTGTTATTATGGGATCCCTTTTTTTCGCATAATGTTCTTTGTCCCAATATACTTCGGCATAACTTTTTTAGGCATACATTTTATGTTGGCATAATCATGTTAAAGACTAATTTGTTTTGGCATAAATTTGATTCGCATAACATTAGTAGGCCTAATGACTATTAGCTTAGACTATTAGCATAACGTTAGTAGGCCTAATGACTATCAGCATAATAATATTTAGGCATACAATTAATATAAATAACAAAAACAATTTTCATGCAAATGATTTATTATAAATATACATTTCATTATGTAACTTAAATGATTTTTCAATCGCGAGAAACGTTTATTTCACACAGCAGTGAATCAGTTAACTTCAAACAGTTAACTTCTAAAACAGAAATAAAATGGCGACTATTCCTCAGATAGAAGTTAACTGATTGAAACAGTGGTCCTTAATTATCTATAATTATTTATTTTAGGTGTATATTTTTAGTAATGATGAAAACTGGTTGCAATGTGAACTTTAGGGCACCCCGACTCGGATAGGTTAGGTTAGAAGGGGATGGCGGGGTCGTGTGAGCGGAACCCTTTCGTGGTTTTTTTTTATAAACCACCCAAAAGTAGGAGCCCGCGAAGCGGGGCTCCGTCGACCCAGCCCACCCTCGATGTAAAACAGCGGGTGACGCGATCTTAACTGTATATCTGCGCAATGTTATGTTGGATAGTTTACAGGTTACATCCGGTGTTGTTTATTATATGGACCTTGTGGAAACCAGAACCAATTTGCGTGCGTTCAAGCGTTTTTGCCATACCTACTATTGGAATCAATCGTAACAGCTCACATTTTAGGACCCATTAATTTTTAACAGATCCTATTCCGTGGTGCTTGGCAATCTGGGCTTCTCCCAGTTGTAATCGCCCCTTTGTGCCTATTGGCCTAGTTCCGTTCTGTCTCCTGCTTATGGAGGGAAGTGGAAAAAACATATTTTTCTTAGTCCTCCGCTGTTCTTTTCTGATTAATTTTGTTGCGGGATCCAGGACAGTTGAATCGTTTTTCCGGGACTCGTCGAGCTTCATTGCTCGGCGCTTTTCTGGCGGACTCCACTGTTGATTCTGGCTTTCAGGAGTTGCAGTGGTTGGGAATAGTGTGGTGGGATTGTCCCAAAAAAAAAGCCCACCCTCGATCATGTATAAAATATTTTAAGGTTTTTAAAATTTATGCTTTAGGATATTATGCTTAAAAAAGTTATGCTTTAGAACTTTATGATTAAAAAAGTTATGCTTTAGAACTTTATGCTTAATAAGTTTATGCTTTAGAATATTATGCCTAATCATTATTACGGTTATGCTTAAAAAAATTATGCATGAGCTGTTATGCGTAATTATATTATGCGAAAATATAATTATGCCAAATAACATTATGCTAAGTTATATTAGGTCTTATTTAATGCAAATGGATAGGGAACCCCTTGATATCTTGTTATGATCGATTATGGCACAGCACGCGATTTTGGACGAGCATGTACATAAATATCTCAATTTCAATTCAATTCATCAGTACAATCTTGTTTATGCATCGATCACTCATTACTAGTCAATAAAAATTGAATGTAGGTATAAGAATATTATTAAAGTATGTACTTTTCTCGAACATAATAAAAAGCATAATTATTATTTATTTACCATATATGGAAATGTGTTGTCTGACGCCGAATAGCCACCTTTTATTCTGTTTAACTCATTGACCGGGTTTGTAGTACACGTACCTGTTCAATAAATTAATGTGGTATAGATATTAGTGTTCAAAATAAAATAATAAAGATATTACTGGAAATAATATTTGTTGAACACTTCCAAATATAAAAGAATAAAAACTATGTTAACAATATTTTTTATAAGAGAAAAAGCTTTTTGTGAACCACAATTTAAGGATAGCTTTTATTTGGAACTTTTTTTAAAGTGTATTAAAAAAATATACAAAAAATACATTTATCACAAATAATTTTCGCTAAAATATATATTTTCTGACAATTAAAATAACTGTAGACTTACCACAAAAAGCGATCACAAATAAAAACACGAAGCTATTCATTTTTTGATTGCGGATATAAATAAAAAAAAAATCTATGCTAGACAACTATGTCGTAAGCACATAAATACTAAACTAGATATTCATTGAGCTCATTTAGATGTACAATCTTATCTACATTCAATGTTTTTTTATCTGCTAATAACAATTATTTTGATAAAATTCAAGGTTCTCAGTGAGCTAAGCGAGAGAGCCACGTGGCTTTTTTTACGTACTAGTCCCCCAAAGTTTCACTGTCGTTGTGTTAAGTCTTTAGTTACTATTCCGCTCTCTTGGTTCATAGCGTAATTTTATAGTTTAATTGCAATTCTGGTGTTTGAGCTATATAACTGTTAATTTTCAACAAAATCGTTTTTGTAGTTTTTATGTGAATCGGTAACAATTAGATAACTTTTTTGGACTTCTAACATGACGCATATAGTGAAAAATGTTTATGGCCGCCATTTTGTATTCTCAAGCCGACCTTTTGGACACTCCCAGGAACCATGAAAACAATACCCATATTGTCGCAGAAGTGCTTGAGCACAAATGTTGCTCGCGGAAATATCATGCGTGCAAGTGTCCATCGCGCAAAAGGCTTCGCGCAAGTGGTTTGGCGCGGAAACGTCTAGTCGCTCATATGTCGCATAACCAAGCCGCGCAAGTATCTTTTGTCCTGCAAAATTCGTCGGCCCATCGTGAATTCTAAAACATAGCTGTTCCATCGATCGCCTGTCCGTCCACAAAATAAAATATTTAACATTCCGCCCACCAAGAACATTCTGTAAGATGTCCTTGGTGGGCGGAATGTTAAATATTTTATATAATGTAAATGTTTACCCGTCGCATCCCTAGATGGCGTTACGCTAATAAAAGACGCGCTATGGTTTCGTTACATTCATTTGGTTAGGTTTGCGATTATTTATTGTGTCAGTCAGTGAGCAGCGCAACTATCGGAATAAAAGTGAACTAAAGTGTAAAGTGTATTAGAATAAACGGGAGTGAAGTTCATTCGTGGTATAATTTCGGTAGTTTGGACCCTCCGTAGACCCTCGGTTTAAACATTGGTCCTTCGGAGTCGGATTCGGTCGTGAGTGTTTTGGTGTTCATCGGTGGTGGTAGTGAATGCCACCCTTCGCGTCGTGACTGGACAGCGGACCGCTATCCAGAGCAGCCCCTTCGGCGGGTACCAAGTGTGAGGTGCCCAGAAGCTGGAGGAGGAGCCGGGTGGAACTGGAGTCTGAGGAGCAGCAGCTTCTTGGAGCCAACGCAGCCAGGAGGGAACTGGCTGTGACGCCCTGGAGGAGGATCAGCGCGAGGGAGGTGAAGCAGATCTAGTAAGCAGCTAAGTGTGTGTGAGTGAGTTAGTGAAGAAAAACCGTGAGTACTCTAGTAAATTTCCTATTAGAAAGTGCAGTTCAGCTAACTTTGGACTTGCAAAATATTTTAGAAGAAAGTGGTTGAGACGGGGAACCTATGCCCAAATTTCAAAAAACTTTACAAGTTACAGTTGTCAAACACTTGTAAAAATTTAAAAATCGTGCTTTTGACTTAGATTTTGTGCGCGATAAATTTGAAAAGGTTCTAAGTGTTTTAGAGACTTTATTTATTACTATTAATTTTATTTTATAGTGTTGTTTGTGTATTTCCTATTATATTTACTTTGATTGTTTTTATTGATAAAAATGGATGCCTACAATTTCATTCAGGAGGACATTAAGTCCAAAATTGTAAAGGCAAAAATAAATTTCAAGAAATGTGCTAAGGATCGTCTTACAGTCTCATATATTGAGACACGTTTAGAAGGTTTGGAACAACATTGGAATGTGTTTTACTCGACGCACTTAAAAATAATTAGCGAAATTAAACGATCTGATTTGCTTAGTTCCAACTATCACAAGGATAATGTGTACGATGAAGTAGAAGATATTTATATGTTATACAAAAGTGATTTAAAAGCGCTGTTATGCCCGGGTAAAACTGTACAACATACCGATACACAAAGTGGTTCAGGAAATTGCAATGAAGTTTCTAGTTTCAAGTTACCGGAAGTAAAAATTCCTACGTTCTCTGGTAAATATCTCGAGTGGCAGACCTTTCGGGACTTATTTATCGGATTAATACATAATAATAAAAGGCTGGATGATGCACAAAAAATGTATTATCTTAAGGGGTATTTAACCGGAGACGCAGAACTCTTATTGAGAAATGTAAACGTTACTTCCGATAATTATAAGGCAAGTTGGGAGAAACTAGAATCTATGTATAACAACAAACGGTTTTTGTCAAATGGTATTTTGAAACGGCTTTTTGGTCAAAGAGTATTAACGGTAGAATCAGCTGCAGATATCAAAAGATTAATCAGTACTACTTCTGACTGTTTGGGATCATTGCAAAACTTAGGCATTGATGTGGCCTCTTGGGACATCTTGATAATTTATATAGTTAGTACAAAATTGGATAAAGATACCAGAAAGGCCTGGGAGTTGCAAGTTGCCTCTGCTACCACAGATGATTTACCTACGTTTAAACAATTTAATGATTTTTTGTTAAGTCGCTTTCGTGGTTTGGAAAACCTGGATAGCAAAATAGATAAAAACCCAAAAGGCACACAGTCATTTCATGTAATGAAAGATAAAAATAATTTGGTTTGTGAATATTGTTCAGCTGATCATCGCATTTATTCTTGTCCAAAGTTTTGTAAAGAATCTATTGATAGTCGTCGAAATATCGCACAAGAAAAGAACTTATGCTTCATTTGTTTAAAAAGTAACCACTCTGCTAGGTTCTGCAAAAACACTCATAGGTGCCAGGTGTGTAAACGCCGCCATCATTCATTGCTACACCCCACAGGGGGTTCTGGGTCTGATATTGGTGAGGGTAGTACGGCTGCTCACGCGGGAACCTCATCAAATAAAGAGGACAATTTTATTGCCGCAAAAGCGGAGGAAAAACCATTGGTCGCATGTCATTTGACAGGAAATATCAAGCAAACGGTGTTATTAAGCACAGCCTTATTGAAGGCTGAGTCAAGACATGGGACGTATCGAATGGTTAGGGCGTTACTGGACCAAGGATCGCAAGGATCCTTTGTAACGGAATCAATGGTTCAGTTTTTGGGTTTGAAGAAAATATCTTCAAAAAATACAGTGATTGGTGTGGGTGGAGATAAAAGTACTACGTCAACTGCTAAAGTAATAATCACGATTGGTTCGAGAATCGATCCAACGTTCAAAATCCAGGTAAATGCCTTCGTTCTGAAATCGGTAACAGCAGTTCTTCCGTCTACCAAAGTATCCAAAGTAGAATGGATAGATTTAGTTGACACCGAGTTGGCTGATCCGGAATATTTCAGGCCTAATAAAATTGATCTTTTATTAGGTGCTGAAATATACAGCCAGGTCATTCGGGAAGGAGTAAAGAAGAACTCAAGTGGGACGCTCTTAGCGCAGGGCACTGCGTTAGGCTGGATATTGTCGGGGGCAGTTGAAGTAGACAATAGTAATAATATTCAATCACATATTACCGTGATGCACTCCAGTGTCCGAGATGATGACATATTAAGAAAATTTTGGGAATTAGAGGCGGAACCATCGGCAAAAAGGATGCTCACGGAGGATGAAGTCAAGTGTGAACAATTGTTTACGACTTCTACATTGCGTAATAAAGATGGCAGGTACATCGTAAGATTACCGCTGCGGGATGAAGAGCTGATTGGCAAGTTCGGCGAGTCGAAGAATATAGCTGAAAAAAGACTTAAAAGCTTAGAAATAAAATTAGCAAGAAATAGTAAATTAAAACAGGATTACGAAAAAGTTATTCATGAATACTCGGAACTACAACATATGGAAAAAGTCTTACAAGAAAAAAGAAAGATTAAAAAAGCCATATACTTACCACATCACGCCGTCGTCCGCGAGGATAGAGAGACAACAAAGGTGCGAGTCGTCTTCGATGCGTCCTGTAAAGGTTCAAAAGGGATGTCACTTAATGACAATTTGTTGATCGGACCTACCTTGCAGTCAGAACTTCGCCACATTATTATGCGCTGGAGATCTTACAAGATATGTTTGGTTGCAGATATTATTAAAATGTATCGGCAAGTTTTAGTGAACCGTCAAGATACCATATTTCAGCGCATACTATGGAGGGATGATCCTGAAAAAGAAATCGAAGAGTACGAACTGATAACGGTGACATTTGGTACTGCATCAGCACCATACTTGGCAGTTCGGGCTCTACAACAACTAGCGTATGACGAATGTGAAGAGAAGCCTGATATAAAGAATATTATTTTGAATGAATTCTATATGGATGATTTGATGACTGGAGCTGAAACCATAAAACAAGGCATTAAAATCTTTACTGAAATGAATGATACTTTGAGGAAAGGTGGGTTTGAGTTGCAAAAATGGATGAGTAATAGTAAGGAGTTATTAAATAATATAATAAATGAGAAGGGATCTACACATGAAAAGTTAAAAATAAAAATGGATGATATAACAAAAATACTGGGACTTACATGGAACTCTAACGAAGATTTCTTTCAGTATTCTTTAAATCTCCCGACGATTACTGGACCTGCAACTAAAAGAAAAATTATTTCAGAGATTACACGTCTATTTGACCCTCTAGGCTGGTTAGCGCCTAGTATTATATTAGCCAAAATACTTATACAAAAGCTTTGGTTAGCGGGTATAAGTTGGGATGAAGAAGTTCCAAAGGTTTTAATAAAAGAATGGATTACTTACCGAAGTGACTTACCTTCATTGGGGAAGATTAAAATTCCACGTTGGCTGAATATAAAATCAAGCAATGTATTGACGGAGTTGCATTGTTTTTCGGATGCTTCCAAAATGGCCTACGCTGCAGTGGTGTACGTCAGAGTCGTAGATGTAGATGGTAACGTACAAGTTGCGTTAGTTACCTCAAAAACCAAGGTGGCTCCTATCAAACAGGTGTCAATACCTAGGTTGGAATTGTGTGGAGCCGTCCTATTGGCTAAGTTGATTGTGAATGTTGCCAAAACTCTGGACGTAAATATGGCAGGCCTACATTCTTGGACCGATTCCGAGGTTGTTCTCGCATGGCTTAATAGCCATCCAAGCCGTTGGAAACCTTTTGTGGCCAATCGCGTAGCAGACATTTTGGAAACATTAGACACACAGTATTGGTCATACGTTTCATCCAAGCAAAACCCAGCAGATTGTGCGTCTCGTGGTGTAGCTCCTGCGGAACTCGGCAACACTGCGATATGGTTTAATGGACCCGATTTCCTAAGACAACCAGTGATTGAATATAAAAAACCTAAACACGTGGTTACTAAATTGGAAGAAGTAAAAGTACATTCCGGTATTCTTGACCTTTCCTTTTGGGAAAGATTTTCATCTCTTCGAAAGTTGATTCGGATAGTATCCTACTGCAGAAGGTTTTTGCGCTTAATGAGTGATAGTGCTAACCAGCAAAGAACCAAACTGTTGTCTACTACAGAACTCGAGGAGGCGATGGAAGTGTGTATCAGAAAGGGTCAAGAAGAAGAGTTACAGGAAGAAATACAAGAACTTAAGAAGACAGGGTCTTTAGGAAAAAAGGGAAAAAAGTATAAGTCTTTAAACTTATTTTTGGACTCAAAGGGAATAGTCCGAGTGGGAGGAAGATTAGAGATGTCTCAACTGACGTATGATCGCAAACATCCAATACTTATACCTAAGGATTCGTATATAACTAAGCTTCTTATTAGTGAAGCGCATCAGAAAACGATGCATGGGGGACCTCAAGCTATGATCGCTTATTTGAGATCACGGTATTGGATCATAGGGATAAAATCGTTGGTTAAGGCTTATTATAGAAATTGTGTCATTTGTGTTAGGTATTCAAATAAAGTCAGAAACCAATTAATGGGACAGTTACCATCTCCCCGTGTTACACCAAATAAAGCTTTCCTCCACAGTGGAGTTGATTACGCAGGCCCGATAAACATCAGGGTATCTAAAGGTCGTGGTAATAGGTCATACAAGGGGTACATTGCGCTCTTTATTTGTCTGTCTACGCGGGCGATTCATATAAAAGCGGTCAGTGACATGACGTCTAAGGGATTCTTAGCCGCTTTCAAGAGGTTCGTGGCGAGGCGTGGACATTGCGCTGAACTGTACAGTGACAATGGTACCAATTTTGTTGGCGCCGCACGAGAGCTGCAGGATCTGTTCGATGAAGAAAAATCTAACTACTTACCCGAACTAATTGATTGCCTAGCGAATAATGGTACAAAGTGGAACTTTATTCCTCCTCACGCGCCAAACTTTGGTGGTTTATGGGAGGCAGGCATAAAATCTACTAAGTACCACCTAAGAAGAGTAATTGGGAACTCAACGTTAACTTTTGAAGAGCTAACGACAGTGTTAGCCCAAATTGAAGCATGCCTTAATTCAAGGCCGCTTTCTGGTGTGGATCAAACTGAGTTAACAGTGTTAACTCCTGGTCATTTTTTGGTAGGGGAACCACTCGTCTTAGTACCTGATTCAAATTACGAAAAGGTTAACATTTCTAGTCTCAGACGGTGGCAACTTACCCAAAGAATGGTACAGGACTACTGGCGGAGATGGTCACAAGATTACTTAAACCAGTTTTTACAACGTCATAAGTGGGCTCACCAAAATCCAGAACCAACCATAGGCAGCATAGTTCTTATAAAAGAGGATGGTTTGCCTCCTGGCAAGTGGTTGCTCGGGAAAATAGAGCAAAAACATCCTGGCCCAGACGGAATCACGCGAGTAGTTACTGTGCGAACCAAGTACTCTTTGATCAAGAGGTCTGTTAATAAGTTGGCTATACTTCCTATAGCAACTTAATTTTTACATTAATAACTGTTATTGTTTATTGGTTGTTGAATTACATTTATTGTTATTAATAGTAGGTACGCATCTAGATCATAAAAGTTAGAAAATTGTTTTTTGTTTGTTTTGTATACCTGTTATAAGTTTGTATGTGTTATTGGATTAAAATATTGTATTGAAACCATATTATTAGACTTTCTGCATGGTGGGCGGTGTAATTTTAAAGAAGAACATTCTGTAAGATGTCCTTGGTGGGCGGAATGTTAAATATTTTATATAATGTAAATGTTTACCCGTCGCATCCCTAGATGGCGTTACGCTAATAAAAGACGCGCTATGGTTTCGTTACATTCATTTGGTTAGGTTTGCGATTATTTATTGTGTCAGTCAGTGAGCAGCGCAACTATCGGAATAAAAGTGAACTAAAGTGTAAAGTGTATTAGAATAAACGGGAGTGAAGTTCATTCGTGGTATAATTTCGGTAGTTTGGACCCTCCGTAGACCCTCGGTTTAAACACATGACCACTCTACTTTGACTTCAGCCTACTGATTCTAACATCCATATCGATGAGTTTAGATCTCTAGCGTCTTTATTTCGAACTAGCTATCCCCCCGCGGTTTCGTCCACGTTGCTTCAAATTTTTTGTTACTGCTCTGCTTCCGTACGTCATAGCGTGATGTTTTGTAGTCTATATATTATTCTGATTTATAAGCTTTATCACTGTAAAGTTTCGTCAAAATCCTTTCAATAGCTTAAAAGTGCCAAACATTCACACACACACACAAACAAAACTTGCATGAATCTTCCTAATATTATAATATATTCACCTTTGTAATATTAGGAGGAGTGAACTGAAACATTAGCTTGATTAGTTAACCAATACCATGTGAGAGCGATTAATCTAAGCATTCAGTAGTTTAAGAAGCAATATTTGTAAAGAGTGCTGCAATTTCCTGAACAAAGTAGATATTTGTCCTCACGGCTACACGGAAAGTTTTTAGACTCGATATTGCCTTATTCGTTGTTCTAAACACTATTTCATTATCTTTTTTATTCTTGTTGCTTGTATGTAAAGCTTGATATGCAAATGTGAATAATGGCATCTGAATGGCTGACTGTGATTACGTTCTTAATGATTCATCAATACAAATTATCACATCAAAAACGCTTGGTGGGTTTTACGTAAATACTTTTTAATAAATTTTGTAACAATATATCAAGAAAGATATATTTACACAGAGAAGTGTTTGGCAAAGTTAAGAATGAAAAATGTCAAGACAAATTCAAAAATTGTTATCTTTTTTTTTATGGGACAATCCCACCACACTATTCCCAACCACTGCAACTCCTGAAAGCCAGAATCAACAGTGGAGTCCGCCAGAAAAGCGCCGAAGCAATGAATCTCGACGAGTCCCGGAGAAACGATTCAACTGTCTTGGATCCCGCAACGAAATTAATCAGAAAGAACTGCGGAGGAGTAAGAAAAATAAATATTTTCACTTCCCTTCATAACAAGCAGGAGACAGAACAGAACTAGGCCAATAGGCACAAAGGGGCAATCACAACTGGGAGAAGCCCAGATTGCCTAGCACCACGGAATACAGTTTGTAATAAAATTACTGGGTCCTAAAACTGTGAGCTGTTACAATTCATTCCAATAATAGGTATGGCAAAAGCGCTTGAACGCACGGAAATTGGTTTTAGTTTCCACAAGGTCCGCATAGTAAACGACACCAGATGTAAAAATTGTTATCTAAGACTTATTAAATTGAAATCCAATTATGGTAAATCATCAAACCTTGCCAAGGTCTCTGTGTTTTGAAAGACCTCTCTTATGATACCCACACGATGGGGTATACGTGAAAATAAAAAATCATCCCTACTTCATGTGTAGGAGAGGTGCCCTAAAAATAAATATTATTTAGTTTAAATATACACATACGCAAGTAAAGTTGCATCCTTATAGCACTAACCGTTATCCTTTCAACGACCAAGCGACAAGCGGCTTTCGGGTTGCTGTTGTCTTTCTATTGTGTCTCAAATTACGTGTGTTCGAAGGATTAACAGGTAGGTCGAGGTGAGACGAACGGAGGACGGAAGCTGAAATTAGCTGATTTTTTGTATAAAATTATTGATGTGAAACATCTATAGCCGCACGTAAAACAAATTTCTGGCATGGCGACGCATGCCGTGGCGACGCGTCGCCACGCTATATGATGGTGTATATTATACAGTCACAGTCTTGTGTACTGTGTGGCGATGATGTAATGTCGATGTTTCACATCTGCCAGGCGTCCCGTGACGGCTCACTTTTATTTTTTTCCATTATGGTGCTCTAAAAGTTGTCTCAAGCCCTAGCCCGGTGGTTCAACGAAAAGTAGAAAACACATATATTTTAAGACCAAACGTATATTTTCAGAGCCGGGACAGGCGCAGCAAGGGGTTCCATTTTTTGCTCAGTAGGTTCAATATACTATGTCATGAACTTGTACTTGGCTGTGTACTTTTCCGTTTTATTTTGTTACTTATTATGTAATTTTTTCACATCTTCAAAAGCAACCGTTAAGCAGAGCGCAAGTGAAAGTAACTCTAACAAAAATTTACACTTTAAAGCTTAGTACAAGTGTTTGTATGTATTTTATAACCAGATTCCTTAACCGTAATAGTTTTCACTCACCCTCAATATTTTTTAGGTTCAGGAAAAAAAAACCTCGTCTTAGTTTAAATTTTCAGGAAACCTTTGTTGATTTCATTCTTTTTAAATACTTACATCCGTACTAATATTATAAATGCGAAAGTAACTCTGTCTGCCGGTCTGTTTGTATCTTCTTCACGCCTGAACCACTGAATTATTTGAATGAAATTTGGTACAGATATAGTTTGGGTGCCGAGGAGGACAGGAAGGACATAGGATAGTTTTGATCCCGGAAATCCTCCGGGAACGGGAACTATGATTCCGCGGACAAAGTCGCGGGAAAAAGCTAGTTCCTAATAAAAGAGTTAGGTTTGATTGTCATATCTATAATGCAGGCTGTCGTGACGTCGGTTGCGATATTCTAGACACTAACAGTTTGAAATAATGATGATGAAAGATGATACAGACGAAGTCAATAAATTCTACTATCTGATGTCATTAACTAAATATACGATTCAGACAATCACCCCAGTTTTTCGTTCCACATTGCAAAGTGACATGCAAAGTATTTGGCAAATAAACGATTTGTATTTCGGGTTATCGGGCTTATTGAGGAACTTAGCAGCACCAGGGTGGGTTGTCACATTGGACGCGAAAGCGTTAACAATCTAAGCTATGCTGAGCTTATGTAACTCCCAACTTAATGTTGTATCAAAATTTAAGTATTTAGGACACATCCTTACAGATGATCTGAAGGATGATAAAGATGTAGAACGCCAAAGACGTGTAATTGCTATGAAATACAATATGCTAGCTAGAAGATTTTCTCAGTGTTCAAATCAAGTAAAAACTTCCCTATTTCAGTCGTACTGTCAGGCGTTCTACACCAGCCAACTATGGTGGAATTACACGCAGAAAGCCATAAACACCATGCGTGTTCAATATAATAACGGCTTTCGCGCAATGCTGAACCTACCTTGGCGGTGTAGTGCGTCTGGCATGTTTGCTGAACATGGGGTAAGCGATTTCTTTGCTTTAATCCGTAGACTGAAAAACTCCTTCCATACAAGAGTTATAAATTGCAATAACGAAATAATTAATGCTGTATTCACTTCAACTTTTCAACACTCTAAACTATTTTGTTGCTGTCAGAAAAATATTGATATATGTAAAATGCCGAATTCCACTCGACACATACCTCACTCACTCACTGACTAAATTTTAATGACTAAATTCATACAATCAATTTTAATGTTCTTGGTTAGATTTTTAAATTTCTAAATGTGCATGACTTGGTGCCTATACTGTAGGTATAGGCAACCAAATATTCAATTATATTGTTTTCAAATAAAATAAATTTAATTAATTTAATTGTAATTTAATTTAATTTAATTCATTGTAATTCCCTTTTTAATTTTAATGGACTCATTATTGACTAATTAATGACATGTTTTGTTTTGTTTTGTTGATGAATGAAATGAACGTAATGTAATGTAATGGAATATAATGTAATGTAATATGGGTCATTGCCTGAAATAAAAGTATTTTTTTTTTTATTTTTTTTTTTTATTTATTTTTATGTATAAAAGTAACCTATTTGTGATAGATTGATTGATTAAAATATCATTATTATTATGTAAGTAATACTTTAAATGAACATGTTTATTGTTGGCACATAAGTTACGTGTCATTCATAGAATTAGACTAAATTTTGTCATTGAAATAATTCTAGTTTGAGATGAATACATAGGCCGTTTAGATAAATCTAAACAAAACACCTTTGATCTATTCATTGGCTATATGGTAATCAGGCTGATTTAATGCAAACTGCCAAAGTCGAAAATTTAAAACGAAACATTATTATATTTACTATCTTTTGTTACAAAACAAGAACTTAGGCATTATTACACGTCTTTACGTTCCGGGGCCACGGAAACTATTATAAACATTCCGCAACTATTATCACAGATTGCTTTTCAAAATGTAAAAGACCCGACCCGAGTTCAGAGTTTTTATTCAACATTTCGTCAAATCAGTTGTGTCAAATGTCAAAATCTTGTCTTGGTTAAGCGTCAACAGAAGAATAGTCATGGTATAATTGTTTGCATTAATAATATGAACAAAGGGTGCAATGTAAGTGCAATCTCTTTTGATCGTCTTTTCATCAATTTTAATTTAATCGAAGAAAATCTTGCTTCAAACAAATAAGTTGGTGGTGCGACCGATAATGGTAACGATGAATCATTCTAAATAGCCGCTTAAAATAACAGTGACATTATGCATACAGATAATTATCTTTCGTGTACGACCAGCAGAGGCAATACTCTGTTATCAACACATTGGTAAAGCTACGATGTTAATATAAATATCACATCACTAAAAGTTATAATTATATCTCTAAGCGGACAACGAATTGCGCCTACCCCTCTTAACAACTATAATTAAGGCGGAACCACATTACCGTGTCGTGGCGCGCCATGATGCTTCCTGGCGTGGCGGTGAGTGTGCACACTTACGTGTCGTGTCGTGGCGCATTCTGGCGTTTTTTCTGAACAGTACTTAACGAACCTTTGCAGCGTTCAAACGTACATAATGATTATTTTTAATGAAAACCTTAAATTTCTCTAAGCATTGAAATTTCTTAATAGCAAAAAAATAAACGAAAATACTGAGTTCACCCTATAAACAGAGGATTGTTAATTTTGTATAATTATTCGCTTATCCCTTTTTAAATAAACAATAAAGTAATATACTATTTTATTGACTTTTAACGTTTTAGCAATTTCTTTCCAAACACCATTTACAAGTTCAATAAGATCGTCAGAAATTTTGCTGCAAATATTAATAAATCCAAAAGTGCCCGCCAGATGTTCGGTTCGCGCCACGAGCCACGCCCGGTACAGAAACACATTTTGCCCGTGTGTCGTGTCGCGTCATAAACCCCCACCACCGCTCTGGCGCAATCGGTGGCGAGCAGTCGGCGACACCGCCGAACGTGTCGCGCCACGACACGCCATACAAGTGTGTCTCTAACCATATTAAATGTATGAAACCGATATGCTTCTGGCGCGCCACGACACGGTAATGTGGTTCCGCCTTTATTGTTCTACATAAATAACCTTTACTGATATATAAATTAGTCTTATTCGTGGCCTTTGGTTACCAAAACCCATCCTCTTATTTGTCATAATAATAAACAACATACTTTGATACATATCGATTCAAGATATGTGCATTAAAAAAATTATGTCGGGTGTACAGTCAGCAAAGAGGTATGCTACCAAGGCCGTCAGATACAATTACAGTTTTTTCAATAACCAATGGATATATTTTGATTAAAATTTCAAATGTGGTAGAAATCCCACCACACTATTCCCAACCACTGCAACTCCTGAAAGCCAGAATCAACAGTGGAGTCCGCCAGAAAAGCGCCGAGCAATGAAGCTCGACGAGTCCCGGAGTAACGATTCAACTGTCTTGGATTCCGCAACGAAATTAATCAGAAAAGTACATCGGTACATCTTACAACAGGAGTAAGAAAAATTATGTTTTCCACTTCCCTCCAAACAAGCAGGTGACAGAACAGAACTAGGCCAATAGGCACAAAGGGGCGATTACAACTGGGAGAAGCCCAGATTGAATTTGTTATTTAAAATTTCCATTTAAATTTCATTTGGATACATCAATCGGTGTTCAAGAAAACCTTGATTATATTTTATGGCCCTGGTCACATATCTATTTACATTCTAGTACAATTCATACAACGATTAAATGTACATTCAATCATTGTATGAATTGTACTAGAATGTATAAAATGTGTCTTGCCCTTAATTACTGATAACTTTTTATCATGTTTTAATTTATTTTTATATTCCCACGTTTTGTTTCTGCATCACTCTAAAGTAGACTGGTAGAAATTTCTCAAGTCATAAAGTTCACCTTGGTAATTAGTTTTGTATTTGTGCGTAAAATTTTAACAAATTTTTAAATTTACCAACTTAACAGGAAAATATTCTTTTAGTTCATCCGTATTTTCACATTTCGGCTCCTATTGATATCATAATCAGAAGTGACGTATTCTGGAGGTTATCAGAACCTATTAGGTGTTGAAATGCCAATACTTTATGAAACTAGCCTTGATTGACTATTTACGGGTACAATTTGATGCTGCCCTGGAGACAATGGAAATGCACGGTTTCCCAGCACTATTCCTTGATCGAAAATCAGCTAAAAGGCAATCAGGTTGCGTTGAGTGTACAGGGGTCTTTAGCTCGGCAGCTATGGTATATCTTTTGCTCCCTTTCTTCTTCATCATCTTCTTCTCAAACTTCATCACGAGGAGCTCTATTTAAACTTCTACCCACAAAGATAATCTTTATATTGTCTAAAGACGTAAACCACACAACATTTTCAACAAGATTAGAAACGACACAAAGCAAAAAAAAAAAACATGTTCAAAAACGCTTTTCAAAGGACATTGCTACGCGTCCGTACATTGTTGGCCTAAGAACCGACAGGGAGGTGTTTTAACATTTTGAGTTCTAAATGATACATATATTCGATTGAAACTAAATTAAAACTACGGACACTTGAGACTTCTAAAAGCCATTAAAATACTTTCGGATTTTGAGGTTATAATTATGCCATTACAAACATACATCATAGATTAAAACAACATGTTTTGCTTCACAAAATGTTTATTTAATTACAACATCATGTCACATCCCAGGTATCATATATATGTTCGACCAATATAATTGCAGTGGCAGAAGTCTTTCCAAGACATATATTCACATAGTATCAGTCTATCCTCAATGCAATTACTTGATGAGAGCGTGCACGATATGGTGGCAATGTAACGCAGAGCACATTCTTCACCAAAGTGACTTACATTTGGTGTTCTACCTATATTCTTGGCTTCCGACAAAGAAGATCATGTGTATGAACCTGAAAAAAGATTGGAATTACTAAACAGCCACCACTAACCATCGCTACCTTTAGTATTTTATATGGGCTGCAAGAGCCTCTAATATAATATATATCGTTTTAACCAGAAAATACTTTTATTTAAAACAACACAAGATTATGACATTATTTTTTACTTTGTTTAATTGTCACCATGGATACGACACTACCTATCATCTTTAACATAAACTTCTTGATGGTCCCACACTAAGCTGGAGTGATGCAGGGTGATTTGATAAATAAGTTTACGAATCGTCAGCATTTCTCGAGACTCGAGAAAAAGAGAGGTTTTACTAACCAATCGAGAAGCAGTCCACTGTTGTATACAATAAAGAATTTGCTCACCTTCTAATAACATGGAGTCAGAAGCTGATCCGCAGTTTACACAAAATATAGAATCATTTTGGGATTCCATGTTAAATCCGCAAAGTCCGTTTAACCTCTTGACACCCACCGACATGCCAGGTCGTTCTTAGTAGGTCCGTAAATCAGTCAATCACAGCTAGAGGTCGATATTTCAAGATTATATATTATATATTCCAAGTTGTTACTTAAAATCGAAAAGGAATAATAATAAAATTCAAACGAGCACAAACAACAGGATTACCCAGAACCTGGTCAAATGTTGGCATCTGTCAATTCAATTGACGGAAGACAATACACTAATATGATGATCTATTTTTTTAATAAATGGCTTGCTCATTTCACACAGCACTTTCTGTCGCTTTAATATATTCGTATTAAAACCTTATTCATAGATCAAGCACTGAGAATATTGAGTTTTTTAATTTCGCTATACATACTTATTGTAATACTAGGCTGCATGAGCTACGATACCTTAGTCTACTACTAACTTTAAATTAAACAAAAATATCAGACACCGGAGATTGAAACTAAATTGAGTTACTTTTTATAATGTTTTCGAAATTAGCACCTGTCCATTATATTGTAATAGTCGTAATGCACTTTATAAAAAAAATTAGTAATTACTGTAAAGGTTTCATGCCAGCCAATTCGTAGGCTATTTTGAGCAATCTCCTTTAGCAAACTATTTCTACAT
Source organism: Athetis lepigone (assembly GCA_033675125.1). Lineage (NCBI taxonomy): Eukaryota > Metazoa > Arthropoda > Insecta > Lepidoptera > Noctuidae > Athetis > Athetis lepigone. Next base: position 8,444,748 of record CM066226.1, on the reverse strand, counting down.
AAAATAAATTCAAAGCAACTGGAGATAATTTTCTAATTGAAAATAAAACCTTCAATAAAATGAAATAGTAACATCAGAGCGAGAGAAACATCTTATTGCGTTTTTTGTTACACATTCGTATGCTGATATCAGACCCGTAATAAAAACAAATGGGATCTCGGCTGATCTAAATATTAGGATACAAATTCAAGTGAACCGAATAGATCTTTTCACATACGTAAACCATTCTACAATCGATGTAACGTACTGTCTGGTTTCTTATTTAGGAATCTTTGCAGCGTTAGAATCTTGGGTGTTTATTTTCTTGGGTGGATTCGAACTAAGTCTTATCCTGCAAATAAATGATTAGTCAGACAGTATGTGCGAGACATTTTTGTTTATTTTTTGATAACGATAACGCACCGACAAACATCTATTAGGGACAACGACGTCTGAAATTCAATTGAAATAAACAAAATCGAAATTGACTAATTACGGTGACTCATGAACCTAACTGTAGAATTCTTAGTTTACCAACTTTCCTTTTTTTAACCAATAGTGTTATGGTAACAGATAATGCATAAAACTAAAAATGTACTGACACTATTTCTAAGTATATTCCAAAAAACTGCGGTTACCCACATTGGACATCACAGTCATCGGTGAAACTGAACTCGTAGTTAATATGATTCCGAAATCGCCAATTCGCCTTGGGCAAGCGTGGTGATCCATACTCGTGCCTTCTCTGTATGAGAACAGGCCCATGCCCTGCAGTGGGATAGTAATAAGCTAGTATTATCTACACACGTTACGGTTAAAATGTGAGTGTGTTCCGATATATGTAGAGCTGTATCATACCCATCGTCGATGCCCTAGTCCAGAAGATTGAAGATATCTCCAGGTCGCACTCTTCTCTGCAGTTGGATTTATTTCCTTAGCACCTCGATATACCGGTGACCATGGCAACGCTTGAATGATTTTTTTCATGATTTTACTGCCCGGTTTGTTTTTTTGGTAGTGTGTTTTTCTACTAAGAATTTTTCAGTAGTGTCCCGGAGATTTCCGATAGGGTGTAAAACTCTACCAGGTCATGAAAAGCTTGCACAGCCTTTGATTCTGTGGCTTACCAAGGAGTTTACTCGTGTTTGATTGCTGTATTACACTTATTAAAATATTTAAAACAATTATTAATTATACAGGTTTTAATGCTTTCCATTTTTATAAAAAAGTTTAATATTTGGCCTGAAAGGATCTCATCAAAGCCAACTAAAAGTGCCCAATTAGTAGAAAAGTTTCGCTGCCCACCTCCTAATTCCAATATCAGACCAGGTTGAAATTATAATAATGTAAGGGAACTTAATAACATTGGTTCGTCAAAAGTGATAAAAAATTGCTGTCTCAACATTCGGTTTATAAATTTGTATTAATAATAAAATAGAAAAGTAAAATTAACTATAAGAGTACAAGAGGCACTTTTACTTCTTTGCATTATTATCGGTTTTGTTAAAAATCTCTGATTTAGATACGATAGAAGTTTGTTCATAAAATTGATAATAGTTTTTATTTTAAAGGTATGTGAAGATTTTTTCATTAAACAAACTTAAATAAATTATGTTTGCACGGCAAGCATAAAAAGATTTTTCTTCTAACCATACAACATTTAGTTTAAAAAAATGGTTCGAAGCACCTTTCAATATAATGAACAATAATGAAATTCCTAGTTCAGCCGGAGCGGGCGAAAAACAGCGGCCGAAACACTTACTAAGCTGTATGAACTTACCTATAATAAAACAATGCGAAAAAATCTAAATCGAAAAAAAATTGAAATGAAAAGCTTTTTTTTATCCGTTTTGTTTAAAGTCATTAAATTTTTTCTCTGTCTGTGGTTAAAATATTGCATCAGGTTTCGATTAGAACCCACGTATCTCCTCTTAGTTACTGAATTGGGCGTTCAAGTGGAATCTAAACCTGATGCTTATCTAAGTGACTATGACGTCAATAAAAGCTGGAAAGTGTTATGATATCAGCAGGTTTTAACAACATTTCGTACATTATTGGCAACAAAAGTCGACGAAAATATCTCGGGACAACTAACACACGGTCATCTGATCCCAAACTAAGCAGAGCTTGTACTGTGGTAACCAAATAATGACTTTCAAACATAAATTTCATGGAAATTAAGTTATTTTAATCATTTTCATATTTTGTAAGTATTAGCTTGTTACTTTTGAAACTTTGGTCGCTATTAACTTCATTAAGATGACAAAGTAAGAACGAGAAGAAGAAACGACTAGGCCGTAGCTTCACTGCTCTAATCATAGTGTACAGCAAGAAACCAGAGTGGAATAAACACAAGAAACTGACACAGGTCAAAGGCGGTCAGAAATATAATCACAAAAAGCGGGGATCTCAATTCTTAACGAAAAGATTTTTTTTTTCTTTCTTGAAGAGCTAGGAGAGAGAAATAAAAATTAAACCGTTATTCTATTGATCGTATCTTTTTTTACACTATACGAGTATACCCGTTTTTATCTTGCGTATCATAGTTTGATATTTTTGCAACGTAACTGTAAAATTATTAGGCAAAGGCACTTGCTAAGTAAGATTAATCACTTTTAGCTTTAACTTTTCTACGACCAACCGACAGCCGGCTGCCGCGCTGCTATTGTCTTTCTATTGTGTCTCGAATCACGTGTGTTCGGAGGTTTAATATAATTTTATTAGTCCACAATATTTATAACTAGAAATGATGTCTCTACCTGAAACCGATGTTTTGGCATAGCGGGGAATTACATTTAAACCGATTATAAACTGTCTGGGTCATTATGAAGATAATATTACACTCTAGATTACTGATTGTTAATTTTATTTACTTTATTATTGATAACACACAGTATTTACGAACTTGTTATAAAGTCAAAGAACTTCTGCATCACTGAGCACAGAGTAATATTTACTTTGTGTCACTTATAACAGGCCCCTGTTTCGTAAAGCTGTCAATCCGACATAATTATTATCAAAAAGTTAGAAATCTATGTACATTTTTATTTGTATAATTATTAGAACTTTGACGGGCCTGTTGGTCTAGTGGTCAGTGACCCTGAATGCTAAGCCTGAGGTCGTGAGTTCGATTTTCACCCAGGACAAACTTTGTGTGATGAGCATAAATATTTGTTCTGTGCCCAGACACAGAACAAACTATCATGCTCATCACTAAAAGTTTACACAAAGTAATTTATAGGTATATATTATGTATGTATTTATAAAGTATATAAGTATGTATATCAGTTGTCTGGTTACAATAACACAAGCTCTTCTTAGCATATTAATTTATATATTTTTTTATTTATTTAATTATTTCTGAAATCCCCCGGGAACGGGAACTATTATTAAACGTAGACGAAGTCGCGGGCAAAAGCTAGTACAATATATTTATGTATTTGTGTCAGCTTTGATTCAGCAATGCTAATCAAGTGACTCCCTAATCATTAGGTTGAATAGCCAGTATCGCTAAATCATACAGCAAATTGGTCATAACGGTTATTAAACACTACTTGCGATTAGCTTATAACATGGCGTTTGGTGAACTTTATTGTAACATAATTATAATAATACCAGCCTATAACTGTCCCACTGCAGGGCAAAGGCCTCTTCTCACACAGAGAAGGCACGAGCATTGATCACCACGCTTGCTCAAGGCGGATTGGCGATTTCAGACTTATATTCACTACAAGTCCAGGTTTCCTCACGATGTTTTCCTTTACCGATGGCTGTGATGTCTAAGATAATCTTTAGAAAGTACATAAATTGTAAAAGTCATATTGGTACTCGCCCAGATTTCAACCCACAGCCTCTTGCATGAGAGGCAGGCGCCTGAACCACTAAGCCATCACTACCAACATAATTATAACAAAACTTTATTATAACAATTGGTCTGGCACGCGACGATGGGAAAAGACCAGATGGGATGACCATAATGCCTTGGAAGTTGGGTAGGCCTTTGGTGTGGGACGCAACATGTGTTGATACCCTTGCGCCATCTCATCTTCCTAGGTCTGCGTGTTGTGCTGGGGCAGCTGCTGCAAGTGCAGAAAATCTCAAACGGCGCAAATATAATAACCTCATTGGGAATTATATATTTGAGCCGTTTGGGGTTGAAACACTGGGGCCATGGGGTCCGAGTGCTCATCTTGTTTTTAAAGATATCGCCAAGCGGCTGGTTGACTCTTCACGTGACCAGAGGGCTGGTCTTTTCTTAGGACAAAGAATTAGCATTGCCATACAACGTGGCAATGCTGCCAGCCTTTTGGGCACCTGTCCTGTCGACAGCGATGCGGACGAGTTTTTTGATGCCCTGTGAACCCTTCTTTTTATAACTTGTATATATTTATTTTAGTATTATTTATAAGTTTTGTACATATTATGTTTAATTTATATAATTTAGTTTTATTTCTATTATTAGTGATTATCCAATAATAAATGAATATTTGCTTTAATAAATAAATAAATAAAAATATTATAACAAAAATGGCCAAGTTTATGTCAGGTCTCGCATGTTATATCCCACTTCCTAATTGTTATAATTCTATTTTTAATATTTTACATGTTTATTTATAAGTTCTTTATTTTTGTACAAAGTTTTTCAAGTAATCTCATTTTACAAACAAAGTTATCTAAGCTGTTATAGTTGTCTTTAAATCTGTAATGAACTTATACATACCAAACTTTTTTTTTTTTTTGGTGAGTGGGAAATCATCCAATGACTGCTCCCGTCCTGGGTGCGGCGGGAGGGCGTGTCAGACTCTTACTGACTAAACCCACTCATGTTCCTTCGATTGCCCTTTATGTTCCAGGGTCACGGTAACTATTATAAACATTCCGCAACATACATACCAACATCAATTGTTTCAGATTTTTCGACTCAGGCGTTTAGCTTTTAGAGGGAGGGGGCTCCCACTTTATTTTAGTAAAAAAATGAACGTTTTAGTTAAATATCTTGAAAACGGATGCCTAAATAAAAAATCGTCTTAGCCGCCTCTGACGAAACTATAAGGGTTCCTTTTGTACCATTTTGGTACGTAGTCCACCAAAAACACCAAACTGGTCAAGTGTGCTTTGAATTCATTGTAGCTACGTCCCAAAATTCAGCTGACAGATTCATGTCGTAGTTATAATTGCGGGCTATTCATATGCATTACGTAACAACTCCTACCCACATTGCATATGCTAAGATCGTGCGACGTTTGGCACATATTATATTATGTACTCCATATGTATTGCATATTCTGTACTAATATTATAAAGCTGATGAGTTTGTTTGTTTGGTTGAATGCGCTAATCTTAAATAGTACGTACTAGTTCCAATTGACAAACTCTTTTTGTGTTGGTTAATCCATTTATTGAGGAAGGCTTTGGGATATGTAACACCACGCTACGACCTACGAGAGAGGATTAGTAAATAAAGGTGCTGATGAAACCGCAAGAGATTGCTAGTTTTCCATACACGTAGTTTTCAACATCATCCGTCAGCAAGTCGCTCCTAAAACGCAGTACTGTGTGCATAAATTAAAGTATTTAGCCTAAGCTCTTGCTAAGTACAGTAGCTTCAAAACTGCTTTTTATGCAAAAATAAAGCCTCGTTCTCACGACAGCGAAGCGTGTAGTGTTGTGTAAGCGTTGGAACGTTTAGAGATAATTCTCTAGACTTTCGCTAGTCTTAAGGTTGTTACAGACACAATGCATAACATATACCTATGCTCGACTAGAGCCAACGCGTGCGTAGCAAATGCCTCGTTCGTCTGTCTTCATGTTTGCCGAGGTATGTGCTACGCACGGACGCGCGGTTTCATTTTCTCACCTCGACCGTGCATGTGCTACTACGTCCACAGCTAATGTTATGCTCGCACTGAGGCACGTTGATTTTGAAGCATTTGGCCACATACTTTGGCTCGCCCTCGCACGTGCATAGCACATGCCTCGCCACGAATATAAAGGTACACCTTGCGAGGCATTCTTTCTGCGCTGTTCGTGGCGCATGGCTCGCAAAGTCTGTCCGCCTTTAGAACAATGTTCACAATCTTATTTCAGTTCTGCTATATAATTACTAAATTAAATAGTTATTTTCTAAGTACGCATAATAATCCTATCTAATAAAATCATATTTGAATTTTTGATAAGAACCTTGTCTATTTTTTATCAAGAAAAGGAGATAAATATAACGAAATTTAATCATACGTTCTCATATAAAAATGTTTCATTATCTATTTCTATTTATAGGAGACAACTGTCAATTTATGCACTTTAAAATTATCAAGAAGTTTGGTATAGACATTGATATATTAAAAAACCAACATACACACTCATCGATTTAAAAACAATCCCCAAAAAATGATACACAATCCGAGATGCACAATGCATCAACCATAAAGCAAAATCAGCCATTTTCAAGCGAAGACTTCAACGAATAAATAGAATTAAATCAACTATGATAGATAGATAGATAGAATATTCTTTATTGTACACCAATAGGACAAAAACAGTAAAGGACAACACAAACAAATATGCAAGAGTACAATAGGCGGCCTTATCGCTAAAAAGCAATTTCTTCCAGACAACCTTTGGATGGAATTAAATTATTAAAAAATGGGTAACGGGTAGTCTATGGCGTATATATATATATATATATATATATTTATTTATTTAAATGTAAAAAAAATCTTTGCAGGATTATACATGAAAACCTTTTTTGATTAGTTGATATTTAACTGCAGAATTCGTAATGGCGGTTTATACATTTGAAAATAACGTCGCTTGATTTTCGTACGACAGGCTAACTTTTTTTTTTATCTAATTGTAAAACAAGTTTTTAGGTAGCTGTTAGGTATTTTTCCATGCTAATTTAAATTTCATATAAGTCTAAAATCACCAATCGGCATCAGCACCAGCATTTATCACAAAGCTTGCTTAAAGCTTTGTGATAAATGCTGGTGCTTTTTTCGTATGAGAAAAGGCCTTTGCTATACAGTAAGATAATAATAGGCTGGTATTATTCATTAATTATAATTCTTGAAAAAGATGGCGGGATGAACTGGATGGATTTTGGACCAGTTGGAGAAAGCTATGTTAGGGTCGGTTTTTTTGGTGCGACTGCACATCACAAACCAGTTACTCAGAAAAACACGTGGGCTCTTGGCAGTCTTTTTGCCTTCTGTCGTAACAACTGTAAAAGTTCTATGAGTGTCAACCGGGACAAAAATACACAGATTATGACGCAGTAATATAATAATTATCCTTTCTTATAAAAAAAATAACTTAAAAAGACACACAACCTATTGCACAAGAATCGTTAATCTCGTTATTTTACATCTCTTTTTCTTTCTATACGCTAACGCTTACGTGGTTTGATATTAAACTTAAATAAATATCCTGTGGCAAGTCACTCACGGCCACCTGATCCCAAAATAAGCAGAGCTAGTACTATGGCAACCAAATAACTGATAAACATATTTATATAATTTATAAACACGTAGGTACATACATATTACCCATTACCCGGACATAGAACATGCAATCATGTTCATTACACAAAACTTGACCTGGGTAGGAATCAACCCTACAACCTCCGGCTTAGGTAGTCAGGGATATTATATTTTATGAAGATCGCCGGGTCCCGTTGGATGCGGGTGGCGCAGGACCGATGCATGTGGAAATCTTTGGGGGAGGCCTTTGTCCAGCAGTGGACGTCTATCGGCTGATGATGATGATGATATTTTATGAAAATCTATTTAAAGTGCAATATGAGTCACCTGTTTTCTTATCAGAACAGGAAAGCGTGCGTCAAATATATTTGGACAATGTTCAGTTTTGTCGATAAAATAACTTTTCGATAAAATCTGATAGTAAATGTACTGGCGCAGATAAGATTGTATGTTTTTCAATATAATGCGGTGATTTTGTCACTTTTATGAAAGGTGTGTCATCAGAATATTGTATTTAACGTTTTGATTAATAAAATTTCACTATGGAAAAGTTATTGTGTTTTTTAGTGCTCGCAATTTGCGGTAAGTATTTTAAAATGGTCCTAAATATAAATGTTTTTGTAGGTATTAATTATAAAAAAAAAATATGGCATGATTCTAATTTGGCGTGACCAGATTCATTTCTTTTAGTAGATAATTATAATTTATATCATAAATAAAAGTTTGCCGCGAGTTTTATCTGGGTGGAAAAACATATTATCATTCTAATCATAATTTATTTGAATTGTATTTTCAAAATAAGTCAATACGAGAACTTTTATACCATAAATTGTATAATGCCGTCATAACTTTATAGTCAAAAAATATTTTATACATGTATATTCTTTTAAGCGCATTTAACTAAAAGCTTGTTGCTGCTTGCTATTTTTAAAATTGTTTGTGACTTTTACTTTTAATTTTATTGGCTATATTAATGTTGGGATTTATTTGGGGAATCAAGATATTTCAAAGTACTTTGAAGTTAGTTTGAAAATTAATAAAATCAATTTGTACCAAATAATATTTATGTAGGTACGTAATACAGCACATATATTATTTATCTAATACAAAAGATTTTTTTTAATACGTTAACAGGTGCAAAGGCTCTACTGCCAGAAACCCGAATCGTTGGTGGACAGTTTTCAAGGGAAAATGAGTTTCCATTCGCTGTAAGTATATTTTGTCGTTATCTGCCTCCCTCTTACCAACCATGTTAAGTTTGGTTTCTAGTCAATCCAAACGCTGAATTTCATTATTTTCGAAGTATATGCACCAACTGCTTATTTGGTCGGGTTTTAAACCATTTAGATCCGCCGTTATCACGAAGTTTTAATAATGAATCTTGATTTAACACTCGGTGGTTCATTCGTGTAAGGTCGCAGATAATTGCGATGCGATGCGATTTCACAGTAATGTGTGGGAGCCATAAGTAGGTGTATGTTTATATTACGATCATTATTATTGCAAAAAGGGTTTTACGGTTTTCATGAAGGCTACGTTATTGGGTGTCTTGTAATTTTATTTTATAGAGATAACGTAGGTATTTTGGTATTATCTCTGCCAAACCTGCGATATTATTCATGTGATAACAACGTACACTTACCGTTATCACCAAAGTCATCGATATTAACAGATTAGCATGTTTAGTTTTAGTAAAAATAAATGAACTTTAAAATGAGTGCATTACTTAGGATTAAATTTATGAATGTTTTACTAAATATAATATTATATATTTATTATACTAATAATATACATAAATAAAAACAAGTAACCACTTATGTTTGTATGGTTGTGTCTTGAAAATCTACTAAATATTATAAATGCGAAAGTCACTCTGTCTGTCTGTCTGTTCTTCACGCCTAAACCACTGAACCGATTTGAATGTTTGGCACATATTATAGTCTGGGACCCGAAAAAGGACATAGGATCGTTTTCATCCCGGAAATCCCCCGGGAACGGGAACTGCTATTCCACGCCGACGAAGTCGCAGGCAAAAGCTAGTTACTAATAAATCTGGAGAGTAAACCTTAGGATTTTTTTCAGCCATTAATCATTTTTTTTTTGGTGAGTGGGAAATCATCCAATGACTGCTCCCGTCCTGGGTGCGACGGGAGGGCGTGTCAGACTCTTACTGACTAAAGCCATTAATCATTGTGACTTGATTCTGGACGTCCATACATGGATGAATAAAATAAAAACAAACAAATTAAATTCTATAGAGTATTAATAACTTAGTGGGAAAATTATGCCGATAATAATGATATTAGGAAGGTATTAACAGGTACTTACACAGCTAATTAAAGTCTACAATACCCATTTTGATAGCAATCTTAAGTATTGATTAAATGGGTGTTTTTCCTACCTGCTATTTTTGAGTCTTTTATTAATATTATAGATTAACTAGCTGCCTCCCGCGGTTTCACCCGCGTTCAAAATGTTAAAGGTGAAACCCTTATCACTTAGGGGTATCTAAAATAGATAGAAGCCGATTCTCATACCTACTGAATATGCATATAAAATTTGGTAACAGTCGGTTAAGCCGTTTTTTAGGAGTTCGGTAGCTAACATTGTGACACGAGAATTTTATATGTAAGATATTGTTTAGAATGTATTTTTGAAACAGTTGTTTACTGATAACCCGTCGTATTTATACAGATTTATTATTTCAAAATGATCCCTGATTTCTGTGCCTTGACGCTGGACCCTAGATTGGCGGCATAATTACTAGGGCGTAACCAAGTAAATGTGAATGTAATACCTTAAAACAACTCTATATTGTTGTTTGTGGCGCGACCCGAGTTGCGTAACCCGGTGTTCTAATAAGACTTGGCCCTGAGACGTCAACGATAGTAGCACATACTAGAAAAATGGCACAAAAAGTTTAATAGCCTCTATATCCCCACCTCCAAGAGAACTGTGAGAAGTCCAGGTGGGTTACCATGACGTTTAAAGTAAGATTGTTTTATTCCTGCTCCAGAGTGTGCAAGTGACAGCGTTAGACACGTTGTCTAGCGCCGTCTCTTTCCCACTGAAAATAATATCGAAGTAATATTGCTATAAGAGCTTGTGGTAGGCCCCATACTAAGCGCAGTGGGTGTTACAAAGCCGTTATCCAATCAGCATTGTCAAAAACAAAGCATACACAACACTGGCCATTTATCATATTTCCAAACTTGCGTAGTGGTGAAATATGTGGCAACAGGCCAACTGTCTGCCACTATGATTGTTTTAATTCCCCAATTTCTGTTTCCACTACAAATCATTTAGCTTATCAATGGTAGCTGCATCAATAAATTATAACCAAACTCATTTCACCTGTGATAGTTATTTATGTACGGAGCGGACTAAAACACAAAACTAGTCATTGTAGCGAATACACGTCTGAATAGGGATGACGACAACATAAAAAATGGCATTCTGTTTAGTCCGTCTGATAGATCCAAAAATACGGGACATGTATTTTTTTTGCTTGATCAAATTAATAAAAAATACAAAGATAAAGAGCAACAAAGTTTCGGAGTGGGGGCTTTCGACCACCATCTTGTAAAAATTGTATAAGATCGTGACGTCACGCGAATTTTCAACGCACTGTATCGTCATCATTTTACGTTTACGAGAAAAAAGAAAAAATACGTGTCTAAAATTTTTTGATACTCTATTTTTTTTTTCGTCGTCTCGCCTATTCTATCCAAACGGTAAATTGTAATATTTATATTATGTATTAAAATACCCTGTTATCGCTTTGGGTCTTAATAACCTGTAATGTTACCAGAGAAAGAATAAATAAATAAATAAATTAGTAGTAGAATTATTATTAGCGAAATTTCCGCCTTCGCCCTCAGACTTGCCCGCGTGAAAGGTCGATACTTTCGTCCCGTATTTTACCCCTTTTGGGGTTGGAATATTCAAAAACCCTACCTGCTTTTTACAACGAACACTACAAGTTTCATATCTATAACCAGCGGTTTGGGCTGTGCTTTAATATGTCAATAGTCAGTCAATCAGTTAGCCAGTTTACAATTATATATAACTAGCTTTTGCCCGAGACTTCTTCCGCGTGGAGTAATAATTCTCGTTGCCGGGGGATTTTCGAGATGAAAACTATCAAACTCAAACTCAAAACTATTTTATTCAAATAAACCATTTACAGGTACTTTTGAATCGTCAAGGTGTCAGTCTGTCAGAAAAATGAAGCTAGTTGCTCGTTCCAAGGAGTAGGTCTCATGGAGAAGAGCGAGCAAGAAACTCCATGGACACTCTTTTAAAAATCAATAGATTACAAAAATTTGGTTACATCATTCATTGTAGAATTTAAAGTACTATGTGAGAACAACGTAACAAGTCATAATGTAAGAAGAGATATTGTAAATTTAAGGAATCAAAACAAAATTTAAAATAACTGTGGCAGCTAAGAGATGACCAGTCTCAGCAGACAGCGCCCGTTCACGGACATGACGTGTGGATCGGCACCAAATAGCTCAACCATTTTGAAGGGAACCAAATGATCCAACACACACGCCACCGTCAGTGAGACATTTGAGTGAGCATGACAAACTCCCAGCTGCCAGAGTACATTCAGTCAATGACAGACAGAAAAAATGCAAAGAACATAGTGCTCACATTGTATGCTATGTGAATTTATATAAAACAAACACTTTGACTCGACACAATACTATTATTTTTGTAGTTTTACAATCAACACTAGCGTCGAATACTAATTAATTACACGGTTGTGAAGCAGGACCAGCAGTCAGCCAAGCGTTTTGGTCATTAATGTAATCCCCTAATTTATAATAAGCTCGGCTACATAATGTGCGTTTTATATAAGATTTAAATTTAGTTTCAGTTAGTTGAGTAATTTGGGGAGGTATTTTATTATAACACTTTAAACAGTACCCCATAAAGGAAGTATCTACCAGCCTAAAACCAGGTTGGATTAACTGGTCCCTATTTCTTGTATTATAATTGTGTCTATCGCCCCTTTTACCAAATAGATGGAGATTTTTCCTAACGTACATGATGTTTTCATAAATGTATTGAGAAGGTACCGTCATAATGTTAATTTCCTTAAACAGTTCCCGTAGGGAATCGCGCATACGAAGATTGTAAATGGATCTGACTGCTCTTTTCTGCAGAATAAAAATAGACTCGATGTCTGCAGCTCGTCCCCACAGTAAAATCCCGTAAGACATAACACTGTGAAAATAACTAAAGTAAACTAACCTCGCAGTGTCTACATCAGTGTAATGCCGGATATTCCTAACGGCATACGCTGCCGAACTTAGGCGTCTTGCGAGAGATGCTAAATGAGGACTCCATTGTAGCCTTGAGTCAAGCGTGATCCCTAGAAAAACAGTTTCAGTGACGAATTCTAGTTTCTCCTTATTCAATACTATGTCATAGTTATTGCTTTTGACATTTGGCAAAGCGAATCTAATGCATTCAGTTTTATTTTCATTTAATACTAAATTATTTGCCGTGAACCAATTATGTACTTGAAGTAAAGCATTATTAATGTTATCAAAATTATTGGCCTTCCTGTTTATCTTAAAAATCAAGGAAGTGTTGTCGGCAAACAATACCATTTGTGGCTGGCTTTTTAATAAGTGTGGGAGGTCAATTACGTAAACTAAAAAGAGAAAGGGACCCAGAATTGAGCCCTGTGGAACTCTCATTTCTACTTTTAAACCATCAGAATTTACCCCATTTATCTGAACTGTCTGGAGCCTATTATTTAAATACGATTTTACCAAACCTTGCGCAAGTTTACCCAGTCCGTAACGCTGGAGTTTCAAAAGTAATGTGTTATGATCTACGCAATCAAATGCTTTGGAAAGGTCACAGAAGATCCCAATGGCATCGTGTGCTTCTTCCTACGCAGTTTATATGTGTTTTAATAAAGTAACACCGGCGTCGGTTGTGCAACGCCCTTTAGTGAAACCAAACTGCTGATCATGCAAGATTTTATTGGTGTTAAAATGAATCAGCATTTGATTGAGCATTATCCTTTCGAACACCTTGCTGAAAGCAGGTAATACGGACACGGGTCTATAATTGTTGGTATCTTTACTGTCTCCGGATTTGAAAAGAGGTACAACCTTACTCAACTTCATTAAATCGGGGAAGACCCCTTGGTCTACGCACATATTAAAAATAGAAGCCAAATAAGGTGCTATTGTCTCAATTATAGACGTACAAACTTTAATTGACATTCCCCATAGATCTTCAGTGATTTTTATTTTTATTTGTTTGAAACCTTTTATAACTGTCGCCGGGTTAATGTGTTTAAATTGAAATATAACCGGACAGCCAGGAACGTTTGTTTTTAAAAAATCAATTGAAACCTCAGATGATGAATTTAGTGCTTCTGTAGTTATAGCCGGTATATTAGTAAAGAAACTCACAAATTCCTGCGCTTCGTCTTTGTTAGAACTTATTGGACCAAGAGACGTCTCCAATGTATATTCTGTGTTACGTACTTTTTTCTTGCACGTTTCGTTATTTATAATTTTCCAAACTGTCTTTATTTTATCGTCTGTCGATTTGATTTTATCGCTTATGAATAGGGCCTTAGCTACCTTGCAGGTGTTTCTAAAAGTTTTTGAATAAGTAGCCACATATTTGTTAAAAGATTCCGTGTTAATATAAGGCTTAAGGCCATACAGCTCAAACAATTTTCTATCATATCTTCTTTCTCGGGTCCCAGACTATATTTGTACCGAATTTCATTCAAATCGGTTTAGTGGTTTAGACGTGAAGAAGAGACAGAGTTACTTTTGTATTTATAGTATTAGTACGGATTATGTCCATCGAGGTTTCACCCGCATAATTTCCATTCCCTGGCATTTTTGGGATAAAAACAAATCCTATGTTATGTCTCATGCTATGGACTATCTCTGTACCTTTCATTAAAATCGATTTAGTGATTTTGGCGTGAAAGTTAGACAGACTGACAGAGTTACTTCCGCATAAATTATAATGTTAGTATGGATTGTAGTGTATTTGAATAAAATTATTTATTTTATACTGCTTCAATATAGTTCTATTATATCTACTTAAAACCGCTAGTTTGTTGCTCATAATAAGGGGCCAGTTTTATAATATTAAGGTTCTAATGCGATAAACACCGGAAAAATACCCATTTTACTAGCCTATATTATTCCACTTTCAATGTCCATTTTCTACAAAGCGCGCAAAAAAAACTTTCACATTTAAAATATATCTTTACCATGTAAACAGTGTACTTTACGTGTTGATTAACACGTTAATTAAGAAGACATGTTATATGTTGTTATACGATATAATCTAAATTTCCCTGATTTGAAATCGTTTTCAAATAAAAGTACCTAATAAAAAGTATGATTCAGGTGCGTAACGAACATCCCCAAGGCCAAACGTACTCTTCATGCCATGATAAAAGATAAAACTTTATCTTATTTGTTAAAAGTCAGAGAAGATTGAAGATACTTCTTATTATAATCCAACGCTGTCTTATCTTTTCTTGCAGGTTTCCTTGCAGGAAAATGCCCGATTGGATACCCTTTATAGAGGTCACACTTGTGGAGGTGTATTAATATCACCTTCGTATGTCCTAACAACGGCTTATTGCACATACACTTACAATCAAACGTACGTATTGTTTTAGTATTTGATTTATCTAACACTTTTTTCTTTCGTTCTGTAATAATTTGGGTCGTGTAAATCACGACAAAAAACTTAATCTAGAACATGTTACATTATCTTACTTTGACTCTACACACTTATACAGAACATGATTCACCTATTGTTAAGAGAACAGTCAAAGCGTACTGCTATTGAGTTCAAACTGTGTATTCATTCCTAGTTGATGTACAGCTTTTTACTTATATTTTAATAATGTTTTTTGCAGTAACCATCCAGTGCCTGTAGAGCCAAATTTTTATAGAGCATTTGCTGGGTCAGTCAATCTTCAAAACTTCACTTCTCCTGAACGCTTTCGTATGGTAGTAAATATCACTAGACACCCCGAATATACAGGCCACCCAGCGTATGCCAACAATATTGCTATTCTTGGTGTAAGTATTCATTTTATGTATATTTAAAAATCAAATATTTAGAATACGAACACCTACAATAACTTGCTTTACGAGTTATTTTCGCTTCAGTTTTTATTATAAATAAAATATTATTATGTTACTTTAAATTATGGATGTACTTGATACCTTAATGATTGAAATTGTATAGAAATTCTTTAAAATATTACTGCACTCCTTTTTCATACACTTTTTGTTAAAATGATCATGAAGCACTTTAGGTATAAACATGGTTGATAAAAACCGTTGTCTAAAATTGTTAATTTCAGCTCAACAATCCATTTGATAGAGCCGTAGCAACACCTCTATCGTTACCACCCCAAGGGTTCAATCTTGCCGAAGGCTCTCTGTGCGTTGTCGTTGGATGGGGATCTGAAAACACTACTGAGAATGTAAGTGCTGTTTTTTTGTACTTAAAGATATTATTAATAAATTAGCTTTTTCTTGGGACTTAGACCACATTAATGTTTTTTATCTCCGAGGTATGATTATACCTATTTTGCTATTCAAGCTTTCTCCGTCCCAAACAATATCATAACATATTTCTTGTTTATTTCACAATTACAATATTAGTACTGATGTTTAAATAAGTACATCGACAAAAACAATACTTGGGATAACGAAAACTTTACCTTGATTCACAAGTGTCACAGATATCTGAATAAGGTCCAATTTACTTATCCAATCTAATTTGATAATTTTTTCAGCTATCTGTTTTATATTTATATTGTAAAAATAAGGCTTCAATTTGCAAATCTATGTACTGTAAATACTAATAATTTATTTTGGTTTATTTCTTTTTCAGGCATCCGTTTATCAAAAATATGCAAGAAAGTACATCTCCAACCACAATATTTGCACATTACAGTACGCGATAAATACTAATGGGATTAATATTTTGCCATCTATGATTTGTGCCCAATCTTTCGACATAACATCAACTGGATGCACTGTAAGTAATACAATTGTTATCTTAAAACTTTATTTAATTTCTTATCTTGACATCTCTCAAGTTACTAACAGTTTAAAGTTTAGATAAGTGAGCAGTGAGTAACCACATAAAGTCACAGGGCTCTGAAATAACTATGGGCGACGACGACTTAGTCCGCTTAGATCTCGAAACTTCCATCGCCTATACTACCCTTGGTTGGAACTTACAAAAATGACATCTTAGTGGATACTTACTCTCCACGAAGAACACACTCTCCAAGTTTCATGTCTCTGGAACGAGCGGTTTGGGATGCGCGTATATCAATAATCACTCGGGCAGTCAGTTTATCATTTTACTAGCTTTTGCCCGCGGCTTCGCTCGCGTTAGAATGAGACAAAAAGTAGCCTATGTTACACTCCATCCCTTCAACTATCTCCACTTAAAAAATCACGTCAATTCGTCGCTCCGTTTTGCCGTGAAAGAAAGACAAACATACAGACAGACAGACAGAGAGACACACTTTCCCATTTATAATATTCGTATGGATATATTACAGATTTTACCCCATTATTATGTTACACTGCAAAGTGCATGTGTAGTGACAGCTGCGGGGATACACTAAAAATATTTTGATCATTTTTATCGTTTAAATAACTGATCCCGACAAACCTTGTCCTGTCCAATGAGTTTGGTCTAGATTCCTCTCTAAGATTTAGAAAAAAATACTTCCAATTTATTGTCCTGAATTTAAAATTATAAGATTTACTTATTTCAATTTTTTTTTAAACAAAAGCCTTACTTTAATTTAATCCTGACTTTAATAACTATAAAATAAAAAAGAATTAGCCAAATCATTCTCAAGTTTTGTGTAAAATAACATTAGGGATTTGTTATCATTAATTAATATAAACATTTTCATCTGCTATTTTCCAGGGTGACAATGGTAATGGATTAATCTGCAATGGAGGACTGGCAGGTATCCTTATGGAAAATAACAGATGCTTGTCTACTGGATACCCTGAAGTATACACCCGAGTCTCCAACTACACCACGTGGATTAGAAGCGTCACAGGAGCAGCCTCTACGTTCCAGCCCGGAGTAGCAGCACTAATTATGCTAGCTATAACACAACTTATAACCGCTAAGGTCATTAGCTAAGTGGATATTAAGTTGCTTTCATACCAACTCCCAGTACTTTTGTTATTGATAACAAAAATAATGGAAAAACAAGAAAAAATGTTTTTTCCGAACTTTGTTTTTGTTGGTCAATAATTAACGTGAGATAAAGTGAAGATTATTTATTTTATTTTATCACCAAGTCCTGTAAGTGAATGGTTGACATCTTTTATTTGTTTGACCCAGTTGACATAGGACGGTTTAATCTGTGACTATTTAATGAGAGTAATAGTATAATTATAATGTACTTTTATATTTGTGTATGTTTCAAATAAATATTAAATATGTATATGTATAGTGACTTAGTAATTCATTACCTGTACGTATTCTGAAACTGTTTCAGAGTTTCTAGTTTGGTATTGACCCTGAAATCACGCATTTGACAACATGATAATAAATATTTGAGTAGTATTATCGAATTATATACAAATAATATAGTAAAATATGCCCATATGGATATGCATAAGTATATATACAGTATGTAGTGAATTTGTTTCCTAAGACTATTGAACGACTATGGCCCCTGCCTGATCAATGTTTGTATGCACGGATATAATGGCAGGGGGTGACTTGCACACTCAGTAAACGGGCCCCCGAAAACGGCCGCTAGCACGCAGTGACGTAGCGACAAGGGGGCAACATATATCGAGGTGCTTGAGGAGTGGAGAGGTATTCCACGGCTATCAGGACAATCCCGGAAGTACGGTCAAGATCCCTACCAGCATCTTACTGGAACACTTCCTTCCCCCGAGCACGTTTGCTCTTGCGATTCTCCACTTAAACCAGCCAATTAAGGCAGCAGTGAGGTGGGGGCCTTGTTCCTCGTCAGTGCTCACTCTGGCCGGCCAATGAAGGCAAGCCAGAGGTGAAGAACAAAGGGTCTCCCAGGAGGTCAGGTCCGTGGGGGTCGCTACTGCCCAACAGCTATTATTATTATTCCATTTATTTATTTTTATACACATTATTTACATTTTTAAATATTATTATAAAAAAACAAAAACATTTAAAAATTTAAAAATCAGTAACCCACCGGTATCGGGAACAGAGTCCAAGCTACCGGTGGCTATTATTATTATTTAAGTGATTGTGGGTTCGAATTCGGACAAGTACCAATGTGACTTTTCAGTTCATAATTATGTACTTTCATGTTTATTACAAACGTCAGTGAAGGTATCACAGAAATCTGTATCTGTATGTATCCAGGTTCTAGCCTGGACGTATCTATACTAATATTATAAAGAGGTAAAATTTGTAAGTTTGTATAATACACTGAAAGAATTTTTCAAATTGGACCCTTAGTTCCAGAGATTACCCTACAATCTCTGGAACTAATGGTCCAATTTGAAAAATTCTTTCAGTGTTAGATAGCCCATTTATTAAGAAATGCTATATACCATCACGCTAAGACCCACGGGAGCGGAGCAGTAACGAAAAATGCGGGTGAAACCGCAGGGGACAGCTAGTAGTGAATGTAAGTCGCCAATCGGTCTTCAGGTAGTCACTGTTATTGCCTTTTCTGATTGAAAACCAGTTTTTGCCATGCAATGGAACAGTAATAGGCTGCTTTTATATTTTGAGGGTATGAAAACAGAGTGTAAAGTCCCTCATCCTTCGTTGAAATCGGAAGATCCTCCGACCAGACGTTGTTGTGTCTAGTGAACCGACAGTTCTAGTAGGGATTTTCGTACGAGTGTCACAATATTATTAAGATTTGCATTCTCGGAGTACAAGCGAAGATATTACCGAAAATATATTGTGAAGGAACCCGGTCGACCACTGACAAACATCCTACAGTCATTAATTTGATATATTATTTCTTAGTTTTCGATAGACACAATATATGAACCAGAAATTATTCACCAGTCATTTCTCTAAAATAAACTGCCGTGTGGAATAACAGTTATTATATAGATATGCACCGCAACCCCGTTGTTTAAAATGACGCTATCATGCACTGGGTTCGATCTATCATTACTAATTATTGTTGTCAATAATCATGAAGAAAGCTTCGTAAAAGAGACTAATAGAAATGACAAATAACTTGGCCTGACTATGTTTTAAGCCCTCAACCACAGTTCAACCTCTCTCTCAAGTTAACAAAACATTCATACGCTAAAAAACAACAAAAAGCTGGTACCGAGTTCCAAAAATTAAACTCGCAGTGGAAAATTTGGAACATTGACAGGCAGCGCGCGAGTTACTCCGCGCAAATTCCACTTGTAATATGTACCTACAAAATATACAAAAGTTATCGCCCATTAAGGTAAGCGTGTTTGAGGTCCAATTTACTTGCAAAGTAACTAAAAGGTTAAGGGTGTTATAAATTTTGAGCACGTTCATTAGGCCCACACGGATCCTCCCTCGCCCCGGCTTTTAGCTTGCGACACATGTCGGAATTTCGTAATAAGATTTCCTTAATTTAAGATCTCAAACATACCTACATAGATTCATTGACGGAATTCCTGAATAAACACTTGCTTGTGGAATAAGCAACATAAATTGAAACTCCGTGTTAATTCGTAATATTGGAATATAGGTAAACAGACTTATATTAAATTAATGAAATCATATACAGGTTGCTCTTGATATTGTTATATTGAGATGAATAGCTGAAATTATCTTTGAAATTGCTTCATTAGTGACAAGGTGGTATTTGCCGTTTATAGCGTTATTAGTGACTGAAATTATACATAGTAGGTACAAACTAGTATTAGTTCGTTACACATTTTCTGCATATTTAACACTAGCTGTCCCTTGCGGTTTCACCCGCATTTTTCGTTACTTCTCCGCTCCCGTGGGTCGTAGCGTAATGGTATATAGCCTATAGCATTCCTCGATAAATGGGCTATCTAACACTGAAAGAATTTTTCAAATCGGTCCAGTAGTTTCAGAGATTACCCCCTATATACAAACTTACAAACCTACAAACTTACAAATTTTACATCTTTATAATATTAGTATAGATTTAACACAAACAGGACTATCAGTTTCATTAACTGTTTTTTTTTTGTGTAGGGAAGAATGCTTGATAAAAAATATCGGGTTACTTTATCCAAGCAATAAATAAGTACCTCATAAAATACAGCAGTGGTCACTATTAGAATGTAGTACCGACCGATTAAAGTATCACCTATAGAATTTGTACACCAATTTGTTAGGGGACATTCCTAAGGAGTAATTAAGATTTGTTGAAAGCAACATGGCAGAAGACACTGTAATACCGTCTTCTCAGTCACTTGGTAGGACATTACCTGACTTAGCTGATTCTAAATGTTTTATTTAATTATTCCCTACTGGCAACATGCTGTGCGCACGGATGTTACGATTCTTTGCAATTCTTTTTCTTGATTGAAATATGTCTATAAACACTTAATGCTACATGCATTAAGTGTTTTTACATGCATTATTTATTTATTTAAAACTTTATGCACATGTAAAACACAATGCACAACGGCGGACTTAATGCCTTGGTCATTATCTACCAGTCTACCTTAGGGTGATGCAGAGACAAAACATGGCAGGTGCAAAGATATAAATATAATTTTATAAGTAACAGTAGAAATAAGCGTCAATTCACACGTACCACAACCACACCACGTCGCAGCGACAAAATGTGGTCAAGATGTGGTTACGTGTGAATAGTGTCGCAGCGGCTTTTTGCAGCTGCGTTGTGGTAGCCACAAAATGTCGACGTGGTTGCGTTGTCGCTGTCGTTGCGATGTGGTAACCACGTGGCCATGTGCAGTTATACTCAGTTATACGCCTATTTCGTAGAGGAAACACGGCTTGACTGAACGTAGTCATGGAGGAAAGATTGTTGTTGCTATCCTTGTATGGCTAATAATACTACGCAAAATGAAAGAAGGCCGGGGGAGCGCAGGCGCCAGCTAGGCGCGCGTGGACGTCATGTCGTGGCGATGTGGCCGCGCTGACGCCGCCCTGCCGCCGCGTTGCCGTCGCGATGTGGTTGCGATGTAGTCGTATTACACAGGTGGTCGATAACAACCACAAAATGTGGTGCGTGTGAATTGTAATATTCATTTTCAATACAAAATTTACGCCCGACCACATCGCGGCGTTGTGGTGTGGTTGTCGCTGTGGTGTGGTTGTGGTACGTGTGAATTGAGCCTAAATATAACATAAACATACATATATTATACATATATACATACATATTCATATATGTATATACATAACAAAGCCATTGAGAGATATAATTACTAAGGTGGTGAAGAACTGCAAATTAACTATTAATCGAGTTTGCCAACTCCTTCAGTAAATGTTCACGAGCTTTTAACTTAAAAGTAAATCGACTGGTCACCGTCCTCATATCATTATATGGAGGGTCTAGGATTACTTCTTACGAAATCAACTCTCGTGGCATTGATCACCACGCGCTTTATTTTGTAAGGAATAATCCTTTTCCTCTGTAGTGAGACGCTCTGTAGAGAGAAAGTAATAGGTTTATATAATACATTGTTTAATCTTCCTTGTGAATCAATCTGGCTATTAGTGAAAACCGCAAGCAAATCGTTCAGTGGTTTTTGAGTTTATCGCCAACAGGCGCGGCGAGGGATTTTTTTTTATAATAACGACCCCATACAAATTTAATGTCGGCCTTTTGACATAAACAAGTGTAAAGTTAAAAAATCATGTGTTAACATTTTTTTTTTATATTTATTGATCAAAAATAATCAGTGTGCAACGAACTAAATATCACTTGCGATTTCGTCATCTATTTATAGTACAAGCATAGTAAACTTTCTCCACGTGAAGTCGGGTATGTGTTGTTTAGCACAGAATTTTTTTCAAGGCATTACCATCATAAATTGTTATTCTGGACGACCCTGCTTTAAATCTGCCGGCTTAGGAGCTTTGCATTTGGCCCGTCGGATGTCAGTGTGTAGCGGCCTTTAGGTAATTAAATGCTTGTCATAAAATTTTGGTGTCTGGGGTAAATACAGTACCCGGCAATAAATATTGCACATCGACCTTTGGAAAGAGACAATCGGCTAATTTCGGCTTCGTAGAGCGTTATCTCTGTCGCACACTACCTATGTGACGTTTGTCAGTCGTTGTTCAAGTGCGATAAAGTGCGGTCGCGTCCAGTTCAAAATATATATTAAGAGTTGTTAACACCCCCAAATTTAAATAATTTAAAATTGCACAATGGCATCTTTAGGAAAAAGAGGGAAACCTTTACGAGGTCAGTCACGCGAAATTATCTACAATGTTTATAAATATTTTGTAACCGAAAGTGACAGATTTAAAAAAAAATTAAGATGAAAATGTAAGTTGTTATTTTAAGAAGGTTCAAGAGCGAGTTGCAAATGCCACTGGAATTTCAAGAAGAACTTTGAACAATATATTAAACGAAGTCAGTACTGAAACACATTCTACTGAAATAAAGTTCAGCACTCCAAAAAAAGGGAGACCAAAAAAGCAATTTCGTTTGCATATGGACGATTTTGATTATGACGTTGTTCGAAGAATGGTGTATGATTTTCACTTACGATTTAATGAACTGCCAACAATAAAATCATTAAAAGCTAAATTATCTGAAGCTATTAATTGCAATGGGTCTGAAAAGACGTTGAGAAAAATACTTCACGAGATGGGATTTCGGTTCACTAAAATGGAAGATAATCGAAAACTTCTAATGGAAAAGCACGATGTAAGTCTCAAACGGATGGAATACCTCGATAAAATACGCAAATTTCGCGAATCAGGAAAAAATATCGTCTACATGGATGAGTCTTACATACATACATCCCACACTAAAGGGAAATCTTGGAGTGATGACAAGAAAAAAGGAGTAAAAAAGCCAATTTCAAAAGGTCAACGTTTGATAATAGTTCATGCGGGTAATGAAAAAGGCTTTGTACCCGGTGCCTTTTTAACGTATAAATCCACGGACACTACAGGTGACTATCACAATGAAATGAATAACGATAACTACGAAAAATGGCTGGTTAATCAATTAATACCAAATATACCCAATGATTCTGTTCTAGTTATCGATAACGCACCCTATCACAACAAATATGTTGAAAGACCCCCCAACTCAAACACCATTAAACAGGAAATGATCCACTGGTTAAACAGACACGAAATTCCAGTAGATCCAAAATTACCAAAAACCCAGATTTACGCTATTATATGTCAGCACAAGGAGAGGCATACAGAGTTTTCCGTGGACAAAGTACTTGCCGAATATGGGCACACTGTGTTGCGATTGCCACCATATCATCCGGATTTTAATCCAATAGAAAATATATGGTCTCAACTGAAAGGCTATGTAGCCTCTAGAAATGTGGGTATGAATTTAACTACAGTAAAAACATTATTGACTGAAAAAGTAAACGTCATGATCAGGGCTGAAGATTGGAAAAAGGTTTGCGATCATGCAATCAAATGTAAGAATGAATATAGAAGCATTCAACACGGTTTAGACAATTACACTGATAGACTAGTGATAAATACGGCTGACAGTGACAGTGATATTGATCTCTTTGAGAGCACAGATAGTGAAATGGAAGTAATTGAGAATTAGAATTATTATTATTTTTATTACAATGTCTCATTTTAACAATATGATTAATGTTGTTTATTATGTACACTACAGCTGTAATTTTCCAAAATAATTAAATACGAAAACATAATGGGAACACGTTTTTTTTATTTTATTTTACCCCAACCTAAAGCCATCACTATAGAAAAATTGGTGTATTTTATACAAATAATAATTATCAAAAAAAGCAAATCATAATTGTTTTAACAGCTCCTAATAGATACCGGACTGTTTGTATTTCGTGCGAGAGAGATAGCGCTCTACGAAGCCGAAATTAGCCGATTGTCTCTTTCCAAAGGTCGATGTGCAATATTTATTGCCGGGTACTGTACTTGTTTGTTAGAATTCCGTATGTCGAGATAAAAATGGAACCCTTGAAGTATCCATTCATGAATTTATCTGGCCGATGCACTTCATCTTTGAAGTAGTCTAAAATTTGGAAAGACCACTACAAGTAATTCTTTTTCTTTTATGTGCGAGATCAAGTATTTTAAATAACACCAAATCATTCCGGTTTTAAATTACATGAATCGTTTGAGATCTGTTTTCCACTGTACGTACTAAAATACAGATATCAATATTAAAACTATTACACTAGGAACGGCTTGACATTTCTATAAACTTGCTGTCAAGCCGTTCATTGTTGTATTTTCAAACACTGTTTACCGTATTATTTAAGATTTGAATAATTTAGATAAGGATTAAACTAATACTGGCTTTAAGGTTTAAAAAGCACATGTTATTTAAAGAAGTAACAGTAGTACAGTATTATTATTTATTTATTTATTTTACATCACAAAGGTTAGTTACTAGTATATTATAATCTAAGCCCCACAAAACCGTTGCAATGGTTTGACTGTGGGGTCATCGAGTTTCTAAACAATACAATTAAATGAAATTATAAAATAAGTATGGTATGACATTACCTGACCCCCTTTTTTCTTTGGGACAATTTTCATGGATACCCTTCATCTGGAGAGGTCACGGTTCCTTTTGCTACCATACGTCGGAAGTACGGCATTCGCTTGAAGCATGATCCACGCTCCCGATTGGTATTGGACCGCTATCAGCGAGCCCTTTCTCTATGAGCGGCCTGTCCTGCGACCACACATTACTCAATCGGACTACTGCTAGGGTGCTGCGGTCATATTTGGTGGATCTGGACCGTGTAGGGCCATCGATGTCTCGGGCTTTCGAGGCTTATTGGGTCGAGCTCTGCCAAATCCTATCCTAGTATCCCATTGGAAGAGGTGACTTACGCAACCCAGATTGGGGCACGCACAATAGTAGCGGTAAGGCCCGTAATGGATGAGTGACTGGACAGGCAGCACGCCGCCCTAGTTTTCGGCTGAAGCAGCTGCTGACTGGACACGGTTGTTTCAGCCATCGCTGTTGCCATTTTTGTGTACTCCGAAGACACGGTGCAACTTATTTTACAGGAGTCAGTCAGCTCAGTTGGGCATCCTTCATCTCTGGATGTTAAAAAAATATCCGAACTAATATTATAAATGTGAAAGTAACTCTGTCTGTCTGTCTGTCTCTTCTTCACGCCTAAGCCACTGAACCGATTTGAATGAAATTTGGTATAGATATAGTCTGGGACCCGAGAAAGGACATAGGATATTTTTCATCCCGAAAATTCCCCGGGAACGGGCACTATTCCACGCGGACGAAGTCGCGGGCAAAAGCTAGTATACAATAAATATCTTGGGAGACTAATCCCTGGGTAGAGTCTGTACTATGGTAACCAGACCACTGACATTCATACTTGTATAACTTATAAATAAATACATATCTTATACAAATGGAAAACAATCATGCCCATCACCCAAAAAATTATGCTGGGTAGTAACCGAACCCACGACCTCCGACTTAGCAGTAAAGTCACAAACAAACATGCCAGTAGTAAGATAATATAAGCCATGAATTTACCTCGCAACTGCATTGTCTAGACTCGTAGAACCCCGTGCTTTTAAAACATAAATAAATTGTAAAACTGAAAGGTTTTAGAGCAGTCATCAATATCCATTTGGATCAGCGGAGCAGTCTCGAAGCATCTGTGGATATGCTCTGCTTCCAGAGTTACGTTCAGGGAACATGTTTTATGAACCAGAAACATAAAAGTAACGAGGCTATTAAGTCCGTGCCGTTGCACTCGGTCAGTCGTATCTTTATTTGAATGCTTTAAGCATTTTTTTCGCTGCCTTTTTGGGTCGTTATTAAAACGAAAGCCATGAATTTGTAAACTCATTTACTATCATGTTGATTTTCTCTCATTAAGCGCTCTAAAGCGTGTGTTTTTGTTACGATGTAGGGTTTGCAGCTTCTTTCAAATAACGTAATCAATTCGAGGTTGTTTATTGGCAAATAAAAATATTTTACTGTTTATTTTACGATCTTCTTGTTTTTTGTAAAAGAAGTTGAAAAGACATTACGACCGAAATTCTGATATCTTGAAGGTAGCTGTAAAGTGCAAATGTCTGGGCACACAGTAATACACTTCCTCGTCTCAATCTCATTGTTTGATGGAATGTCAAATCAACACGATCGCGACCGTGCCATTCGTGGGTACGGCAGAAAATCGTCTGGAAGACCGAAGTGTTTTCAGGGACATGGAACTGGCACCAATCTCAGGTCTGTTACTAAGATGCTTCGAATAGAAAAACTCAATAACAATTTAACCAAGCTTGGTATCGAACTCAGGTCCTCACGACCAGCTACGCTTGCAACCACAATATAAAGAGGGAAGAAATAGAATATATTATTATGCGTAACCATTTACCAACTCCTTACTTAGAAACGAGTATAAAATATTCCCATTAATGAATATTCAAGTTATCCAGTTACGAGTGTCATTAGCTAGAATATTTCACCGAGCGTTATAAATTACATGAATTAATTAGTGGAAATACTGATAGCTACAGGTGCTGGGGACACAATTATTAATACAATGGTGAGCGTTATCGCTGCGTCCGACAACACTTTAACTAGCTCAGCGGAAGATGATAAAATATTGTATAATCAGCGGCTGGGTGAGACAGCCGCATTTACCTTTAAACAACATTTCCTTCTCCGAGAGGTAATTCCGTCTAAACAAAGCTAACGTTGATTCGCTTCCCTCTTGAAGGAATCTGCAAATCTCTGCCACAGTAAGACTCCTGTTCACTCCCGGGAAATAAAAGATTACTCTATGTGAATAACTCTGCGGAGCTCGGCGATGTTTTTCAACAGCACGATAATCTCCTCCATTATTCTTTTAGTGAATTTACTTTGTTGATATTGCGTTTGAATTCATGAGGTAATGCTTTAAGGTTTTTATCTAATTGTGATAATAAATCAGGGAGGTGGGTTTTGGAAGTTGACAATAAATTGTGACTAAAGTAAATTGTATGTACCTATACTTCAAACCACATTCGATATAGAATATTTAATAAGTAACAATTATTATTATTTATTTAAAAGCACAGTGTTGCTAATTTTATAGGTTACAAAATGACTTAATGACTTAATTGCAATTTATAAAAAAAGACCAGATAATTGTAATAATTCTAAATTGCACAAAAGTAGACATTGCGACCTTAAAGTTTTGTAAGTTTTATCAAAATTCTTTATAATTTAGCTCCATTATAAGTCCGGTAATATTACACTTTTTATTATGAACAGATGAAATTGTTTTGTAAGGATATATCTCTGAAAGGACTGGTTTATTGACAAAAATATTCTCAGATCCTTATTTTCTATTTTATAGTCTCGGATGCCTTCCAGGCGAAAGAATAATAGTACCTGTTACATTAAAATACAAACTATTAACTTTGTTAAAACGGACACAGTCAATAAAAGTTACCAAAATTAATGGACCTTGAACAATGGTTATACCTAACACCAACAGTTAAAATGGTAGCAGAATTGACAATTCAAAATAACAGGCTAAATAGTTCAATAAACGCTAAGTACCAAATTAGAAGTAATTTAATACGGGAATTTTCGTCTCAGGGTAAATTCGGATTAGGAAAACTTTAATCTGTTTTTGATCGCTATTTTGATACTTCTCAAGGGGAAACTTAAGACTGGCCGGCCTGAACAGGTGAAGGAAGGGTAAATATAGAATATCCCACAGGTCCAAGGCAATTTTAAGGGTTTCCTAATTGGATCAATATCAGAATCTGTTACGTGATCTTGGCGAGGTGATTGACCCGATTATTTAATGGGGTTAACTGTAAGAACGCACAATTTTCTCCGGACTAAGATCACTTTACTTTCTAAATTATTATATACCTGGTACAAATAATCTTTGTTAGAAAGGGAAATCTGGATATTAACTAAAAATAGAATTTATATATGGATATTATAATTAGTTACTACCGTTTCTCATAAACTAAGTCCTAATCTAAAAACAAAACAATACATAAGTAAATAACTTAGAATCACGACAAAATTAAAATATTATACATTGTCATTTGACATAGTCTCTTTTGAATAAACATAACTTATAATTAAGGCACCAGTATTGATTAGATACTATTGTTGCTTTACAAGGCAGTTACCTATTGTACTGCGGATAACAAAAGATTCAGAATCATGAAATCTTACAGAAATATCACAAGGACCTAGAATAAGCATGCAAACGTACATTAAAAACAATTGGTTTGCATGTTACATTCAATTAGTTTGAGAGTTTTAATAATATCGGCTGTAATATTTTATTTATTTATTTGGCTCACCAACAATTGAGTACATTATGACACTTATGGGTTACAATTAATCAAATCGGGTCAGGTGTATCAATCTCTTACAGGTAAGCACATCATGCATTACATATTGAATTAAATGTATAAAAGCCACTTAAAATTATAGGATATTTGACATTTCAACATTTGTACTAAGTGTCTTTAACGCATCAGATTGGACCTCAAACCTTTACAAATTATCTCAAATTTAATACTTTGGCTTTGTCAGCTCACCTATTGCAAGATTACCTGTCCCAAAATACAGCGTAAATAAATGTGCCATGTTGAAAATTGTATCGAAAATTTACCGAGAGTACCTCCTATCCAGCGAGCTTAAATTACTAGCCGCGAGCCTTAAAGTTTTACGGTTCATTTAGGTCGTATTAACACCCCAGCCGCTTTCGAGGGACGACTAACATTGCCTCCGCCACAGAGTAGGACTTTGTCACTGAATATGGGACACAGAGAAGGGTTATTTTTCAAACATATCTTTGTAAAAACAATGAATAGTTTACCAAATTATATTCACTGTGTTACAAAGCACTAAAAGAAAATTAATTACTCATTCACATTCAAAAGTTAAATGTGAGTAGCTGTGATGTAATAATGGTTATAATTTAATACTAATATTGGTTCATTCATATTCAGTAATTGAATATAATGACTGTGATAATTAAAGGAAATACCGACACGTGTTATTTCCGCGAACTGCGACAAATACATATCAAAATACATTTATATCATAGAGAATTTTCCAAAATAAATGAAAGCCATTCGGCGGTAATTGAAACGTATGACTACAAAGAGTTTGAAATGATTAGCAGCGTTAATAAACCAGGATGTTATACCTAATTGGAGAGGGTTAATCCCCTAATAACAAAAGTTTATACAGGTTGATGCTACCTCGGATTTACATCTCATTTACGACGGTTAAAATACATAAAACGAGGCAAACAAGGGCTATAAGGCCGGAGATGATAGAATTTGTTACAAGTTTATAGCAAGATTTGCAATTTTGCTACCGTAGAACGTAGAACCGTTACCTTTTAGTAAGGGCAGCATACTTTGTTACGAGTGGTCGAAACTATTAGTGTGTAGCTGGCATAGACCTGTTTATTGGATACTGACCGTTACTAAAGTAAAGGTCGGATTTCTTTACCTATTCCGACGACAGTACCAATTCTTTATGTAGTCAGTGTCGAGTGATTTTTGTGAGGTGGTAAGGTCAAAGATGGGCAATTGTTGGTTGAATGTGGTTACAATCTCATTGATTCATATCTATCGTCAGCTTGCTTACAAAATAATTACAGGTATTATTATGTAAATAAGCTGACGGTCCACCTGATGTTACTTACGATACCAGAGAACTCATACATGCATGTGCTATAGGATTGGTTTCCAAAATTGTATTGTCCACGGCAATATCTATCGCTTCTGAAAAAATTGTGTAAAAGTAAGTCATTTAGTAAATTTTTATTTATTATTTAACATCAACACTTTGATTATTTTTTGTATTTTTGTAATTGATCAACGGTTTGATAAGACTATCATTTGTTTTTTTTATATTAAAATCCCTTATTTAAATAAAGCATATAAAAGCTTTCGAACCACTTTGATCTGATACTACCGATTCTACGTGTTTTCAGTTTACCAAATCTATTCCATCATCAATAACCAGTTTGTTGTTCTTCTGGAAACTCGCTTGTGAACCCACATTAATCACACTGAATGCCTGCGCCACGTTGCATAAAGTTGGCACACGATCATCGCTGCTGTTCACGAACATTGCAGTTTTATTACTACTTCACCGCGACCCAATATTTCACTTCCTCCTTTTTAACATACGTCGTCAATGACAAAACTACTTTATGAAAGCAATCAAAACTTTTATCTTTACGAAACGGCCTATTTAAGGCATATGTTAAACCAAACTATTCTACTATTCTATCTCCACTCCATACTTAAGTAGGATGGGAAAAAATAATAGTGTCGTAAATTCATAAATGACACTTTCCGAGGACACTAGCAAACTTTTTCCTAACTTTAAGGTCACAATAAAAGTGTCACATTGAAGGCTGCCCAGTAATTTATTGAGGGTAAAATAAACATGCGAAGTGCGAATAAAGAGTTCTGAAGTACGTAGTTGACTTTATTAGTAAGATGCTTTCTTTGCACTATTTAGGGAATTATTGAGTACTATGAGGGCATTATACAGGATATAATTGAGCACTGTGTGGTTGTTGGGGAATATCTTTGTACAAATGTAGGAGGAATATGTATGGGTAATGTTATTAAAAAATGCTTTGTATTTCGAACTAGCAGCAACTTGCGTTTTCACATGCAACTTCGGCTTCTGCTCTGCTCCCATAGGTCGTAGCGTAGTGACGAGTGGGATCCCTTCTTTTCGCATAATGTTCTTTGTCCTAATATACTTCGGCATAACGATTTTGGCACAATTTGTTTTGGCATAATAATACTTCGGCATAAATTTTTTAGGCATAAATTTTATGTTGGCATAATCATGTTAAAGACTAATTTGTTTTGGCATTAAATTGATTCGCATAACTTTAGTAGGCCTAATGACTATGAGCATAACGTTAGTAGGCCTAAAGACTATTAGCATAACGTTAGTAGGCCTAATGACTATTAGCATAATAATATTTAGTCATACAATTAATATAAATAACATAAACAATTTTCATGCAAATGATTTATTATAAATATACATGACATTATGTAAAGCAAACCAATTTGCTATAGTTTCAGTAACAATCAAATAATATTGTTTGCTAAAAAATTAATATGCTGTCCAACAAAAGTAAGTGACAGAAACGAATTGCTGCAAAACCGACTCCACGTAGTCTTGTTTGTCCTACCCCTAGAGTGTTATTTAAAATCGCGTAGGCGCGTAGGGGCAAGGCGGGGCCGCCGGAGCCCCGCAGCGCCGGAGCCGTCACAGAAACCCTGCCTGCTGCATGTTGCATGTTTGCTTGAATGCTGCATGCTTGCTTGCATGCTGCATGTTCGCTTGCATGCTGCATGCTTGCTTGCATGCTTGCTTGCATGCTTGCTTGCATGCTTGCTTGCATGCTGCATGCTTGTTTGCATGCTGCATGCTTGCTTACATGCGTGTATAGTGTCTAATATTCTAGGTGTTAATATTTTTTTCATTTTTATACTTATAAAAATTAGTCTCAATATTTTTATGCGTAATTTATGCTTTAGGATATTATGCTTAAAAAAGTTATGCTTTAGAACTTTATGCTTAAACAAGATATGCTTTAGAACTTTATGCTTAAAAAGTTTATGCTATAAAATATTATGCCTAATCATTATTATGGTTAGAGACATTATGCTTAAAAAAATTATGCATGAGCTGTTATGCGTAAATATATTATGCGAAAATATAATATGCCAAACAACATTATGCTAAGTTATATTAGGTCTTAAAATTTTATGCAAATGGATTGGGAACCGTGACGAGTAGTTGCCCACCTCCCAGGGTGCACCGGCCCGAGGACTAGTCTTCGCCCCGGAAGAATCCATAAGCGAACTCCAGCCCTCGGGCGCACAAGGAGGTTTTCTATCCAGGCACCCTAAGTATACAAATGTGTAGTTATTATGGTAAAAACCAACATAATAGTACTAGCAGATGTCCCCTGCAGTTACACCCGCATCTTTGGTTACTACTGCGCTCACGTACGTCGTAATCATGACGTTATACAGCCCATAGCCTTCCTCCATAAAGCGGCTATCCAACACAAATATTTTTTTAAATCGGTCCAGTAGTTTCAGAGATTACCCCTTATAAACAGAAAACATTATGCCTCTTTATTTCATTAGTATAAAAATATTATTCATTTTGATTAGATCTAATCTATATACACATTTTATAACTCAAGAACTGCAAAACCGATTTGGCTGAAAATTGGTGGGGAGGTAGCCTAGGACCAGGGGACGGACATAGAATACTTTTTACCTCCTTTTTAGGGTTCTGTAGTCAACTAGGAACCCTTATAGTTTCGCCATGTCTGTCTGTCTGTCCGTCCGTCCTCGCTTAATCTCTGTGACCGTTAGCACTAGAAAGCTGAAATTTGGTACCAATATGTATATCAATCACGTCGACAAAGTGGTAAAATAAAAATTGGAAAAAAACGTTTTATTAGGGTAGCCCCCCTATATGTAAACAGGGAAGTGGTTTTTTTTTTAATTTCAACCCTGACGTGTGATATATTGTTGAATAGGTATTTAAAAATGAAAAGGGGTTTACTAAAATCATTTTTTGATAATGTCAATAATATCGAAAATAATCGCTCCAAAAGGAAAAATCAAAGCGCCCCCCTCTAACTTTTGACCCGTAGGTTTAAAAAATATGAATAAAATCTGGAAAGTAGAAATTTATAAGGACTTTCAAGGAAAATTATTTTGAACTTGATAGAAAGAACAGTCTTTGTACAAAAAAGACAAAAAGGTTGTACAAAATAATTTCTGCGTACTTAGTATGTCAACGTAACAAATAGCCTTTTTTTTAACTTATAAGTAGGTACACTTATTGTGACGGACGGGAAACTATGGAACCCTACATTGAGCGTGGCCCGACACGCTCTTGGCCGGTTTTTGTTTTCATCCTGTTTTCGTGGGACGTGACATATAACGTGGGTTTCAGTAAAATTCTAGCGGAGTAGTAACCAAAAATCTGATATAACGCGGGTGAAGCCGCGGGGGACAGCTAGTAACATATAAATGTGTAGTTATTATCGTAAAAACAAACATAATTATAGTAATCGTTTAATTAAAACCAAATTATGTATTTGAAGTATATAATGGTTGCAAATGTAACATAAAAGTGAGTTAACTTGTGCGTGTATACAATACTAGCTGTTCACCACGGTTTCACTTACATTTTTGGTTACTGCTGCGCTTCCATTAGTCTTAGCGTGATATTATATACAGTATAGATATGACACCAGTTCAATGTTCCAGAAGCTTCAGGCGATATTGTTACTTAAAAGTGTTTTTTTTTTCCCTTTTTTTTCTTCTTCTTTATATATCTTCTGGGTAGCTTGAAGCTTGAATCTACACACAGTCCGATAGATTTTTTGGGATAACAACTATTCAATGTCCTGTCTCAGGCTATGGAGTATTCCTGTACCAAATTTCATCTTTAGCGTGAAAGCAAGAGAACTAGACAGACGAGGAGTAGGAGTTACTTTCGCATTTGTAATATCAGTATAGATGTAGAATGTGTTTTTTACCTGGTAATAAATTTTGAGTATTAGCAGTTTTCCTATACAAAAACTATCAGGCGTGACGACGTTGTCGTTGTAACCGTGAAGCCGGGTCTCCACTAGGCAACATTTGGCGCGCGACACGTGACGCTCAACATGTACGGCAACGCTGCCCAACAGCACGCGACGTTGCCAGCTGGCGCGCAACATGACGCGCGGCATGTTGCTTGTTTAAAGAGCATAGTTAGTAGAGCATCAATGAGGGTTTTTGCGTTTTTACATTTTGTTTGTTTTGTAGGTATTTTTTAACCCACCAACGTGGATTTTTATTTTTGATGCATTTTTCGATAAAATTATAACCACTGCCGCTGAAATCAACACAAGTTCCTCTGGCGACATGTTGGCGACGACTGCAGATGCGTAGACAGACAACGTTGTTCAACAAAAGTTCCGCGCTGACTTTCAACGTTGCGCGTCAATTGTTGCCTAGTGGAGACCCGGCTTTATGCGTCTTATTTTCCACTGTAAGACAAAGACCTTACTACAGACTCTTCTTTCATTTTTATTAGAAGTCTAATTCATCCTACCATCTCCGCCTGAATCGGTCACCTAACTTAAGCCATACTGTGATTATGAAAATGTCACTCAACATTTTTTACTATTTTGTTTTAATGTGTGTGGTAGAAGTTCTTTAACCAATTTGACAGAGGTGGTACGTGCAACGTTTTGTGTGGACTATACTAGCTATCAATAGTCTATATTATGTGAAGAAGAAACATTTGAAGCCTGTTTCGCAACCTCGAAATAGTCCTTATCTACGGAATCCTTTTAATAAAGGAACAGATTTTCTATGAATTTATCTTTCTATGAATTTATCTGCCAGATATTTTAATCAGAACTTATCAGAAGAATCTGAAACAGGCGCTTAGGAAAATTATATCGTAGAATTCACACACGCGGCGCGACAATCAAATACTAGTACTATTACTATTACAGTACACACGGTACAGTAATCAAGTCACCCACGGGAAATACGCTCAAATCCAGCGGTTCACAAACTTGTTTGACTTACGACCCCTTTACTTCTCAAAAAATAATATATTCTTAAGAGTTCTCCAGGGAAATCTATTGTATACTACAACAAATAGAACAGGAGTGGAAATGTGGCGCGCCTATGATTGTTAATTTCCTAGTTTTATAGGAGTTCCTACTTTAGATGTAAGCTTATTTTATGTTACTTTTTATAGGTAAGCGAGTTTGAATATTAAATCAAGGTTTACGTTCTGTTTATACCTCTACCTCTAACGTGTTTAACGAAACAAAAGGGTTATGCTATTCTGTGGTATATTACTAAAGTAGTAGGTTTGTTACTCAATTAATTAATAAAGACTTGTTATTTTTTAGTACACAGTGACGAATCAAATCTCTGTCGTTTGATCAAGAACCGTCAAGCTATTTATAAAACACAATATTGTAGGCAACTACACACTCATGTACTTTAACGTCCAGTCACGCAATACCCGATGACATTCACTTTGAGCTCCACACAGACGATAGGTACAGTATATCACCGCGGTCGATCAATGGCCAAATTAAATTTACTGCCGCAAGCCCACCAGATCGTCGTAACGATACAGCGGCCGCCATTTATTGCCAATAAATATTTTTTACTGGCAGCTTTTACAGGACCCTGTATCGTCTTTCAAGAGGATCTTACACCCAGTATTATTTCATAACTGATATTTTATTACGGTAACGTCAGTTCTACGATATAACATTTAATTTGTTCTTGTTATTTCGGTCTCAGGTTCGGTATGACAGATTTTATGCTGCTCGTCGATTTTTTGTGTTCAACATTTTACTTAAAATTTTAACTGTTTTAGCTATATTATTGGATTCATGTATAACTAACTCTTGATACATATGTTTTCATTTAATAATAATTTTGAAATTACACACAGGATTATTCATTTAAATATTAAAACTTCAATTAAAAATTTACAAATATGAATTTAATGATTCTAAATTTACCTTTAACAACATTTTATTGCGTTTATTAAATTAAAAAGTGTAACTGTTTTTACTCATTGCTGATAATAATAATATATTATTAATTTGTATACTAAAATTTCATTTTCTATTATAATATTTCAATGGGTGTTAGGTAATAGCCTATTAAAACGTGACAACAAAGGGTTTCCTCCTTTGAAGCTATGTTTATGTACACCGAGTTTTTACCCTTGCGATTTTGTTAGTGTGAATTTTATGAACCCTTCGCAAAACCCTTTGATAAAATAATCCGGATGTCGTAAATTATGCGCTATGGAAGTTTAAGCTGTTGTGGTACAGCTTAAATTTTAGAAACCCTTATAAAATGTTTACTTATTTTTTTCCTATACTTACTACAGCTAAAATAGTAACGTGTTTAACATTAGTTTAATAAACGGGTCGAAGATATTTCTGGAAGAAATTGCTATTACTTCTAAAGAAATAATCGTGATGTAAGGAGGTCTTTGTCTTATAGGCCTGCATCATTTATTCTCAAACAATTGGTCTATAGAAACTTAACCGTACATATACAGAATTTTATATTAAAATGGCACTTAAATCTCTTGCAGCAGTCGTCGCTTTGTCTGTGCCTT
Source organism: Athetis lepigone (assembly GCA_033675125.1). Taxonomy (NCBI): domain Eukaryota; kingdom Metazoa; phylum Arthropoda; class Insecta; order Lepidoptera; family Noctuidae; genus Athetis; species Athetis lepigone. The sequence goes on along the minus strand of CM066226.1, from coordinate 8,407,905 downwards.
TATTTAGAAACACACAGGAAAGGGAAGTGACAGCGATAACGTCAGTTCAGCGCTGTAGCGCTGTATTGTCCGCGATGCGCTTTCATAAGGACGCTTTCATGATAACTGCAAGAAAACTATGAACAACTTTGTGCTTTTGACGTTTTATCAGATGGGATCAGGTTTTTCTGTTTTGTTAAAAAAATATGTGCATTGTACCTTTTTGAGGATGCCGTGCCTCGGAAAGCACGCCAAGCCGTTGGTCACGGATATCATTCGTCGATTTTGGACAGGAAATACTGGTAGTCAAAAACCTGGAAGTCTGATATTACAGCTGCATTTGGCAAGACTGAGAGACGATATTTTAATTGTGTCAACGGCTAAAGTAATTGATGATTTTGTTCTTCTTAAAGGACCAAAAACATTTGGGCAGATTTTTCGTGTTATCATGTATCAGGGCTTGTAATTGCTTCCGCAAAATTAATCCCAAAGAAAACAATTACAGAAAAAAGTATCTTCACAAAAATGTACCAATTATAGGAGAAAAGGAAACCTCATTATTTGTACGCAAGTGTTACTAACGGGACAATTAAGGCAAGAAAACACGAGTATTACAGTAAACAACAGTTTATTGGGACCTAACTTCAAATTAACTTGGGAACAGAAATGATAAACCTATCTATGTAAGTCCAACACTGCACTATGTCTGCTCCAAATAGCCAGTAGTAGCTGTAATACATCACCTCGAAGTCAGGCCAAGATTCAATTAAATCCGGTCAAGCAAAGACCTAAATGTTGTGTGATATTGGTGTGTTGACCTTTTTTGTTCGAAGGGCTAATGTAATTGTCGTTTTATAAAGTACCTGAGTTCAAATCTCGCATCACATGAAACGTGAACAATGACGTCACAGTATTTGAAACACAAACAGTGTTAACAGTGTCTTTAAAATATGCGTATTGTAGGGAGAAAAAAGTATGAGATAATAGGGGTGGCTTGTGTGAAGAATGACATGGAAGAAAAAGAAGGGGAATATATAAATAAATAAATAAATATACTGGGACAACTCACACACGGTCATCTGATCTCCTGCTTAGAGCTTGTGTTATGGTAACCAGACAACTGATAAACATACTTATATATTTAAATACATACATATTATAGATAAATTATACCCAGACACAGATCAAACAATCATGCTCATCACACAAAGTTTGTTCTGGGTGGGAATCGAACCCACGACCTCCGGCTTCTGCAGTCAGGGCTACTAACCACTACACCAACCGGCCCACCAGATATACAGCCGTCAAATTACAGAATGGAAAGATAGGCAGTTGCACCAACGCCGAGTAACTTACAACTAACTAACTATAACTTACTTTTTACCCCGTTAGAGCTAAAAATTCCAAAAATTGCTTCACAGTACGATTCTGAATTAGGTATAAAAAATACGTTTTGTGTAAACATGTTTCGAGCTTAGTATTCAATTAATATTTAACATTTTTTGTAAGAGTTTGCATCATCTCATAACTCTATAAATGATGAATAATTAAAATAATGTAGTTGTAACTTGCAGATATAAACTTTAAAATTATTTTTATGCACGTCAATATGCATGCAGCCTTACATTTCAATGCATGACGGCCCTTATCTGAATGGTTCACTTCATATGGAGTTCATTTTTATGTAGACTATTGCAATATACCGCAATATTATGAGATTTGGTACGTCTGTGTTTTGTAAATTCTGATGACAACTCATTCGTAATAATACCCCTCAACATTTTTTATTCCATTTCCCGGATTAAGCCGTTATACGTGAAGAGACTAAATTTCGTAGCACACCGCTACGCCGTAGCTCGCGTAGCGTAGCGATGGAACTCGTTTGGTTTTATTATTGTAATCCTGGAATACATTGTCAACAACTTTTTTATAGTAATGCACTTTACCGATACAGTAATAATGGAACAACTGTTGTCTTTTAAATACCGGGTATAGTCCTAATTAAGAAAATATGAATTGTATTTGTCTTTAATTAAAATTGTATTATAGATTAAAATGAAAACAAATTAATTAAACCCGTGTGTAGAACTAATAATCTAGCATTTTTTAAAGAAATTAACTGGTAATAATAATTTGTTCTTACAGCAGGCTGAGTATATTGTAGCCTCGGGCTAAGAATTGGTAGTTCGGTTTTATTACTAAGAGCCTATTTGTAACGTTTCACGAAATTTCATCTATGGTAAAAAAATGTACTACGAGTATTTATACTTTTATATACAAATAGTTTGCTAGATAGAAAAATAATTGCTGTAGTGTACGTACCTACTAATGATTAATTACAATAGTTTTACTCATCTACTAATTTACTTTTTAACTTCTAGTCGTCGAAAGCGTAATATTTCTGGAATACTAGCTTAAGGGTAATTTATTCTACATTTTTAACATTAACTCGTTAAGAGACGTCGACTGAGAGAGTTTTCTTTTATTAAACCGCAAAAGAGGTCAAAGGGTCCGCAGGACCAAAAACTTGGAGTCGGAAACGAATCCGGCTCGAAGGACCAGAAATATAAAGGATGTACGCTTTAATGATAAAAGGTTATGAGCCTAACTGGTTTAATGATCTCTTTTTGGTGCTTTTATTTAGATTCGGGTTTGAAACAGATGTGACGCAAGCATAACGGTTCTTTGACCGTTTTGTAAACAATTTTATAAATAAGATTATATTATTTAGTTGTTGATGCTTTCCGGAACATTTTGTCAACAACAACATAAAATTGATCAAAATGGTTTTAAACAATATTTAAAATATTCGAGGACATTATATTTTCTTCCGTAAAGAAAGTAGTTATTTATAAAAAAAATATTCAGCCATTTCGTGACAATAAGAGGAGTATAAACCTGTGTATATATTTCTTTTTGCCAATATTTTTCATATCACCCGTACCTACGGTACTGTGCTTTAAAAGCGGAATAAATCTATTGTTGACATAAACGTCCATAAAATTCAACATACATGTAAGCTATAGGAAATATGAATGTAAGCCTAGGGGCGTGCTTTGTGTTGTAATGACATATTGGATGTACTCTTTGAACATTCTGTTTTGGTGCGAGACAATCCATATTGAATGCCGAGTTAATAACTAATATGTTGATGTTGTAATTATATTATTATAATTAAATACAGCTATCGCTCGCGGCTTCACCCGCGTGAATTTCGAACTTTTATTCACTTTTTCCCCCAGAGGACGAATTTTCAAAAATCTAGTCTTAGTGGCTATTTTCTCTTCACAAAGAAACTTTTTTTTTCCTTCTTTTCTTTTTCGTGTCTTAAACTAGCGATTCGGTTCGACTAAATATTAACAACAATTTTGTCAGTTTACCATTCTGAACAAATTATATTTTTAAAATTCATCCTTGAATAGTGTTAGCTCTAGAAACAGTAATCGAGGTGTAAGAATTTCTATCCTCTTAGAGGTGGCGGCCATTTTTTTCAAAATGGCGGATCTGTGACGCCATTTGCAAAAAAATGCAAAAAAAATGGGATGTATATTTTTTTATTTAAATGGAATAATAACTTGTATGGCGGCTAATAAGAAAGCTATTCTTATTGGAATCTTTATAAAACAACCTTAACATCAAAACATTGGTTTAATTAGGATTATAGTGTAAATATTGTAATTTGAAACTAGGAAAAGCGGGAAAATTCCAACTTTTCCGACTGTAAGTAAAAAGTCGTTATAAGTAATAAAACGAACGTTTATTTCATAAAACTTTTACTTAATTTACATAAAAATACCATAATTTACTTTAATTTACAAAAGAACACACAATGCCATACATATTCTTTATTCCACAAGCTTTACAAGGTCGCCGCGATAAGGACGACCCACTTGTCAATTCCGAGAAGTGTTATTTGAAACTTCGGTGCGGCAACGTACGGACGTTCAAAACACTTTGCCCACCTCTTTCGTCCGTGCTCGCATCGTAAGCAGACGTGTTATTACTTTGCTCCGTAATTCTAATTATTCAGCGCATACAATCATAGTCACCAGTTTCGCGCACTTAAGTCATAATTAGTGCGTATTTACCGTGCGCTCCGGTTATTGTAAGGGGTGCCCCCTGCCGCCCGCACGACGCGAGGAAAAGAGAAGCTTGCCATAATTGCTATCCCGCTTACCCGCCGCGCCGCTTCGGGTCCACCACGGACGGCTGCCGACTACTGACGACCGGTGAGCGCGTCTCATAAAGAAAGGGCTGCAACTACTAACAACTGGTATCCCTCTCTCGCCCGCTGCTCGCTGTGCCGCCGGCCGCCTCCCGTCGCTGCCTTCGCTTCGCTGGCGCTTTGTTTGAAACAATAACATTGCTGCGCGTGCTACGCGTGCCGCGTGAGTTGTTTGCTGCTTATTCATTTTACCTACTATTTTATCCAGTCGTAAATAATGAAACGTACGCCACCAAAATTCTATCGGCTTCTGACTCCAATTTGAACGTCACCAAACGAACTAATACCAAAAGGGCGCGTCTTGAAGAAGAAACTAATTTGGATAAGTTCGATCTGTTTAAGGAAGAAATCATTCAACTAATCTCCGATACTTTAAGCCCCTTAAATGCTAGACTATTAAGTTTGGAACAAAAACTGACGGATATCTTACATCAAAACACTGAAATCAGAACATCCAATCTTGAGATTGAAAAATCTCTTGGCTTCTTAACAAACCAGATAAAGGACGTTGAGACTAAAATTTGTTGCTTAGAGAAAGAAAGTAACGCAACGAGATTAAAAATAGCAGAGCTAGAAGAAAAACAAGAACTCATCGAGAGAACTATCAGGAAAACTTGCATAGAGATCAGAGGCGTACCGAAGGAGAGGAAGGAAAGTAAATCGGATATTCTAAAATTGTTTAACAACCTTGCAAAAACAATCAAAATGGATTCTAACACCTCTGATATTAAAGATGTCTATCGTCTCCCATCTAAAGACGTTTCAACTACATCAACTGTTGTAGTTGAATTCACCAATGTCTTCACGAAAGATATGTTCTTAAAATGTTCAAAACAATACAATAATGAAAATAAATCTGCCCGACTTAATTCGGCGCACCTTGGTCTCGACAACACTACCCCGATTTATATCTCGGAGCACCTCACCAGCAAAGCCAGAAGACTTCTATTCTTGGCACGTGACTTCGCCCAGTCAGAAAAGTACAGCTTTTGTTGGATATCAAACGGCCGGATTTTTCTTAGAAAGGAAGAAGGAGCGAAACATATCCACATTAGAAATGAAAACACATTTCAGCAAATTCGCGAAAATAACATTTTATACCTTTTTGCAATACCACCTAAATTTTAAACATGGTTTTTATTTAGTCCATAGTATGTATAGTTATAGTTTTCATTACCTTGTTCTGGCTTCTACTCAAACACACTCGAACAACACACAATGTTACTCATCACACACACACTATAATTTCATATTTAATATAAACACAAACAAACACGCAAACACATGGCCTAATATCCATCTGCTATCTCACTCTAACATCCAACATAGTCTTTATGGTCTCTATGACCTGTTTAGATACATTTCTGTTAATCACAACAACACACACACTCACTCATCATCATCATCACACATTAATAGCAACAAACACACAAGCTCAGCAAAAACATTTCCAACCAACACTAAGCATTACCAACAATATCTAAATCTGACAAAATGGTTTCGAATATCAAACACTCCAACCTATTCATTTATATTTACAATAGTAAACTATGGCTAAACATAACGATTTAATAACAGACATTGACAATACTGATATTTACTCAAGTATCAAATTAAATCGTCCGGAACTATGCTTGGGTTTTCTAGGCAATGTGAGAACTCAACTCACTATCATCAACCAAAACATTCGAAGCATTCACAAGAATTTTGATGATTTCAATATATTCCTCAGCAGATTAAACTTTCAACCAGATATTATTGCCTTAACCGAATGCCGCCTCAATGACACTACGCTTACGGTACAAATTAATGGTTACGAAAGCTTCTATTCCAAAACCTATTTAAACCAAAACGATGGGCTGGTGGTTCTCTATAAATCTGACCTTAAAATAGCCATAGAGGAACCCCAATTTAAAGATGCTAACTGCCTGCTGGTCGACGTCGGCTCGGACATAACAATCTGTGTTATTTACAGATCTCCCTCTCTCTATAACATCTGTAATTTCTGTGACTCTTTGGAGAATGTACTACGATCTCGTAATAGGCCCACTGTTGTCCTAACTGGCGATGTGAATATAGATATCTCTACAGACTCCCACGACAATCGTGCTAGTGAATACCTTGATATAACGGGTCATTACGGTCTCTATCCTGGGCACCAGTACGCGACCCATGATAGAACATGCCTCGATCATGCCCTCATAAAGACCAAAAAAACGGCTTCCGTAATAGTCTGCGACTCCGGTATAACTGATCACGATACGGTAATTATTAGCTTAAAAGACACTCAGCAGATCCCTCAAAGAAAACGCAAGCAACAAATAAAAATTGATTATTCCAGCCTTCTAAAAGACATCGAACAAATAGACTGGAGCTTACTATACTCACTCAATAACGCTACCGAGGCTTCAGATGAATTTACAAACAAGTTACGCCAATGTATAGAACAACACTCAGAGATAGCTACTGTCAAAAACTCTAAGCTTGTAAGGAAACCCTGGATGTCAGAAAACCTAATGAAATGTGTTCGAAAAAGAGACTCATTACATTTAGAAGCCAGAAAGCCCATAAACAAAGACAACGGACTCCTTCAACAAAAATACAAAACCTACAGAAACTTCTGTAACAACATCCTTCAAAACCTAAAGAATGCACATGAAAAAGGACTGTTAGATAACGCTAAGGGCGACAGTAAAAAGACTTGGGCGGCAGTTAAAAATATATGTAATCTCAAAAACAGGACCACTACTAAACTTGATTTGCTGAGTGTACACAAGGACCAAGTCACGTCGCTAAACATGGCTAATAATTATTTCGCAAAGGTGGGTGAAAAACTAGCCGAAGACACTCTTAAATTACTTAGCAAATCTGAGGCTGACTTGGTTTCTATGGTACCTCAACCTAAGAAACGCTTATCCAAATCTTTTTTCATGAATCCTACCGATGAAACTGAAGTCTGTTCAATAATCAAGAACTTAAAAACAGGTTCAGCTCCAGGTTGGGACGGAATTACAAACCGCATAATAAAACTTGGTCAGAAATGTTTGGTGGCTCCTATTACTCATATCTGCAACATGAGCCTGTCATCGGGTACAGTACCAGAACAAATGAAAACAGCTTACGTTTGTCCAATTCACAAAACAGGCGATCCTACACTGGCATCCAACTATCGACCTATCTCACTTCTTACATGCCTATCCAAAATTCTTGAGAGGGTGGTAAACAAAAGACTATTAAATTATCTTGAAAAAAAGTCTCTACTCTCACCAAATCAGTTTGGTTTCCGCAACGGCAGATCGACGGAGGACGCCGTCTCTGGTTTAGTTGACTTTGTTACCTCGAAACTAGATAAGGGAGAAAAGTGTGCGGGCGTCTTCCTCGACCTAGCCAAAGCGTTTGACACTGTCTCCAGACCCTTACTATTAAAAAAACTAGAGTGCATGGGTATCAGGGGCACTGCCTTGGATTGGTTCGTTTCGTACCTCTCAGACCGCAAACAAAGAATTTGTCTGGATGACTATAGAAGTTCATTGGAGGTAATTAACTATGGCGTGCCCCAGGGCAGTGTACTTGCCCCGACGCTTTTTCTGGCATACATCGACGGTCTTTGTTCACTTCACCTGGAAAACTCTCAAACATTTGCATACGCTGACGACACTGCCATTATCTTTCACGGTAAGACGTGGGAAGAAACCTACGAAGCAGCGAAATCAGGTATGCGACAAATTGTGGACTGGCTACAATACAATCTGCTGACACTGAACGTAGCAAAAACCAAATTAATCAACTTCAGTGTTAACAGAAGAACTAGTGCACCTGAACAGCTCTCAGTTACACTGCATACATGTGAGAAAGATAGTGAAACCACTTGCGATTGCATTGGACTGGAAAGAGTGTTGGACATAAAGTACCTAGGAGTTAAAATAGACCAGCATCTCTCATGGCAAAAACAAATTGAAAATGTTAGCGCCCGAGTTAGAAAACTCCTGTATATCTTTAAAAAACTAAGAACGATAGCAGAAGTTACAACTCTTAAGATGATATACAATGCACTATGTCATTCTGTATTAGGCTACTGCATCATCGCATGGGGAGCAGCAAGTAAGACGCATCTTATTGCTGCGGAGCGTGCTCAGAGAGCAGTATTAAAAACAATGTACAGGAGAAAAATCAAATACCCAACACGGCTGTTATACAAAGAGACCCAAGTACTTACTGTCCGTCAACTGTACATATACTCTGTTGTGTCCAAATTTCACAAAACTGCAAGGTCCGCGACAGTAACAGATGGACGCTCGCAAAGAAGACCAAAATGGAATAAACCACCCTGCAAACTGAACTTTGGCCAAAGAGCATATGCTTTCATGGGACCGCACATGTACTCGAAGATAAACGCGAAAGTGAACATTTTCGATAAAAACTCACATACATGTAAGCAAATTATCTCTAACTGGTTGTCAGATTTGGATTACTGGAATACTGAAAAATTCACTGGTATTACTTCCTAAAGGATACACAGGCACATACACGCAAACAAACACTCTAACACACACACACACACACACACACATACACTCTCACACTTACCCACACACACACACACACACACACACACATACACTCTCACACTTTACCCACACACATACACTCTCACACTTACCCACACATACACACTCACAAGTCAAACCAATGCCAGTAGCCAAGATTTTTAATTTTCTCTTCAATTTTATTATATTTTTTTCCTTTTTTTTATTTTTATTTTTATTTTTTGTAATAAATCTGTCGTGCTATTGCTCTGTTTATAGTTAGTATTGTGCATTTATTGTTTGTATCAATGATGAAAGAGACTGACCTCCACGACACAGGGAATCCTAGTGTGGAGGCCAGGGTTCGTTGTTCAATTAACACTATTATTTTTATGAACCAATAAATATTGTTTTTTTTTTTTTTTTTTTTTTTTTACTTGACGCGTGACTTTATATTATCCTTGTTCTTTTTTCTAAACTTTGTATAAGTTCGAGCAGTCAAAATATATATTTTAAACGAAGTATTATGATTAAAATAGTGCGCATGTAAAGACGCCATTTGCATCGAGCTCAATGAGCGCGCTCCACAGATGCGCCATTTTGACAATCGAGCTCATTGAGCGCGCTCCACAGACAAGGGGATGCTACATTCGCCTAATGATGGACAGTTTTATACGATGGAGTTTGTGAGGTAAAGGTTAGTTCGGGTAGACTCTAAAAAGAGATAATAGAACAAAAAAACTATGCTCGACACACAGACTTACTTACTTTTCTTGCATTCCAGCTAATTTAAATAATTTTGCCAACTATGTGGCAAAAATATTAGGTCAGATCAATGTTTTAATAAAACTCAGTACGGTCTTAATAGATAGAGCTACATATACTTTGAGTCCACGGTATATACAGTTGTTAGATTTATTTCTTTTTCCTTTTACAACCTCACAGGGTTTTAAAAGAACGAAGTATAAAACCATTAGCAAGGTTGTCTGATTTCAAACCAGTAAACGCCGTTGGCGCCCCGCAATATATTTGTTCACAAGCCCGCTCATAGTCACCGGAAGCAATAGTGCCATTATTAGCTTCCCTATAGCAGCGGATACAATTATACTACTTTAGTAAAAATTCTAGATTTTTTATTTATGAAATCTGAGTATTTATTTATTTACTTTTTTTAAAACCGTATTCATGCTAATATCATACTATTGACATAAATTGTGATTTGGCATTTCTATAATTCTATTGGTCTAGTATAATGACCCCTACTGCTAAGCCGGAGGTCTTTATTTGACCTTTCGACGATCAAGCGACAGCCAGCTCTCGCGCTGCTATTGTCTTTCTATTGTGTCTCTAATCACGTGTGTTTGAAGGATTAAATTCCCTCCCAGGTCAATTTAATGGTTGATTGTTCTGTTTCTGAGTGTAGTTTTTTTATATTTATTTATGGATAATGTACATAAATATGTTTATCTTTGTACAGGCTCTGCCTAGTATTAAATCATATGACCATGCCTGAGTTGTCCCACGATATTTCTTCTCTCGCAATATAAATACTACGATATTTGTTGTATTGCATAAAGCTGTATCTTATTATAATATTTAGACTTTGTGACACGGTCACACAGTTTCAATGTACTTGATGAAGTTTCGAACTGTAAATCCTTCTTTGCAAGGAAACTGAAGAGAGTAGTATGGTGCCATTTTTCTTCGTATTAACGCTTATCGAATGTCAGGTCGCTGTCAATAAAGCTTTGCGGCAGAAACTAAGTGTAAAATGTTCCGGAAAACTAGCGTCGTACTTAATGTAGTACAAGATTTGGAAAAATGAATATTTACTTACCAAATTTTAGGTTATGATATACTATGAAGATTCCGATTTTGCGTAATGAGAAAAAAATGGCTTTTGTGTATATTATTAATGTGTAATTTCATACATTGGTCGTGATTGCTGAGATTTTGATAAAAAAATAAGTCCGATCTAGTCTTGTTTTAAACCATTGGTAGAAAGAGCATATTCTTTTTAAGTTTAATAAATAAACACTGAACATTGTACAACCAAAGTAATCAACGTCATTGTCTTGATCTAAAATTAATTATAAAATGATTTGGCTTGTTCTTAATCTAAAATATAATATGTATCAGTAAAAAGCAAACCAATTTCCCGCAACAACCGAAAAATCTACCCCGATAATTTATTGAACGCTTCCATAACATTCAATTACAAAGGGCCACCCAAAAACTGACGTTTTTATTAACTTACGTGACTAATGTTTAAGGAAACATGCCCAAAATGTGTCATTCAATTCCAAACGTGTTCTCCCTTTGAAATTTTAAACATGTTTGTGGAACGTAAACATCGCGAACGAACGCGAGTTCGAAAGAATTTTGACTGAGTGACGTCATTCAACTGTAAGGGGCCAAGAGTTTGCAGAGAATATATTAAAACGTAATTTTGTAATAAGATTGTCTTCTTCTTTACCCTATCCCTTTTCTTCATCAAAAGTTTTTAAATGAATTGTGTTATAGATTTGCCTTTGCTTTGAGCATGAAAAAGACGTCGGCTGAGATTCTTTACAAAGAGTTGTTTTTTTTGGAAAGCTACTATATTTTGCGGAAGAAGCAATGATTAAAAAAATTGCGTTCATTTAACCCTCGCTTAATCCTTTTTTATTATAATTCGTTTTTACCTAAATGATGTTTGTCCTTTATTAGAGGAGCACACTAAAATATAATTTCTATATTAATTTATGTACTCATGTTATTGTGCTCCTGTTTAAGATCTGTAGAAGCCATATATGCATACGGGAATTTTTTCCTTAGCAATTACTGTCCCTGCAGAAAGCATAAATATTTGCTGTGCCTCCTTGTTACTTCGCTGCACGCGCTATCCCTGTACTTCGCACCTTAGATGTACTAGATTATATTTAAACTTTTAACCAACCAATTATCTGTTTATCTGTTTAGACGAATGACTGCAGATTTTATTGGCTTGTCTGTGAAAAAATATGCAGTTATGAAAGATGTGTGATCTGTATGATTAATGTGATTGGTTGCAACCGTTTCAATATAAAAATATTTGAATAGTAAGATGACTTCCTCAAAAAAGCATGTATAGTTTCTTTCCTGAATTTTACTTTTTGTGCCCGTACTTACTTCTTTGATGTCATCGGTCGATGACAAATTATGAAGGTTACATCAATCATATCGACGAATTTGACAAGAAGCTTCTTCATGACTGGCCAGAAAATGTTTGATGGTTTCTCCTGAAAATGCTGACCAATGGTCGTTTTCTTTCTATAATGTGGAATAATGGTTTATTTTGAAAACATTAAAAAAATGTATTTTAGCTGAAAAATACTAATATGCGATTACACTTTAAATTATTCAGAAAAAAAATGGTAAAATATACATATAGTTACTTACGATTAGTTACTTGCTTGACAGCCGCAGCGACGAAATTGAATTGATTTGTCCTTCGATACGGAAAACTTACCCATGATTATCTTCACCCATGATTATTTCAAGCAAATTTTACGTCACTGTAAGCGCCGCTTATATAGGCTGACTGGTAATTAGTGTACGATACTTAAACACGTTATTGTGCTCATGATAAATTGATAACCAACAACTTTTATGGGAACAAACCTAATATCGCAAAAAAAAAGGTGTTCAGTACATTTATGTTTGCCTAATGTACTGAACTGCTAATATTTTTTTCGCGATTTCGGTTTTGCTCCCATAATAAAAATTGTTTGTTATCATGAGCACAATCCCGTGCTTAAGTATCGTACACTAATTACCAGTCACCCTATAGATATCTGTAATTTCAGTAATTTACTATTTGCATTGCCATTCCATAGACAAGTATTGGCCCATAGAGGCACTTCTTAGCGACAGAAATTAAAGATAATAAAATAATAAATCATACATGTTTCCAATGTCGTATATTCAGTTTCAATTTTACCGTACAATGACAATACGAACGTTAATTTAATATCACAGTCCAAAAAGATTACGTGTAACAACTTACATTGGAAATAATCTTAGCTAAGAATTTACAATGATTACAATACATGAAGATTAAAAAATCTTCCGAACAGTACTTCTTATGTACAGTTTCTGTTAATGGCCCTCATACAACACATTGAGTCATACAAAAATTAAAAAAAAGAGTTTGACAAAAAAGTAGAATGCTATTTACATATTTCAAAATCAAAGACAAGGAAAGCTACAATGTATTTCCCAATACTCAGTGCCTAGGAATATTTACATAACCGAAGCTTGCGACTTTATTCAGGTATCGCCAATGTGGGCAATAAGTCAGTCAGGCTCAAGTCGGATTCATGGGACACGTCTGTTGGATGTCTCGGGGAAGATGGGTTAGGGTCGGCACACAGTCGCATGAACGACTTTAGCTTAGGTATTTATGTCTTCATTTCATATACGCTTCAAATTGTATTGCTTTGACATCTTTAAGCATAATATGAAACATCGTATTTTGTTTAAAATAATGAAAGTTATACTGAATTACTGGATTGATCTTAGATGAACCAACGTTTAGGTCCATTTTTAGAAAACGGCTGTAATTCAATTTTCCATAAAAATCGGTTAATAGATAAAAAGGACGTGGCGATACCAACTGGCAATATTTTTGGGCTTTAAAATAATGTAAAACTTTAGCCCAAGAAGCAATACTCTTGTGTAATAAATAATAAAAAGTAATGAAGTAAATATCTACATAGGAACTTTATGCTTTGCAAAAGATACTTTGATTAGTAGAATAAAAAAAAAGTTTTGTTATTTGTATAAGAGCCATCAAATACAAAGGTTTAATCAATAAACGGGTTGATAAAGAGGGATGCCATATGGCCACATTTATGAAATTGATATTTTTTATTGTTTAACATACATAGTTATAAATTTTTCACTAACTATTATTCAGTTCTCATCAAATGGTCGTTTTCACAGCCAGCTCACTGCTACCTGTGGACAAGCAATAAAAGATATGAAATTTTATGTATATATAGTATATATAGAAGAAAATAGGAGATAAATACCGTGTTAGGTAAATCGAGGGACATATTTGAGGACGCGATAAAATATGCTTACACATGAATAATAAAAAAGTAATTAAAAATAAAAACAGCATAAAATCGTAAAGAAAACCGTTGTTAAATTATCGCAAGGCACTCAAAGTCTTAAAAAATTACACTCTAGCGTTCGAAGTGGTTGCATCGGGTCAATAAACTATGATAAGAGAGAAAAAAAGGTTTGATCCGTTCATTTGGTTACAAAATTAAGTATGGTTTTTTTTACATATTCGGAATGAGAATCGAATAGGTACTGAATAGCCTCCTACAAAATTTCCCTCGTCTCCTAACACGATGTATAAGACTTTTTGATGATGCCTGAAAGGTAAAATAATTGCATATAGTACATTTTGGTGGAACAACAACAGGTAATCAATTAAAATTATTTTAAACCACAGGAGGTAATGTTTAAACTAATTGATGTTGTCTGCTATCTAAATTGTTTAAAAAAATATCATTGTTATTAATCACGTAGTTTGTAAAAGTTATTATCATAACTTTATAATTGAATTTATGAACATGACAAACCTTTTTAGCAAACATACAACTTCTTAATAATAAAATCGATTACGCAATACAACATTAAAAATTAAATGAAATCTTCCAAAGGTAAATCTACGTAAATCATTATGAAATATGGATAATAATAGTCGTGAATTGAAATTTTATAATCTTTATTGATTTTATAGAAGTTTTTATTTCTATAGAAGAGTCAATCCCATCATAGATTTTACATACTATAACGCACCTAATATTAAAAGAATAATCTTGATGATTACAGTGCAAGGACTTCTCATTTCTATCGTAGTTATGCCAATTTGTTAACATATCTATGGTTATTAAATTCAAAGTTTGCTCTACACATCCCCAAAAGTAAATTAATTATACAACAAACTTTACAACTATTTTGTACTAAACAAGCTTCTAACATCTGTAGCTATGTGCTAAGCTCAAATCATCACTTCAATTTCAGTTAACATGTCGGTCAATAAGCTGTTCACAATGTGCTATCAACGAACCATGAGCTGCCACTACAACATGCCAATAACCCATCCTGAACTAAGCCAATGAAATAGTTTAGTTCACAAGTAGCTATTCAGTCACTACATGAGCATCTGACCACCGTCATAATCGAATTAGTCAATTGATCTGATAGGCCTTTTCAAGTTCCCATCCTTTGCCAATTACATTGGAATGCTTTCTGAGTATTAACGTGGAGATCATTAGTATAACTGTCATTATTAATCCACTATAAATTAATGTAAATGCTGGTTTCATTTTATGATCATTTGCACCTACATTAATTATTACAGTTAAATGAATTTTGTGCTGTAATTTAATTATATGTGACTGAAAAACGGAAGTTGTATTGGATTACGTCTTGGGTTTCTGTTTGCCAGATATTCCACCCACCTTTTAGTAATCTCCCAAACTAATAAGTCAAAAATTTTGAAAAAAAAAAACCAAGGTTCTTTACTTTTAGAACATATAAAAACCTAAAAGAACTGAACCCTAGGGCTGTAATGGATCAGCGGACTTGTTCATTCCTACATACGTCATTCTTATTCACTCATACTTTAGTGTTCCCTAAAATGCGCACATTCTCTTCCGCACAATCCATCTTTTCTTTCATCTATCTCTGTTCTTATACGCCCACATTCATACTTAATATTTTTCATCACTCGTCCTCGTACTCCGCATCAGATGTCTGCAAACTACTTTAGCTAATAAAAAGTTTGAAGTCGGTAGAGAACGGTCTCACTCGCTGGAAATTGGGATCACCTACAAGAGTACGATGCGATTAGATTTCAAACAATTTCGTAGTTTATCTAGGAAATCTGTGCAATCTTGTAATAGAAATAGTAATCTATTTGAACTCGCTAGATACTTTGATGATTTATATTGGTTCAAGTTTTTGGAGAATCGATTGCAAGAAGAATCGATTTAAACGCTGATCCAATTCTTAATTAGCAGAATCACAGAATATCCTACTAATATCCTTCCTATCCTATCCTATCCTATCCTACTAATATCCTATCCTACTTATAATATTATAAATGCGAAAGTTTGTGAGGATGGATGTATGTGTGTGTGTATGTATGTATGTTTGTTACTCTTTCACGAAAAAACTACTGGACCGATTTGGATGAAACTTTACAGTAATTTAGGTTATTTATCAGAGTAACACATAGGCTACAATTTATAATGATTTTATGTAATATTTTACATAATTAAACGATAAGTGTCAATTAAGTCGGAAAAAAATCTCCCATCTGAGAGCTATCTTGGCGTGCGCTGCCTAAACCAATGGAGTTACATAAAGATGATGTACCACAGAATTGTTTGTCTTAAATAGATCTAAATAAAAGTCCGCGATAGCATATATCTACCTCTTATGTGCAAGCCAGTACGACCAAAATTGTGAACCATAAATTTAATTTAATTTGGTACTATTTTACAATGCACATATTAGTATATAATTATCAAACTCTTATCAAAATAAATACATTTCTCGCATTAAGTATATAATGAAGATAAACTTTGTCTTTCACACTAAGTAATTTGGCAGAATAGTTTAAAAGTTATCACGATATGATTGAACATCCACGATGAAAGTTGGCTATGTGAAAGAACTATACTAGCACCAAGAAATGAAAAAGTTGCTAAAATCAATAAAATTATCTTGGGCCAAGTACCTAACCAGCGACGCAACAACCCAACTCCATCTATCGACACAGTCATGTCATCTGAAGACTGTACGACCTACCCTGGGGAGTTTCTTAACTCTTTGGAGCTATCCGGGGTGCCATCACATAAGCTCAAATTAACCTTTCAACGACCGACCGACAGCCGGCTGTCGGGCTGCTATTGTCTTTCTATTGTGTCTCAAATCACGTGGTGTTCGAAGGATTAAAAGTCGGTATACCCGTTTTGTTAATGCGCAACTTGGACGCCCCGAGACTATGTAATGGCACTAGATTGCGAGTCATTGAACTAGACACCAATTGTAACTGGAGAAGCTAAGGGTGAAAATGTTCTTATTCCACGCATTCCAATAATACCCAATAACTTACCCTTTAATTTCAAATGTTTACAGTTCCCACTTAAAGTTTCATTTTCTATAACTATTAATAAATCGCAAAGGCAAACTTTGAAGATAGCGGGGATACATTTAGGCACGCCCTGTTTTTCCCATGCTCACATGTAGGTATCTAAATCCCAAAATCTACATATTTACGCTGAATAAAAAAAAACAAATAACATAATATACGGGAGTATATTGCAGTAAAAACACAGATAATTTAACACAGATGTTTACCTATTCCGATTACATACATATTAATTCTTTACTTATTACAGAATCTATTAACAAAACCGCATCAAAATCCCTTCCGTAGTTTTAAAATTTTAAGCTTACATAGGGACAAAGAAAGCTACTTTGTATTATACTATGTAGTGATTAAATGCAAGTAACATTGGTCCGACCTGTTTATTAGTCAGTGTTTAGTAATCCGTTTGTGCTGGATAGGATAATCTCAAGCCCGGGGAAGGACATAGGGCTACTTTTTATGAACACACCATACAGGTAAAGATTGATGAAGAAACCACTGGTCTTAGCATTTTGAAATTTGCAGAGTTCTATTACAGCTTAAAATAATGAGAACTTAGAAAGGAATTCAGATAATTCCACCCTCAAGAGATTCCCACTAAATATTAGGTATAGGATTTCAAAGATTGACATCATCATCTCCCTAGTCTTTTCCCAACTGTGTTTGGGGTCGGCTGCCAGCCTAACCGGATTCAGCTGGATACCGGTGTTTTACGTGTGGAGCGACTGCCTATCTGACCTTCACAACCCAGTAACGGGGCGATACGATACCTCTTGGTTAGACTGGTCAGAGTTTCTGGCTAACCAGTAACGTCTGTCAAAGTTCTACGCATGACAACCGAGACCAACGGCTTTACGTGGTTTCCGAGGCACGGGATGTCAGTGATGTCCAAGATAAACTTTAGAAAATACATATGAGTTGAAAAAGTCACATTGGTACTTGCCCGGATTCGAACCCACAACCTCTTACACAAGAGGCGGGCGCCTTATCCACTGTGCCATCACGATTTTCAAACGGATTTCAAAGATGGGATGTACGATGTGAAGTTACATAAAATACAAGTATTTAAAAAAATATCACGCAACTTAATGTGGCAGACCAAATTCTACGCGAGCGAAGCCGCGGGCAAAAGCTAGTAATAATATACTTTGAACATATGTGTTTTAGACCTATATTATCACGCGTGCATCAAAAATAAATAATTGAATGTGCTTTGATTCGATTTGACAAATATGAAAGGTAATGGCATATATAAAATCGTGTTGCCACACCAGTTAACAACGCCACACACATAAAGATGTTTTTGTAACATCTTACGCAACAGTGACTCAGTATGTCAAATGTCAAACGTGATTTTGTCCCGGGTACCTCGTAATTAATCGTCCCTGTAGCTTAGCTAAACGGTTCGTGAGTTATGACCAACGACAGACGGATGGATGGACGCAGCCGCAAATAATAATCTCCTAAGGGTTTCCATTTTCCGATTAATTTCGGGTAACCGAGTTTCGACCGAAATTACCGTTCAACCGGCTTGTAGTTGTTGGTTACATTTTGTTGGAGACGAATAGTTCTGAAACGATTGTTTAGATATGATAAGACTGCACGATAACTTTGTAGGTTTATATGTTTTGTTCTGTATCTGGTTGTTTGTGTTTGTGAGCCTACATCATGCTAACGCACCCATGATACAAGAAAAATATACAAGATAACGTATTTTATTAACAAAAAACGTATTTTTTGTTTTGTAGATTAATCAAAAACCACTGTTAAATAAACTGCACTATTTTTAAAATAGTGCTAATCATACTCTTACACTTACTACATTCGTACTAATATTAAAAATGTGAAAGTAACTCTGTCTGTCTCTTTTTCACGCCTAAACCACTGAACCGATTTGAATAAAATTTGGTACAAATGTAGTCTAGGACCCGAAAATGGACATAGGATAGTTTTCATCCCGGAAATCTCCCGGGAACGGGAGCTATTAATCCACACGGACGAAGTCGCGGGCAGAAGCTAGTTAACAATAAGTGTAAGGCTAGCCGCACACACACAATAATATTGACAATAAAGTACGTATTGTCAATAATATTGTGTGTGTGCGGCCTGTATTGCGGTATTGGATAGATAGAATCTAGATTATTGACAATCTTGTATTGACAATATTATTGTGTGTGTGCGGCTAGCCTAAAGATGTAAAATTTTAAGGTAAAAAATACAAGTATTAAAACATTTTAATCCATGTTCCCCAGTGTTGCTGTCATCATATTTTATTTACCATTTTTGTCATCAGTTTCTGGTACACCTATAGTTGACTACGGAACCCTAAAAAGATGAATTTTGCTAAAAAAGAATCTAATTTTCCGTTACTCAATAAAAATGATTGACAGTAGAAAAAATATCGATACCTACATTTGGCTGTGACTATAAAAATAGAAAAGCTTTTGAAAATATTGGCAAATAGAGAAAAATATTTTTTATAACCTTACCTTAATTCCCTCAAAAAAAAAATCGTTGCCTTGCTCAATATTTGACGTTACTATAATCCAACAAATGAGAAAATTTAAATAGACACGAAGGTAAAGGTTACGTCATGCTCTGGGCTATAAGATAGCCCTGAACCTTACCTGAATTTAAGGTCAAGTTTCAAGTCATTATTTACCAGAAAATTGTTTTAATGAACGTTTCATAAAATTGTTATACCAAAAGTACTGAAATAGTTCAAAAAGGGAACAAATTAAATTATCACCAAAATAATATTTTTGCATACCAAATGGATTAATGATCACCAAATTTTGTTAGGTTAGTTTAGAACAGCTGTTGAACACACTAGTAATTCATTTTATTTACCTTAGTCAAAATCAGAAACTTTCAAATTCATACAAAAACGTAATTAGGATACTTTACGAAACATATGCTGTGATCATTTACTATTTTTGTCTGTTATATTATATGTTATTATATCTGGTGGTAACTTAAACTTAAGCCGTTAAAAAATACAAAAACTTGTAAAGAATTAGAAACTTATAACAAAAAGTTATTTTTGTAGCAAAGTTTATAGTGATCCTAAAGAAACACTACAATAGAAATTCATAAAGTATGGAATTTGTAACCCCTATTTTGCTTTTACAAATTTTAACCCTACGCTCGCCCGCTCAATCTAATTTCCGTAACGTTGATAGAATATAAGTACGTGTAGCGGTTTTCTAAGATATCATTTTTTTGCGTGTAATGTACAATTTTGTAGGAATCTTCCATATTTCTTCCCATAATGTTACCTTAGCAACATATCTGTGTAATATTTGTAACCGCATTTCATTTTTCATGATAAACTGATCGTAATTATTTTCATCTGCTGACTATGGGGTTTTAGTTTCAATTTCCAGGTTAATCACAGTATTTAAAATATCACCCGTTTGACGTCAAATAATAAGTTTACCCTATTGCTAATTGAGTGTGCCTATGTCTAAAAAATTCTAAATATAAAATGCTTCAAGACTTGTAACTTTATTCCAGAAAAAGTATATAGATCTTAACAATGCAATTCAACGCATTGTGTACTAAGTTTCAAGTTGTCTGCAAAGCTGTTGCCAGTTTCATATTACTAAAAAATTCATAACATATTTCAAACAAAGCACCCTAGGGGAACGGCGTCAGAAATTATAACATAATGTAAAATGGTCTCATAAAGCAGGTTTCATACTCAATTGTAGTTTCTAATGAAGACCGAATGAGATTTTACCTAAAATTTGGAGTGAAGCCAACAATTTCTAATGTCAATAGTAGCTGAAGTGAAAATTCCAAATGTATGCTTTATTCCGGCTCATTTATTCATGGAAGTATTTTGTACTGTAACAAAGCGCAAAATTATGAAGAGGTAACGTGCGCGAATACTTTTTCATAACAAAATATAGTAGATTTCTACTATTCGTATTTGAAATACACTGCAATAGTTTACAACTAATTAAGCTAGCAGTTGGCTTTATCATTAAAATTCAAAACGTAGTAATATTTTACAAACATAATTTGGCTATGTATTCGTTTCAGTTTTCCTTAATAAAACAATCCGATTCGTTGCTTTTATCTACCTACTATTCTTTCTTATTGTCCTTATCTACCTACGATTCGTTTTCATTCGTGAAATAGAAAGCAAACATACCAATTCCCATTTAAGAAATAAGTTTAAGAAAGTGTATCCTACGTTTTGTTCACCCGGGGGGTTCAATACGTGTTTATTTCCTGCCGATACTGTCGCGCCCGCAGTTTATACTGTTTCTATAAATACAGAAGCGGACATTTTAGAATTGGAATCTATTTCTTATTCTTCTCTACGATCGTCAATAAAATGGCAATTCGAACGCTCAAGGGCGTTATTTTAAACCTTTTCCAGAACCTAAGAGTCAAAATACGAACAAGGTTTCGTACGTGGTTTAATTATTTCTCGAACCCAACGTGGTAGTTCAGAGAAAGTTTGCAGACTGTCGAATTCATTATTTAAGGTTTGTTAGAAAAAAAAACAACTGTCTGGTAAGAAAAACTTTACAAAAATCTTTGTTTTAAGGTTACAAAGTTTCCTTACTAATTTTAAAATTTTGGGCGTTGCGTGCAAAAAAGCGAAAAAAAGTTTTTAACGTAGCGTGTTAAAATTTGTATAAGTAATTAATTATGTTTTTTGTCAGCCATTGTGGCTCTAACCACCGCTTCAGTTTCAGTAATATGCCTGGCACATGCCGCGGAACATAGTTAGATACGTATTTTGTGACTTTAACTTTAGATTGGACGGGGTTTCATTTTACGGATGAAAAAGTCATTACCTACCAAGGCCTTTTAACTTGTTGGTGTCAGCTTTCAGTCTAACCGGTTGCAGCTTAATATCAGTGTTTTAGACTGACCTATAAAATAGAGTAGCCTATCAGACCTAAACGACTGAGTTTCTGTAAAGCTCAGTCTTCTTACTACGCGTATTGAATTTCAAACATTGAGGGAGTCCTAAGTCCAGCATTAAAGCAAAATATTGTTAAATTAATAAATAATTTGTAACGAGAATTTAGCAGAAGAATATATTTTTACTATTACATATGGTTGAGTACATAACTACTTTGAAACATATTGTTTTAAACAATTATTTGCTTAAATATACAGCCGGCACAGATGGTTTCTTAAATGACATGCCTGGTTCCATATTTTACCCGAGTCATAAAAAGATACCGGTTTTATTTCAGTCGCAAATCACAGAAAAGGGGCATGTCCCATTTATTCTTTTTATTCAATTTCCATGTCGTAACATTAGGTGCGCAAAACTTAGATTTTATTGGGCTACTTATTTATTACCCATTTTGTTTTCAGATTTCAAATAGGTTTACCTTTTAAGAGGAAATTTATTTTCCAGGCTATTGAGGTAAAAACCTTATCACAGAAATTTGTGTTTCGCAAAAATATTGAGAGCCATGCTTAAAATAAAATCTGTTTCACTTTAGGACTTTCATGTTACTAATATTAAAAAAGAGAAACTCAAAATTAACTACCAGCTAGAAATTAAAAAGTAAGCTTCGGTTTAGTCTTATTATTGGACGAAAAAGAAAAAAAAATGATATTACAAAATATTAATATTTTGGTTGTACACTGAAAATTTGTTTTTTTTTTTACCTACAAAAAACTTTCCTCCCAAAAAAAGGAGCTTTGGTCGTTCACTAATTAAAAATAAAATTAATTAACGGGTCTATTCTGTAGAAGTATTTTTTGGCAGATTTAGAAATAAGCTTGAAATGAGCAATCACCCCATGATAATGACTGACAGCTAACTTCACCTTTATTCATCAAAAGAGATTTTCACAGAAAGAAAATTTTGCTCTCATTTGTTATGTTTTTGTTGGCTGTAGTGCTACGTCGTGGGTTCGGCTTCCATTTGGCAGGATATTTCTAAAGCGTGCTGGCCAAGAAGTTGATCTGGTTTTAGTTTTCTGTGTATGTAAAATATAATATAAAAAAGGAACCAGTCAATTCGAAAGTTAAACCTAGTAGTCGTTCCAAAGCAGAAGATCCCCATAACGAAGAACTAGCAACAAGCTTAGAGAATAATCTTTTAGAATCAATTATCTATTAAAATTTTACAAATCGCCGTCCCCGGAGAATAAAATGATAACTGCAAAAATGTAACTTTTCAGGAAAAATAAAAAACATGTTTTCGTCGATTGCTCTTTAAATACTTAACGTAGACAGATGATTGTATGCTTATAGAAAAGGTTATATTCGTTTGTTCTAAATGTTTTAGTGAAATTCGCCTAAGTATTAAAATACAGATATTATTTAGGAAATAAGAAGTTACTCAAAATCAATCATAGTCTAAGTTGTTTAATGTCGTTTATCATTTTATTCTTCGTAAAGTCTGACCAGAATCAAATATTGCATTCGTCGCTTATCATTTTATTCCATGAGTTTTTAAGGAGAAAGTGATACTGATAATACTTTAATATCGTCTTATTCTTGTAAATATTATAAAAAAACTATATGATATGAGCTTTAAATTTGATTTTCTAATAATAATAGAATGTTGTATGACATGATAATCAACGTTAGTTTTATTCAAAATAATAGTAATAAGAACCGCGGTATTTTTCTTAATTTACTCTTAATAGTCTTTTATTAGGTAGTTAAAATTAGGCTTATGATCACAATATGTTATGTGAATTATGAATATAACACTAATTAAATTATTAAGAAACATAATCTTTTACACAAGTTGTTATCAATAAAACAGCCTCATAATTACATTTATATATAAAATCAATATATAAAATCAGTTTTTATAACGAACTAGGTTTTACCCGCGACTTTATCAGCGTTCCCAGGGGATTCCCGGGATGAAAATTATCCTATGTCCTTTCTCTGGTCCCAGACTATATCTGTACCAAATTTTATTCAAATCGGTTTAGTGGTTTAGTCGTGAAGAAGAGAGAGACAGACAGACAGACAGAGTTACTTTCGCATTTATATTAAGATTAATCATACATAGGTTATATATAGGTTATATTAGGATTAATCATTATTATCTTCCTCATTGCCGTCATTGTCACCAGAACAGCTACTGCAATAAGTCAAGGATTCGTACTCCAGTTTCCTGTCTAATGGAAGTCTAGTCGTCTGGCCCTGCTCAAGAAAGTGTTCATTATTCCTTTCTTTTATCACACTTTTATGAGTCAACATTAAACAGTCTATCTAACCAGTGTCTGTAGTAGTCGATGTACTTTTAGTCAATCTTAAGGTACAACGACGTGCTTCAATGTACTACTCCGCGCGGGAGACCATGACACTAACTTTATACCACAACGCGACTTTAATAGAATTTCTAGATTACTTATACCGCAGACTGAAGTCTGGGAGGAACTCTTATCCGAATGGCAAAGTAGGTGGGTTAATTCCCTGAAGGGCCGACACCTTTATCTGTTCTTTACATCCATTCGTGAGCGGCTGGCTAAATCATGACTGGAGGTTGATCACTGTTGCTCAATTTCTCACAGGCCATGGCAATTCTATGAGTAAATTATATTCTTTTAAACTAGTTTTGCTTCGTCGTTGTGTCAATGTTCTACATCGAACTGTGAATTCGAACAACCATCACATCTTATGGACGTGTATTCTTTGGCAGAGTGAGCGCAATATTATGTTGGAAAGAGTACAGGTTACATCCGGTGTTGTTTATTATGGAAACGTGGAAACTTGAACCAATTTCTGTGCGTTCGAGTGCTTTTGGCTTACCTATTATTGGAATCAATTGTAACAGCTTACATTTTAGCACCCAGTAATTTTAACAAATTTTATTTCGTGGCGCTAGGCGTGGGCTTCTCCCAGTCGTAATCGCCCCTTTGTGTCGGCGTAGTTCTGTTCTTGTTTCCTGCTTGTTATAGAGGGAAGAGGAAAACATATTTTTCTTACTCCTCCGCTGTTCTTTTCTGACTAATTTCGTTGCGGGATCCAAGACAGTTGAGTCGTTTTTCCGGTGTTCGTGGAGCTTCATTGCTTTGGCGCTTTTCTGGCGGACCCTACACTGTTGATTCTGGATTTCTGGAGTTGCAGTGGTTGGGAATAGTGTGGCGGGATCGTCCCAAAAAACAGGGGTGGCATAAGTCAGTGTAAGTTTCTCCTTCACGCCTAAACCACTGAACCGATTTGAATGAAATTTGGTGTAGATATAGTCTGAGACCCGAGAAAGGACATAGGATAGTTTTCATCTCGGAAATTCTCCGGAAATGGGAACTATAATTACACGCGGACGAAGTCCCGGGCAAAAGTTAGTAAATTATATAAATAAGTATGTTTTTCAGTTGTCTAGTAACCATAGTGTAAGCTATGCTTAGTTGGGGATCAGATGACCGTGTGTTAGTTGTCCAAAGATAATTAATTTAATACATACATTAATTAAAAAAGTAATTGTTCATTTAACATTACTGCCTTATAAAATAGATCTTACATACCATATAAAATAAATCTTCGTCCTATCATATTAATTATTACTATCATACTAATAATGTGTAAGTTTGTGAGAATGGTAAAATATAATACCTATATGTATGATTGTGGCTTATTACACGCCTGTGTTAATGATAAGTTATCTCTATCAGAGAATTTCTAGGAGATACTTAGTATAACTACAAAAAATAATGTAATTTCTCTTTCAATCACTCAGCATTGGTTTCAAATAAGCAGTAGATAAGTCCCGAGGTCATCTTTCATTTAAGATATCATGGTCTGATTACAAAAAAAGAATTTTCTCAACAAAACTTTACCCGCGTTTTTCATTCATTTTCACACAGTCATTTTACTAACACATTTTATACGAAGCGACTGGATGGTTTTGAACGAGAATAAAATGATAACTGCGTTTATTATTATGTAGTCGAATATTTTTTCACGGGAACATAATTGTATGACTATTTGTCATATTAACAAGTGGGAATACATTTTGATAACATAATATTAACACTTCATTCTCGTAATTTAAGACCTGTTATAAATATTGGAATACTATTGTAATATTTTGTAACTTCGTCAATAACTGTACAAAAATTACGAAAAAAATTGAGCAGATGTATTAACACCCACAGATCCCAAAAATGACAAAACACTAAAACTAAGATAATGGCAGTTATCATTTTATTCTCCGGGAACGGCGAAATGTACAATGTTAGAATAGGCGAGATGACAAAAAAAAAGTAATTAGTCCGTCAGTTAGATAATCAAAAAATTTGGGACACGTATTTTTTCTTTTTTCTCGTAAACAGAAAATGACGACAATACAGTGTGTTGAAGTTTCGTGAAACGTCACGCCTTTGTATAATTTTTACTCAGAAGTGACGTCACAAGCCCCCTCTCCGGAACTTTGATGCTCTTTATCTTTGTATTTCGTTATTAATTTGATCAAGCAAAAAATATGTGTCCAGTATTTTTGGACTGTCTAACAGACGGACTAAACAGAATGTCATTCTTTTGATGCAGTCATCATCCCTATTATGTAACAAGTAATAGATGCGACAAAAACTGGAGTAATATTTAGTGAAATTTAAAAACCTATTGAAATAAAATTAAAATAATGCTTTATTATACCTTAAAATCTCGCGTTGCATATTTAAACTTCACTGCTTATCGCGATTTAATGCGCACATACCTTTTTATTTGTTTTTTGCTTGACGTTTTGGCAGGGTTACACCTACCATGGTCACAAGCAGACTGTCCGGCGACACTACTCCGTCGATGAACGTCAAGCAAAAAACAAATTAAAAGGTATGTGCGCATTAAATCCCGATAAGCAGTGAAGTTTAAAATAATGCTTGTTAATGAATTTAGTACAAGATGATGTAATGATACAGATAAAAGTGCATCTTAAATTAAAACTGACCATAATAAACATAACAAACGCTGAATTATGACCTAATATATGACAGTGCCTTAGCTGTTATCTACAGAGAGCATGATTAGCCACATAACAGAGCCCATTGTGCGTCAGCTATGATCTTAACTACTAATATCATGTCAATATCTAATATCCCACAATCGCCAAAATTACGAAGCAGTTAATTTGCATGATAATCATTTCTAACAGGGTCTCATGACCTGCAATCCTAATTATACACAAACATTAATTAGTATTCCTGAGTAAAACACTCGAGGGACTTAAATACCTATTTAAATATTGTATCGGTTAAACGGTGAACCGAGGTCTGTTTAAATAATATATTTTCAGGTAAGGAAAGGGCTTGTATCTATTATTAAGTAATGTTGAGATTTAAAAGTAATAGTATGCGTTCATTTTCTGATGGAAGTAGTGGGTAGAGTACACTGGCGGTCTATATATGCATGAAAAGCAAATGGCACACACCTGCATAGTTACTACACTCTCATTCAAGGAACTCTCTCTTCACTCTCTCAACAAACATTCATAAATAGATAACACACTTTATAAAGCTAACACCTTCTCATAGTAATACACTCTTAATAGATCTCACATTTTTACATGAATAGGAGATTTTGTCATACCTACTAAAGGCTGCTACACATACATGTATGTAGCGACTGCACAACGCGCGTTTGTACAGCAAAGATTGTTTTTTTTTTTGCGGAAAGCCTCGCGGTTTTATAAGCTGCCCGGTGCCAATCGGTGGCAGTTCCACAGGCCCTGTGTGTAGGAACCTTAACAAACATTTTTGAGAATTTTTTTTTTATAAATACGCTATTTAGGCCAGTAAATACATTTTAAACCAATTTCATTCAAAATCTAGTCACACACTAAAAACATGAAACTTTCTCCAAGGTCTTTAGTCAACAAGCATGACAACAATATTACATAGATTGCAAAAAGTCAACTAAGCTGAAAGCTAACCGAGGAAAAACAAAATGAGCATTAAAACAACGACGTTATTCCTGTAAGCTATAATGAATAATAGGAGGTTAATATTATAGTAATGTTTTGAGAATGCTTTCCCGAATTGATTTATTACGAAGTTTCTTCTCGGAAACTGGATTTACATAGAACAAGGTACTTAGCAACTAGTATTGATATTTGTTAGTTGAGTACTTGGCAAAATACTGGAGCAGTTTATCGTCCGTAACACGATGCCTCCCTAATAAAATTATAAATTATCAAACGATATTTAAGTACTTGGTAAATTAATTAAATATAGCACTTTTATACGTCATTAATGTGCTTAATTTAGACGAGCGATGAGGTTGGTTTTTCCTAGCTAACTACTTTTAGAAGAAACAACGATTAAAGTGGTTAGAGATCATGCAGGAATTAGAGCATTGACAGTTTGGAAACTTTTTTGAAACATACTTTACTATCTTTGTTTTTTTTTGACCATCTTTTATTTACCCTGTTATCACGACCAAATAATCAACTAACTTATCTTTTTCCTGGAATATAAAAAACAGAGCCAAAAAGAAGTTATAACTTTAGAAACGTTTGCGAACTAATTTTACTAGGTGTATTTTTGGTCTTGCTCAACCCGCTAGGAGATGATTCTATCCATGAAAACAAACAACTTTTATTATGGAACCAACTCTGAAATCGCGAAGAAATATCAGCTGCTTCTATGAAAAGTTCAATGCCCTTCCGACCATAATGTATGAAACAGCAGATATTTTTTTCGCGATTTCCGAGTTGGTTCCATAATAAAAGTTGTTTGTTTTTATGAGTAGAATCATCTTTTAGCTGGTTGAGCAAGACCAAAAATACACCTTGTATAACTTTATGCCAATAGTTGTACCTACCCAAGAGAACCTTCGATTACAACTTACAAGTTAGATCTCCCTAAAGTCAAAAAAATAAAAGTATTAATGCGAATTGCTTTTGATTACCTTGGATACATAGCATGCAAATCCGGATGTACAGGAACGTGTCTTGAGCGAGGGGACATGGCCGCGGCAGCCGCGTTGATCGCTCGTATGCGCGCGCGCAATCTCTCGTACTGCTCCGGCTGGTACTGGGCCGCTATCGTCACCGTGGCCCCTGAGTACTGCTTGGATAGACAGGGAAAAGGATTGTCCATATAAAGCATTTATAGATCGCAATCGTAAATCTTTTTTGTTTTTCATCTGGTTCCTAACCACAAAAAAAAAAAAAACAGAAAAGATTTACATTTAAAACTGACAACCGGCTCTATTGTTTAAATGGGCAATCAAAATAGTAATGGCGTGGAAAATTCAATATCGTCTGTTAAATTTTCAAGCAAAACCCTATCAGTTTGAAGTGTTGTTTCAAAACTATGAAAGTTGTAAAATTGTTGTCGAGTGGGAATTGAACTTTTCCGTAGATATGAAACAAAGTGAACATAACTTTAAACCTGTATTTAGACAGTTACCTTCAATGCGGCGGCCGCTTGTTCATGCGTAGCTCGTGTAAGGTCCCTGCCGTCGACACTCAGTATCCTGTCACCTCTATGTAGCATGCCATAGGCAGCGCCACCCATGGACACTCCCGATACAAACACCCCGCAAGCGTCCTCGTCTGTACTCCCCTCCACTTCCCCCCCTAGACCGCCGACTATGTCCATGCCGAGACGTGAACCCGAGCGTACAAGCCGGACCATACGGACGCATCTGTGTAATGGAAATTCAACATTGATTTTGGACGAATTTCAGACATATTTCATCCAAACCTGAGTTACACAATAAATCATATTCAATGTGACAAACGTTTTGACAGAATTACGTCGAAATTATTACGGTAGTAAAGTAATCATTTACCACAAACGCTAATGAAGCTAGCACAAACAGTAGACTGGTTTCCATAAAAACTGAAATTAGTTTTTAACTAAAGATTTGCAAAAGTTGGGGAATTACGAGTTCCAAAGACGATTCAGCGGTTTTGCAGCAATAGCAAAGGAAGCTAAAGTTTCAATGTCCGAAACTTATTGTCTTTGTTCCGTAGTTGGCGGCATGATTAATATAATAATTCTTACCAGCCATTGTGGTAAACCTTTTGGTGAAAATCTTATTTAGTAAAATATTTTACTTGTTTTTTGATGTCGACAAATAACAGAATATAGAGTTTCATAAAAATATACAATAACAAACAATGTAATTTTAAATTTTAAAGTTACAGCCATATTTCAAAATCGATGTAAGCATTGACATTAATAGAAATTTGCAAAGAAGATCGAGAAAGATCTAGACAAGAAAAATTATATAAAATGAACTAAAATAACAAAAGTCAATGCGACTGCCAAGACACGACTGGCTAATAGATTTAACGTCTTGTAGCTTCAGGATTAGTGCCAAAATTCGTCCCGTTAAAGCAATAATTGAAAAATATTTTGATAAAAAATACAGTTATCTAACTTTAAAAGGTATATTTTGAACGAATAACTTAGAGAGACTAAAAATATTAAGAAAATGAGAGGCAAAAATGCAACCTAAAAATAATACGGGGAGAAAATAATAATGTGAGATACATTGTGACTTGTCTAAAGTTAAGAAAGGGAACAACACATGTGGTAAGTACACACACACAGTAATAAAAAAAAACTTGTAAACGTGAATTTGTGTAAAAATATCATCTACATAATACAAAATCTGTCTCAAAAAATGTTTTATGATCACCGAATATTTGGGTTGAGAAATTCATGTTATAAATCTTCCTTGTAAATGTAGGTTACCTTGAAGTTGAGAATGTATAAGGGTCAACGTTACCTCGGTATTTCACTTGGCTCTTCTTCTAATAGCTCGTGAAGCGTTGAACACGACGTGGCTTGTGTTTTAGCTGTACAAACAAAATTTTTATATGCGGTGGCTTTTACCTCTCGACTTATTTCTACTTTAAATTCACTTCATATTGTTCATTTATCTTCTTTTTCACAGTAGTGATTAATATTTTTATTTAAAATTATAATTTATAAATCTACTTTCTGTCTGTCACTTTCTTATCTATCTATCTGTTGTAAGATGCAATTAATTTTTCCTTTTGGCCACTTTGAAAACTTGTGAAAACAGAATGATTTTTCTTTTTAGGAGCCCATATCCAAGGGTGTATACACAGAACATACTTGAATAAAGCGGAGCTGTTTTGGCAACAGGCGGAACGGTGCTGCCAGCAGACAAGACAATGAGGGTGACTTGATCTCCTGTACTTCTTAATGCAGACACTGCATGAGCGTGCGTTGAACCAATCAGAGATGTTTCTATTCCCTAGAGAACAGAAAACATTACATTTAATATGGATCAAATACAGTATGGTAAAGTTTTGATGCTGGAAATCAATACACCTTTTAATATCAACCATCAGACAAATAATATTGTAATTTAATTCAAATTACGGCATTCAGTGTTTTTTTTAATATCTATTCGTGGAATACCAGAGCTATTATACGCCATTTACATAACGATAGCGCTATTATTTCATTTTTGTTATGGAGTAAAACTGTCTATAATGTAAAGTTATTTGATGAATACTCACGTCTTTGTCTCTAACAGCCAAAATTTTATCGCCTAATCTTAACCTGCCGTCATGGTGGGCAGCACCACCAACAGCAATATGGGATACAAAGATGCCTCCTCCGCCTGCAGCGTCGTCTGCTCCACCAGCTATGCCAAGCCCTAGTCCGCGGGCGCCTCTCCATAGCGTTACTACCCTGGGTCGACGAGCTCGTCGGACTTGCTGATAGGAAAGATAAAAAAAAATATTATTTTAATAGTATCATTGCTCATCATTACATGTATAAGCATTTTAAATGAGAGTGTATGGTGATCACGGTGTAGACGATATAAAAAAAAAACTTATCTAAATCAAGTACGAAAGCAGCCTATGGCCATGATAGATATTACAGTCACTATAGCACAAAACATTTAATGATAACATAAAAGCGAGAGGTCAAAACGCAAAACCTCAAAAAATAATTAAAACTGCATTAATAATCTGGCTAATACAGAATATAATTTGGTAGGAAATGTAATTAAAGCAAATTTAGCTTCGATTTCCACGAGGACAAAATTAATCGTTTTAATGTTAGCTAGTTTCATTATGATTGGCTTTGACAAAATTAAATTCTGCTGCCTGCAATGTTAAGTTCAGCGATTTTTTAACTGGCGCAATGCCAACATTCCTTCGTCAGCTGGCATCAGGTATTAGGTACAACTGTTATTGCAGATACTGTGTCTTTTGTACACTCAAAAATATTTTTATAACGAATTACTAAAATGTTGGCTCTGGTTTATATACCTGTTACTTTATATTAAATTTTATTTAAGACTATTTTTTTTTCTAGCAAAAATAATGTTTTTTTTTTGGATGTCACAATCATATTGAATTTATGCAGCGTTTACAATGCGTATTATTAACATTTCATTAATCTTAATTGCATTCAGTTGACATAATGTTACAAAATCTTTGTTATTATTGACAAGCTGTTACTGGCTAAATCGTATATTTTTTCAACTAAATCCACACTAATATCATAAATGCGAAAGTAATACCTAGATAGTATCAGATAAATTTAAAAATCATATAATCTTATTGTTCAGTACATCATGTTCCAGTTACACGTTTTAAAAAGTTGTCATCTGGCCAGAGAGCCAGTTTTTTAGTGGGCTAGATGTTCTGTAACCCCAAATTTAATGTCGTAAACTTCAGTAGTTTTGGCCGTGCGTTGATTGACACCAAGACGTCTGTATTTTCCGGGGTTGCGGAATGGTTATAAAAGTTACTGTGACCCAGGAACATAAAGGGCAACCGAAGGAAATGAGTGGGTTTTAGTCAGTAAAAGTCTGACACGAAGGACGGGAGAAATCATTTGACGATTTCCCACTCCCAAAAAAAAACGTCTGTATTTTTTTATATAAAGACTTTTTGAGAATTTCGCATGTTAAATTGCCGCAACGTTACCGGATAAATTTTATTTCATTAATTTTAAATGGGCTTATTAAGCATGACTATTATTATTAATTACGTTTCTGTGCTGCTAAAAAATAATTAAATACTATTAATTTATCTCGGGGCGTGTGGCGGGCACATAGCTCGTAGAACTGACGGCCGTTGGGGCGGAAAGGTTCTCGAGTGGCGGCCGCGTACCGGTAAACGCAGCGTGGGCAGGCCTCCCGCAAGATGGACCGATGATCTCATCAAGATCGCCGGGTCCCGCTGGATGCGGGTGGCGCAGGACCGATGCATGTGGAAATCTTTGGGGGAGGCCTTTGTCCAGCAGTGGACGTCTATAGGCTGATAATGATGATGATGAATGAATTTATCTCGCGTTTGTGATAAAATAAAGCTGTTCAATGAATTCACAAAATCGAATTTATGCAATTTGTCATGAAAAGACAATGTCCTCTTTTAAGGTTTGCGGTAAACAAAAACCAATCTTGAATGTGAGCTTTTCTGGTATTTCATCCCCGACGCAAAAAAAGGGTCTTATAAGTTAGAACACGATGTGCGCGCGTCTGTGTGTCTATTTGAGGCATTGTAGCTCTTAAACTGGTGAACCGATTTAGACGTGGTTATCTTATTTGAAAGTAGGTTTTTTATCCATCATTCATATCCATCTAGCAATAACATCAAAATCGGTTCAGCCGTTGCGAAGTTATCAACTCTTTTTTTAGTCGCGATCTTTATTACTTCGGGGGCGGATGATTTTTAAATTTATAATTCACACTTTTAATTTAACAATCGATTTGACTAATCAACGGCATCGTCATAACTTACAGTGTATTTTTCCCAGCATTCTTTATTATACATATCTTTTTACATATTAAAAAAAAAGTAATTTCAATACTTATTAGTTTTATATAAGTATTGAAATTATATAACTTGAAATGGTATTTTTATTGACTACCTACACCCAAGATTCATTCACAAAGAAAAATAAACTTTATCAGCAACCAACAAATAGAATCCTGCAAAGGTTTCGTAAACAACTGCGCGCCAATCTCGCAGAGACACCATTAGCGAAACAACAAAAGTAGTGAAGCGAAGCACAAGGCAACCAATTAAATAAGAGAATTTAAAGAGAAGCGATGCTGAACTTACTAATCTGACGATGCTCCCGGCTTTTTGAAGAGCATCAACTGCTACTGAATGCGGCGCCCCTTCCACGGAGATGTCGTTCACCTGCACAAAATATGGTTTTGAGGTTATTAGGTTTGCATTGTTCAGTTGGAAATTAACATTTAATTGTGTAACAGAATTCACCTGGTAGTTACAAAATAATTTCACAATGTTATCAATGTGAATGCAGAGTAGCACACAGAAAGCGAGTGGCTAGGTTTTAACAGAAAAGTATATTTTACAAAGGGAACATCGTACAGATGGACAGTCACAAGTGATTCCTGCATGATGTCTGCTTATTCTACATCACTAATCATAATATAATTTCATGGTTATGTTATCAATGTATCAACCACGACCATCAAAATGTATTTACACGGTATTATATGTATGGTCGACAATTGTGACGATATGTGCGGGCGTTACGATGATGTTCCAAATAAAACGCCACACACGTTATCTATGTACATGAAATTCGAATCTTGAAAACGGCACGCTAAAAGCTGGTTCACTTTAGGTCGGACCGGCAGTTTTACCGGTCCAACATATCGGATACAAATTGGCATAATATGTTTTTCAGTAGCGCCGTTCACATTATGGCGTTCGACACTTTTACCTAATGTTCATCCACGATTTGTGTTGGATCAGGATATTAGCATACTTACAAGTATAAGTCGGAGCGACAGCCTCTAGAGTAAACAGCAACACTTGACTGCCAGTCAACGATAAAAGCGTCGGTTGGACCTAATGTGAGCCAGCTTTAACGCATATATGTAAACGAAAACATATTTATTACACACTATCGGTATACGTCACAGAGTAGCAAGTGAAGTTCTAAAGATTAAGTAAGTCAGTTGCAGTGTGCATAAAACCTTTTACATCTGTTTCACTTGTAATAAATTTATTAGTACAGTTTCATACTTTTTAAAACAAGGAAGGTTTTTTTGACTTACACGGTCATGGTTAGAATGGTAGAATGGACTGACTTCTTTAAAATACATAATTTAACTAAAATTAAGGAAATGTACAGTGTGGGGAAAAGATAAGAGAAATCTACTGTTTAAACGTGTAATTTCATTATAATTTCAGTGCTTAACGTCCAGTTGGATTTGAAATTCGACCTCATTTTCGACGTGACCTGCACCAGAGAAAATCTTGAAAACAACACCCAGTGCAAACATGTTCACGAACATTTCAAAACAGAACAGACAATATTATTTTTTTCACCGAAAATCAGAACTAAAATAAGGTATTCCATCTTGTGGTACCATTTTACTAAAACACTTTAGGAAATTGATGAAATCCTTTAGATATATGGCCAGATCCCGGTTTTTGTTATACCCTACTAGTAAACACACTTAGTAAAATTCCCAACATTCAAAATAGCAATGTTTTTCACGCGCTTCATGCATTCATTCGCCTAATTTACATTCACATTGCGAATCCCATTGAATAAATAGCCATTCAGATTTATTTTTGTGTGGAGTTATATGGAATGAATTTGCCGGAGTAATCGCTCAGCAAAATATTAACTCGGTATACAAAACGTGACAAATTATTTTAACGGCTCTCGAATATGTCATTGCCTTTTCTGTGAAGAGAGCTTGGTCCAGCAATGAGATGCTAACAGGCTGGTATTATTATTTCATGTGCTTTTTCTAGCGTACAGTATTTTAACCGAATACTCTAATGCACTTAATTTAAAGACGCACTCAAATCTATTGCGGTTTTTGTCACTCTAAATGGTAAAAGTATGGATAGTAACAGATTAGACTGCGCCCTAAATTTGAGTCACGTTTGAGTATTCGACAAATAGTCATACAGAAATATAATGTGGAGCAATTCGCTTTGTGGTCGGCGATTGCAACTAACGGAGTGCAGCTGTGTCTGCTTCTCGAGATGAATCCCCCTTAATTGGGCCCAAGCGGAGCCGTAACCGGCTAATCAGATAAACCAACATTTACAAACATTTTTACTACCATCAGTGTTGGATGAAAGCTTTTGGCTACAGAACGTGGTGTTCCGCCGCTTCCGCGGAGGAAGACGCAGTGCCACCGGAGTGCAGAAAGACTTAGTGCAACGTAGGGAAGTAACAGATAACATAGATTTAAGTTTTTATTTTTACTAACAAAATAATTATAATTGAATGGATGTTAGATTAAGGTATGCAGCCTGAAATAAATTTGATTTGTTAAACGTGACGTAACTTTGTTACATAATCATATTTTAACGTACATTTTTGACAGCTTTGACATTGTATTCATACTTAATTTACACATTGTAATCATGTATACTAAATATTGTAACACATATATTATTTTTTTAAAGAGTACGTATGAAGTTTCTTGCCCGTTCTTCTCCATATAAAACTACCTTTTGGAATGGGCGACTAGAATCAAAATATTTTTTTAAATCTAATTGACGTGTCAAAGTGCCTCCATGGTCTAATGAAAATAAACGTTTTGACTTATGACTTTTATTGATTCACACTTATGGCAATATCGCTTCTATGTGACGAACTCTTGATACACTTACATCTGTAACTCTGCTACTACCACAATAAACAATTTCATTTCACATTGTGTGTATTTATCGTCACTTTGTATGTAAATGTAAACGAGACCTCGAAACACACGGCCGTGGAGAGCACGGCTGCAGTTGCTACAAATGAACCGCTTTGCTAACTTACGTAACCGCACATACACCGTAAGCAGTATATGGCATTTCCATTTCTTGTTCATAACAGAACTGTGGTAGATTTACTTTTGCTTTGTAATTAAGTTTCATTATTTGCTAATAGACTTCAATATAATAACGAGATATTCTCCGCAGTGTTACTAGCATCTTTGGTTACTGGTATCGTAACGTTATGTTTATATTACTTATACCCTTCCTAAATTAGTTACTATCGGAAACTTATGTTTTTTTTCTGAAATTCGATCTTCTAGTTTCTTAGGTGAACGCGCTAGCATTCACACAAACTGACAAACTTTTCAGCTTTATGATAGTACGGTGATACAATATTAATGTTGTACTATCTGCTGCTAAGCTACGACTTCCATGATGAGCATCGTATCGTAATGTGCCACGCACGATACACGGCACGATGCCGTTGATACAGTGAGGTGGTGTTTTCTGTAATTTGTTGTACTCTTCGGATGTTTTGTCCCATAGTACGGGACGCTGTTCGACAAGGGTAATTAGATGATCGACTTCAATATCATTCGTCATCTTTGAATTTTGAATACAAATGCGCAGGATTGCATCGTTTGGGCACGCCGTGATAGCGGCGGTAAGACCCCTCTTTGAGGAGTGGCTGGAGAGGCGCCACGGCGCTCTCACGTTTCGCCTGACACAGGTCCTCACCGGACATGGTCAGTTCGGGAGGTTCCTGTGTCGGATTCAGGCGGAAGCGACGCCTGGGTGTCACCACTGCAGCAATGGTCGCCTGGAGGACACGGTTGAGCACACGGTGGAGGTGTGCCGCGCATGGGCGGACCATAGACGTGTCCTCGTAGAGGCGATCGGCAGCGGTGACCTCTCGCGCCCAGCGCTGGTTCAGGCCATGCTGCGGGGCGAGACGGAATGGGATGCCGTCGCCTCCTTCTGCGAAGCAGTTATGCTAGTGAAGGAAGCGGCGGCGCGCGAGAGGCAACGACGAGCCTCTCGCCCCGGACAAAGACCCAGGCGAAGACGTCGAGAGTCGCAAGACGACTACCGGCCACCGTAGGCGCGGTTCTGCGGATGGCGAACGATGGGTAGCTCGCCACCCGGCTAGGACCAGGACCGCGTAGACGGCGCGTTTTGTTCCACGCGCGCCTCAAAGAGAAGGAGTCAGCACAGGAAGGGGCCCAACAGGGCCAACGCCTGCCGGGGTTGCGGAATGTTATGTTTATAACAGTTACCGTGACCCTGGAACATAAAAGGCAATCGAAGGAACATGAGTGGGTTTTAGTCAGTAAGAGTCTGACACGCCCTCCCGCCGCACCCAGGACGGGAGAAGTCATTGGATGATTTCCCACTCACCAAAAAAAAAAAAAAAAAGGATTGCATCGTGAATTTCTAACGTCACAACGTCGCATCGTGCATCGACACGTTACGCCGTCGTGTCGTAGATTTCCACGACGCGAAGTCGTAACATGAAACGATCGAACACATACCTGCTAGCAAGTTTTACATAAACTTTAAACTAAATTTATTCTTCTTTACATTATTCCTCACCTCCTCTTGTTTACATTATTCTTTTTGTTTTTATGGTTCTTATATTTGTAAAATACCCTTGTTATAATAATTTTTTAAATTTGTATTGCTTTGCTATGGAAGAGCGGTGCTTCCCAACACAGGCATTATTTGCCTAAAGGGGTGCTCCAAATACTAAATGATTTTGTTTACTTAAGAAGCAATAAACTATTTTGTTTTTATGTATTTTGTATTTGTATAAAGTTGATAAAAAAGGCGGTAATTGCTTTTTAATCCAGAATTAAAAAGCAATCAATATCATTTATTATTGGTCGAATTTTATATATTGTTGATATGAATTCCGCGTCTATTATTCGATTCGAACATACAACATTTTGTGACCAAGTGACAGCCGGTTGTCGGGCTGCTATTATATTTCTATTGTGTCTCGAATCACGTGTGTTCAAAGGATTAAGGCAGAATCCCAAAAACGTTATAAGATTCTTCAAAAACAATACAGTATTACGAATGTATTAATTTTAAACGTTGAGATTTTCTGGATATTAGAAGAGGTATATTCCAACTCAATATACCCTTTCTGATCCGAACTCTGGTAATTATAGAATAAGTACCTCTATTTTGTAATTCATAAACGGCCATTACCTTCACAATTCCTCTCATATACTTAAGAAAACGAGTAACTATATTCATCTATCAGGCAACGAAAATACGATGACCATTAGGGTTACTCCTATCCATTAGTTTAGTCATTCATTGAATGAGTCGTTAGTGTAAACGCATTTATTTCCTTCCAACTACAAATACATATAGTAGCTAATTTCTGCAGTCATGGATTTATGTACAAGCT
This sequence comes from Athetis lepigone, assembly GCA_033675125.1. Lineage (NCBI taxonomy): Eukaryota > Metazoa > Arthropoda > Insecta > Lepidoptera > Noctuidae > Athetis > Athetis lepigone. The sequence continues at coordinate 8,368,902 of CM066226.1, read as the reverse complement.
AACATTCATAATTAAGTAAAAGCTGGCAATTGGCTTCTGTGTAATTATCTTTGATATTAATTAATGCATGGCCTATTGTAAATTCTCAAGATGACACTTTTATTTTCCATGACATTTATAGACTTTCAATTCATAATACATTCAATTTTAAGTTTATAGAAAAATGAAATAATTATGTAGTTTTAATTTACATATTTGTTTTGACATTTCTCTTCAATCCTAATTTTAGTATCAACCTCATTAGTTATAACCTATAACTGAATAAAAAAAAGGTAACCAAAGTTAATGTAGGTAATTAATTTCATTTACTAAATGTAACACTAACATGATATTTGTACACCAGATATTATTGTAGAATGTATAAATCTTTTCAGCGAACCTACACACCATGTGAGGTATATCTACATTCTAACAAATAAATAAATTTCAATTCATATTTAACCCCGTTAGCAGTATTTATACTAACAGCTTAATTAGTGAATGCGTCACAAAAAAGGTATTATTGAAAATTCACGACTCTAGATTTAATAGTTTTGGCTGCGCGCTCATTAAGGTTAGTCAGATGGTTCCTGTATACATGATAGTAAGTCTGGTCGGAAAATTTTTCAACTATTTAGGCAAGTCTCTCATTCCTATATAATTTTCCTGTATTATGATGTCCATCTATAATGTTCGCTGAACACAGTATCAGATGATCACAGTGCTACCCTCTTCTGTAAGAGGACACTTTGATGTGCGGATAGAGTCCTCATTCAAGGCACCCAGAACTCAAAGGCTATAAAAGACGCAGATAAAGTTTAACTGGGTGTAAATCAAACAGATACTGTTTTGTTTTGATTCGAGAAATTCTTCATTATACCTTCTACCTAAGAAATAGACATCATTATACCTAAGAAGTTGACCAAACTAAGCTTACAAGAATAAATAAATAATAAATAAAAAAAACAATTATAACTTTCTAAAAAAAGCATGTTGCATGTACCCCTGAATTCAAAGGCCATAAAAGAGACAGGTCGCGTTTTGACGTGTAAGCAGAAGTTACAGTGCCTACTAAAACTATTCAACAAACAAACACACGTCTCTACAATCTACATAATGACCCAGGACTATAATTACGCTGTAATCTGCAATAGTTACACTATAACAACAATATTGGGACAGGATCTTATCTGTCAGTATAGCTACCTCACTCGTTAGGGAATTACTACCAGTGAAGTTACTGCAAAACAAACACAGTAAAACAATAAATTAATAAATGATTATTCACTGTAGAGATACGTTAAATGAGATTTGTTTTAATGGATATTATTTCTTGTTAGGAACAGTTTATATTACTCGATACAAAAATGGTTAATTAAATTTATACAATACAGATACTTCAATTTGATTATTTTGTTGAAACTTGGTTCGTTTCATTATAAAGTAATGTTATTACATTGTTGTGAGTTTTACAAAACGATTTAGGATGTTGAAACGCGAGGACGACCAAGATTTTAATCAGTTCACTGGCTTGTTTGTTAATCTGAAATTGCTATCATAATTGTTGAAAACCATCAGTATTTCAATACCGTCCAATGTAAACGTTTTAAATCAGAACAAATATCTTTTAAGATTTAAGAAAATCTCAAGTTTTGTCTAGACTACCAAAAAAATTAATTTTGCGGCCTACGAATTTTAGTACTCGACGCCATTTAATTAACATTTTTAATACTTTCCTGAGAAGGTCAATGTACCCTTTGTAAGGTCGAACTCGCACTTAACCTATCTATACATATAATTGCACAATTCTCAATGACACACGTGAATGTCTAATAGACAAAGATGTGGATCAAGACATGCTCTGTTTGTACTCATTCAAATAAAACATGAATTACTCAAATGATTGCAGTAATGACGACGAAAACGCGTAACAAACAAATAAAAAATCTCCTCCACTTCCTTTACCTATTCGAAGTCAGTTCAGTGGAGCCGTCTAAGCGTAACAGCGAGACAGGGTTACTTTTACAATATGAGTTATGGACACTTTTACTAATTAAAATATCAAAGCTATATATAAATGCTAAGAAAATTAACCTTCACGAAGTTAGGTCGGCACTTAATAGCTATAACAACTGAGCTTTGCGACAGTAACATAAAGTAAAGCTATTCACTTTAATTTCGCTGTTAATCTGGCCCTTTATTGCTTCTAGTTCCATCATAATTCACTTCGCAACACCGGGACAGTTTTATCATTTATTTATGAGCTCGAACAGTTTACAATCAGACAGAAAACAAGCTAAGGAAAACAGGTATTTTGAGGTTCATAAAAATATTAAAATGAAGCTGTCATATCAAATATTCGACCTTACGCAGAATTTCATTAAACAAGAAAAGTTTCGGGAATGTCGTTTAAGTAAGTTCCATGAAGAGTATTTTAAATAGGTACGTGAAAAAAAGTTTTCAGTGTCATATTTTCTGACCGAATATTCCTTTATTTCCTTTTTCTTGGCCAAAAATATTTGTATGACGTCTTATAAAATGGGATACAGACAATGACATAATTTATTGGGGCCTTATCATTTTTACGTCAAGTCTTTCCCGTTCTGTTCCTTTGTTTTCTGCGGAAATAAGCGGTACCGAGTATATTCTCAGGATATTGATCCTGACAATTACATTATTTATTACAAGCTCGGCGCAAGAGAGGTTTGATTGAATAAGCTTCCTGAGTAAGTGGGAAATAATGCTTATAAGAAAGATGCAATTAATAGTAAATCAAGTCGTGTTTTGTCTATTTAAAATATATTACGGGAAATGATGTAGAATTTAATATTTGTCGACACTAACTCAAGGAGAGAGGATTGAAAGGAGGAAAGGAACCTGTAGTGAGACAACAATAAGGCAAAATAGTAAATTTATATTTGTTGGTATAAATTAAGTTTAAATAAAATGGAAAGGTAAGCTTGATTCCATATTATATGAGCTAGAGCCAACCAGCAGTAAGCGTGTTATCGACTTGAGTACCGCCTGCAATACAATGGAAATCGCTGTTACGTTGCCGGCCCTGTAAACTGTACGGCATTTTCTTGAAGGTCTGTATACCTTTATTTCGTCTAAATGTTTGCTTTAAATGTTGCTATACCCTTAGTAGACGTGTAAACTTTTTGCATCATGCTCCTTTCTGCATTAAGTGATAATAAACAAATGAGTCGATGGATTAAAAACTAAAAAAACAAACAAATAATAATTATAATATATGCTTAATACAGTTTTACATTATATTTTAAATATTTATAATATTAGCCCGAAATTCTTTCATAATTTACATGAGGTATTTCGTTTTAACAATAACTGTAGATCTTATCATACGTTGCGGTACCTATTTTTATTCTTAATTTCGCTCAGAAATTCTTCCCTTATTTCCGAAGCCTTATTATAATTCCAGTCGAGTATCTGGGCCAATTGTAGACCATTGTTAGTTTAGTTCCAATTGTTTCAATTGCCTAGGTATATCATTTTTGTCTTTAGAAATATCTGGGATTAGTCGGAACGATTACCGAGTTCTATTTGTAAGAGAAAAGCATTTTATCACGTTTATTAACATGCTCTCTATTTTTAAGTAGTTATGGATTATATCCATAAATATTATTTGAAGTTGTAAGTCTCGAATAACTTAAGTAAGTAACCAATCAAATCTCGTAGTATTTTGATTAAAAAGACTTGAATATCGTGTTAAACTTCTTATTACTGACAATGCAAGCTAAAGAGTATATTTGTTTGTTTGGTTGAACGTGCTAATCTTTATTGAATAAATCTTTTTGTTTTAAACAGCCCAACTGTCGAGGAAGGTTGAAGGCTACGTAACATCTCGCTACGACTAAACGGAGCGGAGCAGAAACACGGGGGAGAGTTAGTAATTTATAAGATCATCCATACTTCCATACTAATATTATAAATGCGAAAGTAACTCTGTCTGTCTGTGTGTCTGTCTGTCTGTCTCTTCTTCACGCCTAAACCTCTGAACCGATTTGAATAAAATTTGGTACAGATATAGCCTGGGACCCAAGAAAGAACATAGAAATCTCCTAGAATCCGGAACCATTATTCCACGCGTCAAAAGCTAGTTTATTATAATTGTACAAGTAAAAAGTAATAGGTCCTTCTGTTTTGGATACAATTATGTCGATTTCATTCGACGTTGCCTAGTCAATATGTATTTAGTTTCCAATCCTTGGTCCTCGAAAATAAGGGTAACAATTGACTAAACTAATTTGCTAGAAGGTAACACGTCGGTTACTGATCTCTACTCACCTGTGTTTAACATATTATGGTCGTTCGTTGCCTCTTCAAATTTACATACACCTATGTTACGAAGTACTATTTTTAGCCGTGAACCACAGGCCTTTTACGAAGGTCCATGAAAAGGTTTGTGGTCGATGGAGTTAAAATATTTTACGGTAGAATTTATTACAGGTAACTGACATTTAGCACCTTTTGCTGTGCTAACAAGGTGTATATTCTATAGTAAATGGCTGAATTTTGCCCAACCTAATATAGGTGTCGTGCCTATTGAAGGTATTGACAGTACTGAATAGTCTGATCAGATTTTTGTTTTGTGTGCTATCTGCTTCGGTAGGTTGCATAGAGTCTAATATTTATTACCCAGTGGGTGGCACTTACACAAGCCATCCACTTAAGCAATCAATCATCATGATCAGCTTGCAGCACCAAGCCATTTATTATAGTAAGTACTTAAATTCAAATAAAAAAATATATTGTAACTCACACCCGGTCATCTCATTCTAACTAGCTAGAGTATTTACTATTGTGAGTAGACATACTTATTTATTATAAATATTAAGTACACCCCGATACAGAACAAACATCATGCTCATCACACCAAGATTTTTTCTAGGTGGTTAAGCAGTCAGGGTCGCTAATTTATAAATACATAAATATCATACCCAGATTCAGAACAATCATCAAGCTTATCGCACAAATATTTGACCTAAGTGGGTGTGACCCGGTTTAGCAGTCGGGGTTACAAGACCAAAATGCCACTAAACAACAGCAATATCTGTAGCCTGTATAAACAATAAATCTATTCGTAATAATAAATACTCACTTGTAATAAAATATCTCCTATTTGCAATCTCCCATCCTTTTGCGCCGCTCCGCCAACTGCTAGTCGTGTTATGCTGACGTCACTGCCAGTCTCCCCACCCGCTATGCTCAGGCCAAGTCCGCTCGCTCCTCGCTCCAATGTTACGTCAGCTGTCTCCCACACAGCCTCGCTGTCTGCATCCGAAGGACACTGCCGACAATGACGTATTGTGAGACGAGCGAGAAATGGATTGGTGTGAAATAGTGCGTTTTGTGAATGGTGTCGACGTCCGATGCATGTCGTGATGTCGTTGTCATGTAAAAGGGGGAAGGTATATGTATATTCTGAAGAGTAAAGGCTGTTTGAAGATGTTGAATACGTTTCTTTTTATTTATGATTGTCTAAATGTTAGCAAATAATAATCTTTGCTTAACTCCAGTCTGCCTTTTAAAAATCAATTTTATTTAAAAATGACAAACAATTGTAAAATGATGACTAAACTTATAAATGAGTGGATCTCATTTATTGGAATAGACTAATTTATTATAAACATATACCACGGGTTTCATTTTAAAAGTTCATTTCAATAACTATCTGTCGTCGTATTTAGCAACATAAGATATTTTTTTCAATTTATTAGGTGAAGCACTAACGTCCACCTAATCCACCGATAGGTTATTAGATATCACCGTTAGTTATATACTCAACACTCAAACAAAACCACATCAAAATAAACAGAAATCCAAACAAATAAGAGGAAAACAAACCAGAAATCTTCCAAACACTTAAGGAGTGTTTTCTTACTCCAAATAACAGGATAAAACCGAGGGCGGATACACTAAACAAACAAAATATCCCCTCAAACTCAACTAAAACACACTAAACATAACAGTTTCGTAACTAATAGTTAGATTAGTTTGAAAAGTTGCAAGTTCTAAAGTTGAACCTAATATGATTGGGATAAACAATGGAGTGTAACCGAGTACTCCAGTTAGTAGGTCAACAGACTAAGTTTCTTTAAGATGCTTTTTTTTCCTAATATGCGCTTGGTGTTTCGAGCCGTGACGGCCCAGTGTTATTGGCACTCAATTATGATATTTATATTATTTGTTTTCTGTTGTATGTTAAGCTGGTTTTTGTGTGTACCTAATAAATGGTTTATCCATTTATCTTTCTATGTACTTAAAGCGATCGTCTTTGTTGCTGTCTATCCATAGGAGCGGTGCGGTGAGCACGTCACAAATCCACCAATAGAATTCCGCGAGCAGGGGATTTTTAACTTGTCATGAGGTTGCGGGTTGGAAAGCAAGCAAATACCAAAAACTTTTCAATTCTTATCAACTTTTAATTTTTTTCTTAAATATCACTGAATTTCTTATCTCGGATGTCGTATATATCTTTGTAATCGTTACGGCTAGTCTAAAACAAGTGAATTTGACAATCGGACTAACCAAGGGACATCGTGCTCCCCAGTAACTGGGTTCTGAAGAAAGCACTAGTCAGTTTGATCTGGTTTCACAGAACACCAGCTCTAACATAGATTAGAAAAGGCCAGGGAGATGATGATACAAAGAAAAATCCATTTATTATTAAATTTAATAAATAAATCACTTTCTATTTGTACTACTCTTTAATGATTTTACCCCATGGTGTAGACACACCCAAATATTCGCTATATAAAAACTAAGAAACGGTAGACACCTGTCTACCATTTGTCTACAATAAAATATCTATATAATTGTGTTATATTGTTGAAATCAAAGTACATTTTGTAATAAAATTGCTTATAAAGTCATTTTGTAGTGCGGAAAATTCTTTGGGTAAAATAAATGTGGTAAAATCAATGTGGTAAAACGAGCTTGATGCGAGGTGTCAAAATTTAGCAACAATTGGGACTATAGTTTGGGGGTATAGTTTGACAGGCCTGTTGGTGTAGTGGTTAGAGGCCCTGACTGCTAAGCCGAAGATCGTGGGTTCGATTCCCACCCAGAACAAACTTTGTGTGATGAGCATGATTGTTTGTTCTGTGTCTGGGTGTAATTTATCTATAATATGTATGTATTTATAAATTATATAAGTATGTATATCAGTTGTCTGGTTACCATAACACAAGCTCTAAGCAGAGCTTAACTTGGAATCAGATAACCGTGTGTGAGTTGTCCCAGTATATTTTTTATTTATTTATTTATTTATAGTTGGCCTAAAGCTATTTGGTTGGTATTTGAAACCTCTAATCATTATCACAACGCGTTCACCTATAGATTATGTAGGATATGACTATGGCAACAAAGACGTCACTTTTATATAAACATTTTTAACTAAATTTATTTGCTTAAGTTGTAGAGCAATTTGTAAAATTTCTTTTTCAAATTTTATTAAGCTAAGAAAAAAAGTTTTATTAAGGCACGTGCATTGTTCACTATGCTTTTTTATTAGGAGTACCAGAGTTAGGAATACTTTTTTATCAGGACGCCTACTAAATAGCAAACATATTTATCTACCGAGCTTGTACTTGTCAACTCGCTAGGCTCTCCTCTTGTCTGTATAAATTGTGCACTGTCATATTATTGTATTTGTTACCGTGACCCAGGAACATAAAGGACAATCGAAGGAACATGAGTGGGTTTTAGTCAGTAAAAGTCTGACACGCCCTCCCGCCGCACCCAGGACGGGAGCAGTCATTTGATGATTTCCCACTCACAAAAAAAAATTGTTGTATTTACTTACGCGTTAAATTATATAGTTTAAATTATATAATCGTCTTTGTTCTTATTTCATCATTTTTCAAAGCGGAATAGCAACCAACACTTATATTTATACATTGGTTATGTGATTCAGGTTTTTTTTATGTTTTTCTTCACAGTCAGTCATTGATGTCTTAAGCTGGGCATTGACTACAGTCGTAAAACCATGTAAAACTGTAGCGTCACTCTAAAAAGTTTAGGCGCTTAATCAACTCTGGAGTGACGATTCGACACTCACGATCAAATTTTAGTTGAACGTCAATCAACGGACTCGGAAAAATGACCGTTAATGCCTAGCTTTAGATAAACTTTATTTCCCATAATATTATGTCAGGAAAATTAAGTCAAACTGACAACTACCAAACGGTGCTTGTCCGACAAAACATAAGAAAAAAACTCAACCTTTTTTTTCTCGATTTTATTTATTTATTTATTTATTTATTTTATTTTTAAGGAAAGCTTACAGACTAATACTACAATGCATAAATAAATGGTTATCTCTGTTGCTAATTACAAGCTTCCACAAATATGTTACAAATTAAGCTGATACGCGTTTAAACATTTTAGAAGAAGAAAAGAGAAAATCAGAATAAATATGATTATGTCAGGTCGTGCAGAGAGAAACTTACTACTAATTAAAAACAGTTTTTAGTACTTACTACTAGTTATTAAAAAATTCCTTACTCAGGATTTTTCGAATTTTTTGTGTGCTGGTGCAAAACAGATCAACCTCTAGATGTGGCGGTAAACTATTAAATGCTATTGCGCTTCGTATGCAGAATGAGTTGCGTCTAAATTTTGTCGACGCGAATGGTACGTGTAATAGAGGCCGCTGCCTCAGATTATGGTTGACACGAAGGTGTATTTTGCCAAGTAGTTCGGGACAGTCAATCGTCCCATTCGCGATGTTCGCCAAGAAACAGCAATCATTTATGGTACGCCTTAATTCTAGCGGTAAAAAGTGGTATCGCTTACAACGATGCTCGTAGTCGACTGAGAATTGCTTTGCTCGAAAATCTAAGTAGTGAAGGAACTTTTTTTGTATTGACTCAATACGAGATTTGTAGACTTCGTACTGAGGGTTCCATACTTGGGAAACGTACTCAAGGTTGCTGCGTACGAGGGAACAATAGAGTACTTTTATAGGTTTTAGAGAACGAAATTCAGAACAGGCTCTAATAATAAAACCCAAGGCTTTGAACGCTTTGCCAACTACTGCGTCAATGTGAGTGTCAAATAGTAGTTTACTGTCATGTACTACACCAAGGTCTCTGATGCTGCTCACTTTGCCTACACGGACACCACCCAGTGTATAACCCGAACCAATGACAGATTTCCGACGTGTAAATACTACATGGAAGCATTTGGATACATTTAGTTGTAGTTTGTTGGTTTCACAGTATGATACAAATCTGTCTAGGTCCGACTGAAGCAGTTCAACATCATTTAGACAACGTATTGACCTTAAAACCTTCATGTCATCAGCGTATAAGAGGATCCGTGAGTTTTTAAAGCAGTATTTTATGTCATTAATAAATATGGTAAACATCAACGGTCCTAAAATTGAACCCTGAGGAACCCCTGATGGAACAGACTTCCATCTGGATGCATACCCACGTAAGACTACAGCTTGCGTTCGATTTTCTATGTAGGATGAAAACCATCGGAATAAATCACCGTGTATTCCTGCATATGATAGCTTCTGAAGAAGCACTTTGTGATCTATACGGTCGAAACACTTGCTATAGTCCGTGTATATTACATCAACCTGGCATTGTTGTTCCATCCCAGCAGTTATGAGTTCATTTGACAATATCAGATTAGAGGCAGTTGACCGATTCCTAAGGAAACCATGCTGTTCATCGCTAAACTGACGTTGCATAATTGCATAAACCTCTGTGTGCACCAACCGTTCAAGAACTTTAGAGAACAGACACAATTTAGATATAGGGCGGTAATTTTCTAATGTTCCCCTTTTTAAAGACCGGTGTGATAAATGCAGCTTTCCATATCATCGGTACGATGCCTTCTCTCAAGGACCGCTCAAATAATATACAAATTGGCCTCACCAGGCTCTTTGCACAGTTGATTACAAAGACAGGGGGAATCAAATCTGGCCCACCAGATTTTGCGGGATCTAACCCTTTAAGCAAATTAAAAACCACTTGAGGACATACGCTAACCGAGCTCAAGCTCACCGAGCTATAAGAGTGACTGCCTGCATTAATGTTCAGTTCATTAGATTCTGAGTCAGACTCTTGGAACGTAGAGTGAAAATAAGATGCAAAGAGCTCGGCAATACCCTCGCCGGTGTCTGCTGTAAAGTCCTGATAGCGCAATACGTTAGGCAAAATATTGCCGCTTTTTTTACTTTTAATGTACGACCAGAAGCACTTCGGGTTTTTAGCTATAGAAGATTCTATTTTATCCATATAGCTATTGAAACAAAGTGCTTCTAACTGCTTAGCTCGGTTACGCAATAGAGAGAAGGAGTGGTAGTCGGATAGGTTACCATAATTTCTGAACTTAATATGGTACTTGTGTTTTTCTTTTAAAATTTTTATTAACGCTCTGGTGTACCAAGGGGGGTGTGTCGATTTTTTTAATGGTTTGACAGGGATATGCCGGTCTCTTAGCTCATAAATCCTACCATACATAAAGTTAACGGCTTGTTCTAAGGTTCCCGCGGCTAACCGTGTGTCCCAGTCAATAGCGTCCAGCGCTGATGTAATTGCAGGATAATCGCCTCGATGAAACATATATGTCACACTTTGTTTCTCAACGCACTTGTGGATTTCAACGAAGTTGACGTTAATACACAATGATTTGTGGTGAACATCGATAGGTACCAAAGGATCACAACATTCATGTACTTTTATTGCGCCATTGGAAAAAACAAGATCTAACAACCTACCGTTCACATTGCGTTCACCATTGAACTGAGATAAATTACACGTATTTATAGTGTCAAAGAAATCCAAAATGGATCGCACAGACACATTGACGGGAAATAGACCAGAACCATCGGTAGAATTACGCCATTCCACATCCCCGCCAAAGTTAAAATCCCCAGTTATTATAAATGTGTCAAGAGGATGGGCAGTTATTATTTGGTTAAGTTTATAGTGAAAGTTTTGTAATTGAACTACGTACGAATTACCAGTATTTTCTTTACATAAATAAAGACCGCAAATATTAATGTTATAACTCACCGCTGGTCTAGACCTCTTCAAAACAATGGATATCCATATATCCTCAGCGGTGGAGCGCCAGTCACACCTTTCCACAACGGTCAAGTCGTTTTTTACGGCTATCAACACTCCACCACCCCGCGATTGTCGCGTTCGGCAGTAATCCCGGTCCCGCCTCCACACGAGATATCGTCCATCAAACAATTCATTATCACTAACACTATCCAATAACCACGTTTCCGTAAATATAATAACATCATACGAATTCATGCGAACTTGACGATATAGGTTATTTGTTTATTAAAACTTTATGCACAAAGAAAAACATTGCACAATGGCGTACTTAATGCCTAAGGCATTTTCTACCAGTTGATTTTGTATTCCTAAACAATATATCTAATTTTAGTATTCCTAAACAATATCTCTTTTCCATTATGACAGGTGGGTGTAAGCCAATATTGTGTGTTATATAAAATTATTTTTAAATCGGCTTAGCAGTAACGAGCAGTCCCTTGAAATATCAACACTTCTAAGGCCCCGAAGTGGGGTAGATTACGGAAAACTGCGACATTTTCCTTGTAGATAAATTGTCAATTATAGAACGAGATCGGATGGTTCCGATAAACGGGTAAACATTTCCATATTTTTTCCTTCAATATTTGATTTCCGTAGTATCATGACACCGTAACGAAGTTATTTTGGCTCTACCGAACTTAATGGTGTCGGGTGCAGAAAGGTACTTTCAACGAAAGATATTAAACCTTCACTACACAGGTGCGTTATTATCGGCTGATAAAACGCATGCGTTAATGCGATATCTGTTTTTAGTGCATCATGGTATTAGAACGGCTGCGGCTACTTACACACTGCTGTGACAATTATCACAGTTATGTGGAATAACGCATGCGATATTAACGCATGCGAGATTCAGTAATTCGCTATAATATACTTTCAAACTTTGATTATAATCAAAGCTTACAAAACTCCGCACTTCGCGGTGATGATCATTCAATATTAAGTAATTCGTTATAATGAAATTTCGAGATTCCGTATTTCGCCATGATGAAATCACGTACTTCGAAATACCGCACTTTCTAACTCACGTAATTCGTTGTTATGAACTTTATGAATACCGTATAATTATCGACATTTCAAACTTCGGTATTTCATGATACAGTACAGTCGACTTCTCACATGTAACATCTATACAACTGTCATCTATGTCCGGAGTATGGAGAGGCTGGTAATCTGTCATACAGGTCTCCCAGTACAGAAATCCTTTAACCATTAATGTGAATGTTTATCATTTTCCTTACTATGTCAATACTTGTAAAACTGTATGTGAAAGAAGAACAATAACCAATTTGTATTGGTTTTAACCGATTACTTCACGTTACGAGAAATACTTGGACAATAAATAAAAGCTCAACGAGCCTTCAACGTTGCAAATTAAAAAACAAAAACAAATGAAAACCAAATGACCTATCTCATGCAGTCGTTGGCATTGTTCCTAGTGACACTCGCAAGATTAAGATAAATCGACGTAGGGATCAATAAAATGGTTCCCGCGTTTGCCTTAAGCGCTCCACAAAGGAACAAACATAGCTTGACACAGTTGCATAAAATTGTATAGTACTTGTGTATTTTATCTTTGGGATTTAGTGGCATGAATATGACATAAATTAATTAAACTTAGCCTTAAAATTTTTTTGAGCTAGCAAAATTATTTGTTTAATGTAACAAAGATCCATAACTTACCCACACATTCGATTTTATAGAATGAATAAATAGCAAATGAATAAATTAATAAAATTACAATATGGAAAAATGACAGCCCTTTTTCTTCTATACAGTATACAAGAATAACACAAACAGAACGAGATAATATCTAAGTACGTAATATGATAGAGATTCTTGAATAGCTGAAAGATACTACAAAGCCATTGACCTTTCAAAACGACATCGCTTTCCCTTCAAGTTTGAATGGCGTAGGTAGGACCAACGGACAAGCGGTCGAAGTTCAATCGAACAATCTGGTGAGTAACCGAAAGTTTTCTCTCTTCAGAGAGTAATGGTTTATTATGTTCAATTTGACTGTTTGATTTTCCTAAAATATATGGTATATATGTTATAGTCAAAGTCCGATACACAGTCTCTTCGCGGAAGGACTGGTTTATCCTAGGTTTGGCCAAAGCCATCAGGCAATCCCCGAAATACATTTCAATTTCGCCTTTTGCCTGAAGTATTTTTAGTCAAACCCAGGAGCTCCTAACTTTTCAGTCAAACGTCGAAAGTAAATTATTCTGTTTCGGTTTTGGCCTAGTCAATCCTAGAAGCGACTGCAAAACTCGGTCAAACGTTGATCTGAACATGTTTAAACAGGTTCATAATGTCTCTCGCGGTGTTCCGACCGATTGACCGACCACATCGTACAAAAGGCGGGCCTAATGCCACACGGCATTCTCTCAAAGCATCTCAAATATAAAAGTGAAAATCACGTAAGCTGACCAATCAGGTGTCAGAACTGGCAGATTTAAGCGGTTCTTAAGACTTGAAAGCTGCTTAAATGATAAAATGCTTCCAAATATACGAAGATAAGACACTTCATACCTATATCGGAGTTTGACTCGTCAAACCCCGATTTAATAAAATTGTGTTTTGACGTTTGCCTGACCAAATTAGTCTCTCCCAGGTTTGACGAAAATTGTTTAGTCAAAGGCCGAAAATTTACATTTGTTTGGGCTTTGACTAAGTCATTCAGTCTGACCTGAGGATTGACCAGTCCAACCTAGGAGCGCCGGAGCTTCGGAGTTTGCCTATAACATATAGACGACTTTTATAAGAATTGGAAACATATTTTTGTAACTTTCATAGTCAACTATCCTTTTCTATTTTTATAAGTAATGCAAAGCCGATGTCTGTAGTGAATTTAATACAGGAGTGAGGAAATGAAAATGCTGTTTTATTTCCCCATTTTATATTTTTTGTTATAATTTTCTGACTTTTTCGCAACTTAGTTTAGTCATAGCAATGTCTCGACTAGATTTAGACTAAGTCAGAAAAGTGATAAGCTAAATAATATTTTGATTGATTTCTCCAGGTGTCATTAATTTATGATCTTTCTCGATAGCCTTTTGTTGTTATTAAATCCTCTTTTCTGAATGCAAAGGCTTGGTTTGTTACAGAACATAACAAAATCACTATGTCTGTGCTTATATTCGAAGAGTTTTTTCAAAATGTCCTGCATCTCATCATTTGGTTACTAATGGACCTTACATGTAAATAGTTCTTTTTTTTTAATCGGTCTAGGCGGTTAGACGTATTCGAGTAATCAGCAAACATACAATAAAAACAAAAGATTAAGACGAATTGAGGACCTAAGCAATTAAAAAGAGGTAACAGTGGATCAAATAAAAAAAAATGAAAAATATCGATCGATTAATCAACTAAGTATACTCGAGACACGTCTAATAAAGAAGAGTCAAAAATAAGCAACGATTAAATTAAGCATTAATGGGGGTATACACTGTCTTTTTCCTAGCCTAAACATTTAAAATGAAGCCTATTTTGTAAAATAATCAGTTAAAATAATACTGAATATACAGAACATAACAAAATCACTATGTCTGTGCTTATATTCGAAGAGTTTTTTCAAAATGTCCTGCATCTCATCATTTGGTTACTAATGGACCTTACATGTAAATAGTCTTTTTTTTAATCGGTCTAGGCGGTTAGACGTATTTGAGTAATCAGCAAACATACAATAAAAACAAAAGATTAAGACGAATTGAGGACCTAAGCAATTAAAAAGAGGTAACAGTGGATCAAATAAAAAAAAAATGAAAAATATCGATCGATTAATCAACTAAGTATACTCGAGACACGTCTAATAAAGAAGAGTCAAAAATAAGCAACGATTAAATTAAGCATTAATGGCACTGTCTTTTTCCTAGCCTAAACATTTAAAATGAAGCCTATTTTGTAAAATAATCAGTTAAAATAATACTGAATAAGTACAAAGTCGATAGTAGCATGTCAGAATACGATGTTCGTAAGAATGTTTAAGTTTATAAAAGTCACTACCAGCTTTGGCTGAAGCTTTTCCTCAAAATATAAAATATCTATTTATGTGGATCACAATAAAATAAAGTCAATATTTTTGTAGCTCATAATAAAATTAGTCAATATTTTTTGTAGCTCATAATAAAATTTACTTAATGTTACTAAAGAAGTCTTCAATGACTTCACATCGAAATCGCAGTGCCTATAATCGGTTGCCTGCCGTTTTGGCGAAAAGATTTTGTCAAAATATCGTTAGCCAAACAAATTTTTGCAAACTTTTTTTATACCATTGCAATATTTTGGATGATTTTAGTACATATTGTTATTATTTTATTACACATTTATTTAGTCAAATTTTTACTTGCCTAAATATTATCAAGAATAATGTCATTATGGTATTCGGTCTTTAATCAAATGATTTATTACAGCAAACAATCTTCAGACAATAAACGTTACTTGATATTAGTTTATTTAGGGAAGAAGTTAGAGTAGGGTAATAATTAAAAAATTGCGCACTATCAATGCCAGAAATGACTTGCATTAATAGAAAAACTGACGATACTTTATTTGGCTTATTTGGTTTTGCATAGAAACTACTATTCCAACTGAAATATTGGACTAAATAAAAAATGGTAAAAGTACTATGTAGTTGGTAAACAAGTAATAGTTTAAATGTTCATTTCCCAAACAGTAGGTTTGCATTAAATTTTGTGAATAGATTTTTTGCTAAGTAATAATTTGGCAAATTAAATTTTGCGAAAAAGTTTTTGGGATGTGAAAATTTGTCAAATTCCTTTCGGTCAAACAAGGGAGACCCCGTCCAACTACCACTGAATATTTTGTAGGTTGATGTAATTAGTCTGTCGCCTACAAACCTAGCCTACGTCTACTTTACACTTAGGTCAGGTTTCATCGTCTTGTGACGCAACCACTAGGGTAAAACGTGACTCTATGTTTAATAATGAAAAACCGGTCAAGTGCGAGTTCTACTCGCGCAACGAGGGTTCCGTTAATTTGTTTTTTAGTGAAATAACTATAAATTTACGGTTTTCGGAGTTTTCTCTTTACTTGTGCTACATGACCTTGCTTCTTGCCAAATTTCACGATTCTAGGTCAATGGGAAGTACCCTATAGGTTTTGAGTTTTGATTCCCTTGAAAATGTCTAAATATGCAATATAAACCGCCGTATCTTTTTATTGCGTTGATTTAGAAACTTGATTTTTTCACTGCTTTGGGAGATAGCAGACTTGAGTATGTGATATTAATTTCAGTTTCATATCTCGACGCGTTCCTGAGAAAAAGGTTCTTGACAGACAGACGGACAGACAGACGCCTGATGTGAACTAACTACAAATTTACGGATTGGTTATATTTGGTTTTAAAAGCTATGTAGGTACAACAAATTAGGTTTGCATCACAAGTAAAATTTGCAATTTGAATTTTTGTGCTCGAAAATTTCAGTGTTCTTTTTTCGCAAAAACTGCGTTCTTGTCTTGTAAAACTGTAGTTTGTACTCAAGAACAGGATGAAAGGTTAATTAGATATAATTAAAAGTCGAATATATCGTGTAGACAAGTGCTAATTACTATCTCACCTGAGGGCCTAGACAAGTGGCATTGTAGAATAGATAGCGAAAACGAATAGATTGTCAAATGTATGGAATTGACATAAACTTTCGCTAAACAATTTGACATCTCCATACATTTGACAATCTCTTCGTTTTCGCTATCTATTCTACAAAGCCACTTATCTAGGGGGGCTGTTCATACTAAGAAATCATGAACATTGTTCAACACGCTTGCTCAAAGCAAGTTACCCATTTCATAATTATATTTACTTTTATATTATTATATTTCTCCTTTTCTGTATTATCCAATATGAATTTTGTACAGTATTCTATTATATGAATAGAAAAAGCTGCAATAATAACATCATAAGCCTGTGTCAGTCCACTGTTAAATATAAGCCTTACCAAAGCCGCCCCATTCGTTAAGGAA
Organism: Athetis lepigone; assembly: GCA_033675125.1. Lineage (NCBI taxonomy): Eukaryota > Metazoa > Arthropoda > Insecta > Lepidoptera > Noctuidae > Athetis > Athetis lepigone. The sequence continues at coordinate 8,351,827 of CM066226.1, read as the reverse complement.
AGCGTAATATAATAAAAATGAATACAACGAATTGACAAAGCTACATTTCAGGTATAACTTTAAAATATACAGCGTAAAGTGTTTGTTGGCTGAACCCGACGGTTCAATAATAACTTTTTAATAGTAAATCCGTGAGTGATCGGGAAGGATTAAAACCAAATACCCGTGACCACGACCGCTAAATTCAATATGGCAGGATCAATTTTCGAACTGAACCGGGACAGGCCAAAAAAGGACGTGCAAGTTTCATTAGTTTTTAAAACACCGAGTGGGTCAAACGCTAGCAAACAAGCTAACTAGTAAACTTTTTAATGGGGTAGATGTATATGATATGGTACAATTCGGTCTGTAGAGAATTTAGTGGCACGAGAGCGACAAAATTTTCTGTGTTGTAAAATAATTCTGTTTGAACATTTTAAATGCATTTTTGATAGATTGTGTAATTGAAGTTTGTAAAGCCTTTCTGTAGTTAGCCTTTCCTTTCTATTTAGTTAAGAAGCTTATTTGAAACAAGAAACAATAAAAGTTTCGTAACCAACAGAGTGCATTTTCCAAGAAAACGGATACTTTACGGAAATGTTTACAAAGAACTGAGTGAATTGAATCACGGAGTATTGCGGGTACATTGTCAACTTCCGACTGTTCTCTATGTATGGGTTTACAAATGCTCCTACGAGGAAACCGCTTGTACCTTGTGAGATTTCCTTCCTCAAGGAATTTTGTTATACTTGCGCGCGTGAAGTGTTAAATTCTAAGAAAATCTTGAAAGGAGAATGTACAAGAAACCTGAATTAATAGTGTAAGAGGATATTAATTGTGTGTTTGTTATACTATTATTATTTTCTACCTCTGTAACAAAATAGAAAAGACACTACTACGAAGTGGTAAAGGATATTTTCTATGCTGTACTTTTTAAATATGCAGACTGAATAGCGGGTTCATTATACATAAAAGATCAAACAAATTATAATAGAAGCTATCTTGAAGTAAAACTGTTGTCATTTTCAACATTTACTAGAAGGCACGAGCATTGATCATCACGCTTGCTTAAGGCGGATTGGCGATTTCGGACCTATATTTAATACAAGTCCAGGTTTCCTCACGATGTTTTCCTTCACCGATATCTGTGATGTCCAAGATAAACTTAAAATTAATAGAAAAAGTCACATTGGTACTTGTCCGAATTCGAACCCACAACCTCTTGCATGAGACGTGGGCGCCTTAACCCCTAGACCATCACTACTTTTTACGTGTGTACGAATTATGATTACGGAAAGACATAATAATACTAGTTTGTAGTACTTCTTCGCGAAATTACGGATTAAAGTGTTCATGTTGAGAAGTCTAAGTCCAGCCTTTTCAAAAATAACACGACGTGAGGTTTCTACTCTGTATTTTTATGAAAAATAATCCGTACTTCCTTACTAATATTATAAATGCGAAAGTAACTCTGTCTGTCTGTCTCTTCTTCACGCCTAAACCACTGAACCGATTTGAATGAAATTTGGTACAGATATAGGCTGGAACCCGAGAAAGGACATAGGATAGGGTAAATCTGGGGGGAATGGGAACTATTATTCTACGCGGACGAAGTCGCGGGCAAAAGCTATTGTCAAAATAAAATTCTTTGAATCTTATGTCCGAAAGTCTGGTGCTATGGTGTGCGTTAATCTAGCCCGGGCAAATACGAGGCCGTAACAGAAGCGATGCATTTTAGAGAAGGGAGAGGGGAGGAGGAGGCATTTTGGAAATAACTGAATACTTATTATATTATTGCCTTTTCGAAAAATTTCGTTTTTTTGAGTGCGGGATCCCTTTGTTTAACAACATAGTTCCAGTTCCCGGGGGATTTGCGAGATAAAAACTATCCTATATCCTTTGTCGGGTCACAGACTAAATCTGTGCCAAACATTGAAATTGGTTTAGTGTTTAGGCGTTAAAAAGAGACAGAACGACAGAGTTACTTTCGCATTATTTATAATATTAGTATGAAATTAGTAAGATTTTTTTAAGATAGCTTGCAGACTAATTACAAATTATGGGTAACAGAATAACAGAAAACATTATCAAGTAGAAATTACAAAAAAATAATTAAAGTAAATCTTTTAGGCCCGTATTAATAGACGTTACTCAAATACGATCTCAAGTGAGATATTATTTGATACTGGATTATTGCGATGACAGAAGCTCAACATCGTCGCTAATTAATAAACACATCTCAGTTTCCAAGATTTGCCATCTTGAGTACACCCATGCTTGTATACTTAAGTGTCGAGTTTCGTTTATTAATCAGTCTACACTAGGCTGATGACGTACACCTAATCTGGAACTTGAGCTCTTAAACAATCTCGTTTATTAATACGAACAGGATCCTAAGTTTGGTATCAAGTACGAGTTTTGAACTGAGTAACGTTTATTAATACGGGCCTTAAATAGAAGTCCCAATAGAAGCCTTCTTTGACTAAGCCGAACGAAAGCATACGCTGGACTTACACGTTCACATTACCGTATCTAACAAAACTTTAGTTAAGACTGTGAGTGTAAACTTTAACTTAATGTTTACTGTAAGTTAGCTAAATTTACACCGTGATCAAAACTATAAGTCTTGAGAATGTCACAGTTGCACAAGGTAAATAAATAAAAAGATGGGTTGGTTTTAAAGAAATAGATAATGCTTTTTATTTTAAGCTATCAAGGTACCTTCTATTTTATATTTTTTTTTTTCATTTTTTTTTACATTTTTAAACCTACTTAGTACAATACCTTGTAGCCGAGAAATAACAAAGAAACCTTTTCTTATCTTGGTTCTACAGTAACTTTTACCACACAAGGCCCAATAGTATAAAAAAAATCCGAGGATCTAATTTAGTACAGTTATATAGCAATACTAGCTTTTGCCTGCGGCTTTGCTCGCGTTAGAAAGAGACAAAAAGTAGCCTATGTTACTCTCCATCCCTTCAACTATCTCCACTTAAAAAATCACGTCAATTCGTCGCTCCGTTTTGCCATGAAAGAAAGACAAACATACAGACAGACAGACACACTTTCCCATTTATAATATTAGTATGGATTTCACATACAGCTGCACTGTCCATAAATACTAGCATCACGACAGGGCGACCAATTAATATATTTTCTAGCTAGCCAGAAAGTTTGATAAACGATTGTCAAAGGGGAAAACTGTTATTAGCAGCTTTACGTGAACAGAAACGTTACAAAACTAACTTCTTAGCTCCGGGCTGTTTCTGAAAATGTTTTATAACCACTTTGCTTTTCGTGCATTCTACAGCACGGAAACCGCACAAAATCATTCTAAACTTCGCTATTACTAAGAAATTTCTAATGGTAAACCCAATTATTCTTTAACTGACTCAAATATCGAATCCTGGGGGCCACGCTTGCCAATATAGATTTTAAGAGTAGAAATAAAAGATTAGAAACAAACATTTTAAACATAATGAACCTTCGTTAGCAACAAACTCGAAACTTACAAGATAAAACTAACAAAGCGACCGGCACTGGGATTACGTAACTTGCAATAGCCGAGCGATCGCGATAATTTAGCAAAATTTGCTGCTCAAACGTCAAATTTAAAATACGTCACGTCAAAGAGCAATCTAGCGATAGTGCTGCCTCTGTGGAGCAATCAGTTAACTAAAATATGCATTTTTCGTTTGGCGGTTTCGTATATAGTATGGTTTTTAAGAGCAAAGTTAAGTTTTTTTTGTTAAAGGTGATATTTAATTAGTTCCAGCGATTGCTACTTTATCGTCATCGTAGCAATAAGTGCATTAGAACAATCAGCGAGCGATTAGCAATCGGTTCATACATAATACGATTTTTTTTGACGATCGCGCGGTGATCGCGCGATCACTGCGCAAATATTGCTCATTGCTGTTTCATAGGTAATAGCCCCGCGGGTCTTTGAGATAGGATAAACGATTTTGAATACGTCGGCATAACCCATTCTGTTTTCTAATCTAAAGTGCTTACAACACAAAAAAAAAACAAAACACAGCATTACCCTGATTAAAAACATCAAGTGCTAAAAGCAAAACAGAAAAGCTGAATCAAACGAATTGTTACAAGCAATTTCATTACACTTTCCTCCTTTTTATCCGCTCACGAAATTATTCAGTTCTTTGCGTTTTTTCGTGAAAACCTTTATTACGCCATCATATTTACGTAATAAAATGTAATCGCTAACTCTAAGCGGGGTAATATACGTAGTGGAGTACGTTCATTATTATTTAAAATTCATGAGCGTAGTCTTCACATGCGTAATTCAATTTTAATTATTCCATTTTGTATTTGAATGTAATGCCCGGGCCTCGGGATACTCGTAAAGCCGTTGGTCTCGGTTGTAATCTTTGACACGTTACAGTTAATCAGAAGCTGGGAAGTCTGAAAATTCGACAATTCTAATCAGACTTATTAGGGATTTCATGGCAACGAGAAAATGGGTTTAAGAGGTCTGATAATCAGCACAGGAAAAAGGCTAGAGATAGAGTTGTATGCGAGAAAAGCGCCCTAGCGACTTTTACTCAAAATTGAGAGGCCAATAGAACAAACTTGATCTTGACCAACCATTTTAAAATACTATTGATTTCCACTTCATTTAATGACATTACATTAACTTTTTACTACATTCTGATTAAGTTATCAATCACAGCAAAAAATATTTCGTTATAGAAATAGAAGTCATACATACCCAAATGCGAACCTCAACAGCAAGTGTCAAGGAATCCTTTATGAAATATTCATTTCAGAGCGGCTGAATAGAATTGCTATGTTCGTTCCCAAATAGATGTACCTCTACACAATGAACGAGTGATAAAACAAAAATGTTAGGTTGCCGCGAAATCTGTTTTGCTAAAATATTTTGTAGGCAGCGAAAAAATGATAAAGGACGTGCTTTTGAACAAAACTGGGTTCGCACTTTGCTAGTCGGAGGTAAAAATATTTTAACAATGAAAAATATCGCTGGCCCACTGAAGTTTTGCAAAAGGAAATGGGCTATAGAAAATGATAACGATTTTCGTACGGCAAAAAGTATTAAGATGTAAATTGAGTAATAAAATTAAGCGTTTGCTGCTTTTTTCTTTTTTTGTACAATTTTGAAACTTGCGAAACAATTACATAGGTAAGAAATTCAAGACTGGTTTTGGATGAAAAGAAAGTATCAGATTGTTGTGACTTTCAAACGTTAAAAAATCCGCGGAAAAAGCCACAAGAAATAACAAGTAGTTAAGAAAACAAAAAAAAATTTGGACTAAATAAAAGAACAGTTACTAATGATTATTATATAGTATTAAAATAAATATTAAATAAACATTATTGCAAAGTATATAAATACCCCAAACATAAAATTCAGGTGTGACACATCATTAACTTCCAAATTTCCATGTTCCCGAGCCAAGAAAACTAAAAGGAATAAATGAGCGAATGTTACGAATCTCTAGACACGTTGGCAACGCTAAAATAATACAGAATAATACAGTGAGTAAGTTGTATTTTTTTAATATTTCTTAAAGTAACAGGTGGTAACGGTTTTGCATCTCTTAATAACAGATCCTACACAGGCTGGCAAAAAATATTAATGCAAAATGTACATACAATAAATGTATGATAAATATACAAAAGTTATGTTATGACCGCACTAATGAGCTATTGTAAATTATTCTAAAATATATCTCACTAGATTGGAACAAATATTTTTGGATATAATAGTTCGATTTATGAAGCATTAATAGACTACCTACCTACAATTATAATTATAATAGGTATCACATTATGGACCCACAGAAGCTTAATAATAATACCAGCCTATAGCTGTCCCACTGCAGGGCAAAGGCCTCTTCTCATACAAAAAAGGTACGAGCCTTAATCACCACGCTTGCTCAAGGCGGATTGGCGATTTTGGACTTATATTACAACTCCTGATTCCAAGTCCAGATTTACTCACGATGTTTTCTTTCACCAATGTCTGTGATGTTCAAGATATACTTTAGAAAGTACATAAGAATTGAAAAAGTCACATTGGTACTTGCCCGGATTCGAACCCACAACCTCTTGCATGAGAGGCGGGTGCCTTAACCACTAGGCCATCACGTCATAGAACACGTTACAGAACCTTAAACAATGCTTAAAGGCGTAACAGTTTTGTGTTTCGTCTTTAGGCATTATTGCAAGGCAAGTAGATATAATCTTATATATAAAAATGAAACCCGTTTTCCGTTGTCACGACTTGGCATGAAAACGGCTTGACCGATTTGGCTGCTTTTTTTTTTAAAATGTTCGTTGTAGTTCAAGGATGGTTTATACGGCAAAAAAAAAAGAATAATTGTCGGGAAAGCCCTAAAAACAGCCCTTTTCTTTTTCCCATACAAACGTTTTCTAACTAAAACGTAGAGTCAATTTGAGCTTTAACACCATACCATAAAGTTCAAGTGTTAGTCGAGAGGTTTCGGGAAGCCAAAACAATTGAGTGACGTTAGTATCGTATCGTAGTGTAGCGTAGGTAGTGGGTAGGTAGTGGGTAGGTAGTGGGTAGGTAGTGGGTAGGTAGTGGGTAGGTAGTGGGTAGGTAGTGGGTAGGTAGTGGGTAGGTAGTGGGTAGGTAGTGGGTAGGTAGTGGGTAGGTAGTGGGTAGGTAGTGGGTAGGTAGTGGGTAGGTAGTGGGTAGGTAGTGGGTAGGTAGTGGGTAGGTAGTGGGTAGGTAGTGGGTAGGCAGTGGGTAGGCAGTGGGTAGGCAGTGGGTAGGCAGTGGGTACGAAGTGGGTAGGCAGTGGGTAGGAAGTGGGTAGGTAGTGGGTAGGCAGTGGGTAGGCAGTGGGTAGGCAGTGGGTAGGCAGTGGGTAGGCAGTGGGTAGGCAGTGGGTAGGCAGTGGGTAGGCAGTGGGTAGGCAGTGGGTAGGCAGTGGGTAGGCAGTGGGTAGGCAGTGGGTAGGCAGTGGGTAGGCAGTGGGTAGGCAGTGGGTAGGCAGTGGGTAGGCAGTGGGTAGGCAGTGGGTAGGCAGTGGGTAGGCAGTGGGTAGGCAGTGGGTAGGCAGTGGGTAGGCAGTGGGTAGGCAGTGGGTAGGCAGTGGGTAGGCAGTGGGTAGGCAGTGGGTAGGCAGTGGGTAGGCAGTGGGTAGGCAGTGGGTAGGCAGTGGGTAGGCAGTGGGTAGGCAGTGGGTAGGCAGTGGGTAGGCAGTGGGTAGGCAGTGGGTAGGCAGTGGGTAGGCAGTGGGTTGGCAGTGGGTAGGCAGTGGGTAGGCAGTGGGTAGGCAGTGGGTAGGCAGTGGGTAGGCAGTGGGTAGGCAGTGGGTAGGCAGTGGGTAGGCAGTGGGTAGGCAGTGGGTAGGCAGTGGGTAGGTAGTGGGTAGGTAGTGGGTAGGTAGTGGGTAGGTAGTGGATAGGTAGTGGGTAGGTAGTGGATAGGTAGTGGGTAGGTAGTGGGTAGGTAGTGGGTAGGTAGTGGGTAGGTAGTGGGTAGGTAGTGGGTAGGTAGTGGGTAGGTAGTGGGTAGGTAGTGGGTAGGTAGTGGGTAGGTAGTGGGTAGGTAGTGGGTAGGTAGTAGGTAGGTAGTGGGTAGGTAGTATGTCAATTTGAATTCAATATTCATAGTTGACAGGACAACGTCTGTCGGATCAGCTAGTAAACTAATAAAGGCGAACTTAAAATGACAACCCTGAAGGTGCAAATGCTAATAAAACAGATTTTGAAAATATCAGAAAGGGCACATTTTTTGTAGTTGAATGGCAAGAGCACCCGAGTTAGCTTCATAATAAAATACTCGTTAATTTGTTCCTTGTTATAGGTAACTGTAGTAATAATTAACATCTCGTCTGACGGCTAGAAGTTAAAAATAGCGTTCGCACGTCAAATTTCTAACACTAACTCGTTTAGACAAAAAGACAAACACATATCAGCTTAAAAATACATAGAATAAAAGACCAACATTTAACTTCAAAACGTGAGCTCTCTTTATGGCTCTATTGGCAATAAGCCGTAATAACCAATGCATGGTTTCACAGGCTATATCGGATCACAGTGTCGATAACAGAAGCATTCGAGGAGAAAATACAAAGCAAGTCAATTCGAAGCACATACTAGCCAGACGCTTACAAAATTCCACAACCAGCCAATGTTATTTGTCCTTAATGTAAATAATGGTACACCGAATTTCAAGGAGAAACTTGGGCTGTATATAGCTGTGTACTGCTAATTTGATTGATTAAACAAATATTTAATTATAACGTGGGTTTGACGAATGAACAAAGGTAACTAAATTAGAATTATGTTACTGACGGGGGAAACGACTTTGTTTCCCCAAGGACGTGTCAAATGGGTACAGAAGCACTGAAGCGTTCTACCGGAGACCCGGTGCCCTTCTTATACTTAAGTCGGCAGAAGTCCGATCCTGTCCGACCCCTCCGCCTTCCGGATATGGAGTGTGTCCATGTGGACATCCACATGAAAATAGATTATGATTTATTTGACCAGAAGAAAAACTATTTTGGAATATCACAATTTGTCAACACGTTGGGCGTAGTGACTCAGTCATTGACCGTTATGGTGTTACAAATATTTTGTTTGTCTATGTCAGTTTATAATGTTTATAAACGAACCCATTTTACAAGATAAATTCCTTAGGTTGGGTAAAGTATAATGAATCACCCGACCCTTCATGAATAGTACAATACTGCAACGGCCGGCAAGACAGACATTTAAGGATGAATGTGAAATGTGGGTAGAGGCGCAGTCGAGCCAAACTTTCGTGCGTTCATGAGTGCCTAGTTGCGGTCAAAGCTTGTATAGTTCTGTTCTCAAATAAAGCAAAGGGTGACTTTTATTTCAGTATCTCTTGTGTATAAACCTTCGAACACACGTGATTCGGGACACAATAAAAAGACAATAGCAGCGCGAAAGCCGGCTGTCGCTTGGTTGTCGAAAGGGTAAATAGAATTTTTGTTACTTAAATGGGATAATTTGATTTGTTAATCGTTTACTATTTTTCTGTTTTTTTCGAGACAGTTCTAAACTTAAAATCACAAAATGTACAATCGACAAAATGGAATCATGATCCACCATAAGCTTATTTTCCTACAGGCATTCAAATACAATTAGGTCGACAATTGCGTAAACATGTATTAAAAATGTCACACGTCTAGTCTTATTATTTTTAAAGCTTCAAACGATTTGTCGTCAAAATGGGTCATGATTCAATTTTGTCGATAGTACAATAAATAAAAAAAAAGTAAATAACATCCAACTCAAAGCAACAAGACACAGCAACAGCAATACTTTCACGATAGCCAATAACGAGTCGTAACAGAGCCGTTATTACCCGTAGGTGAACGTAATTGAAACTAGTTCAAAGGCAAGCTACAAGCGAGCTGTGTTTTGTCGCGATAATATTGTGGGACGAACCTGGTAGCTAGCCGCTTGCCGACCACTTCCTGGACTATGTGTTGACTGCTCCCGCCCACACTCGTAATTCCCCACATTTGCTGTGGACAAAACAGATTGTTAGCATAAGGTCGCTTTAACCAATATTTTAGCTGTAATTAAGCACGTTATTTCATTTACGAAGTTAGCTATTGTAAACATTTTTACAAGTTTTTAGTATAAAAAACTGCGGTGTTAAAATTTGGTAAAATAGTAGATTTTGATTTTACCATTATACTTCGTAGAAAGTAAGATTGAGTTAATACTTTTTACGGAACATTTTTAAGAAACTCCGCAGTTCAATCTCAGACTTGGCGTAGCTATAGATGAGTAACTGTGGCAGTAATAAATAAGCCAAAGCATTCGATTAACAACTTTTGTTTTTCTGGATCTCAGTTCCAAACTGTAAAAAAATACAAAATAAAGAAACCTACTCTCTATTAGGTCTGAGATGTGGTTTCGATTTAACAGTTTTTTAATTATGGAAAGGAGTATGACCAAATCTAGCATCGCTATAAAATAAGAGGGTATAGCCACAAAAATATACTCATAAATCATAACATATTATTTTGACTTTCTTAAAATAACTTAATGGAAATCTTTCCGGGGGTTAATATTTTATATTTAATTAATTATTTATTTGACTTTGTTGCATTCTTCCTTTAATGGCGTACTGAAGTGAAAACAGTGTTGCCAATTTCGTAAACTTTCCCATAATCAGTCTTAACTGATGGTATTACATATTATATTTTAGGGGCACACGTTGATGTCTAAAAATAATTACGACTTACATTATATTACATTTTTTTGCGTTACCAACAATTTATATTTATTTAACATTTTTAAAATAATGTTATTTTACTTACAAAAAGTATTTACGTGTCTAAGTAATTACTTATGGTTAATTTTTATTAGCTGTGGGTAGCACTGCCACGGAAATTCAGATGTTAACAGTCAAAATTGACACTTTCAAGTCAAACAAAGCGACGAATGTTTTGATTGAAGTTTGAGTTTATTTTGCGTTATTAGATAACGGAGTCATCTCGTGTTCTTGGATATAAGAACACGCGTATGATCTCCTTACTATAATTTAATAACCGGACAATTGTCATTTAAACTGAAATATTATTTTCAAACTGGACATTGGCAGAAATCACTGAAAATTCGGTGGATTGCCATAATAAATATAAAAGTTGAAGTTATTAGATAACGAATCATTGCGGTGAGTTCGTGTACAGCAGAGTCTTCCGATTTCTGCGCGGACAAGCAATCTTTTCTAAACTTTCGTACGTCGACGTTTTTATGATTTCAGATCCTTTCTCTCTTTGTGCAGTACCGACAATATTGTTAAAAAAATGACACGCTGTGTGGACTATTATACTACCCTTGCTCTAAAAAATCCTCTACCCCGTCGCCAACTGGGGGCAGCAACGGATGCAATGGTTACAATTCTACGATACTGGACTTCTCCGGCAACGGTTAGTATCTTATAATATTATAGTATTGTGTCTTGTATCGCTTTTCTCGAGACACGCTTTTTTGACGTTAGTGTAGGGGGAAATGAGTGCATTATTGTTAATTATCAACATTATATATGTTATTATGGATAATACCAAAGATGGTACAAGTCAATAGCACTATTTGTATTTTGTTGTACAGCTAACTGTAACAGCACAGCTGTGCACTACCGATGGTTGACTGGTAGAGAATGCCTAAGGCATTAAGTCCACCTCTGTACATTAATTTTGTGCATAAAGAATAAATAAATAAATAAACAGCAGGTAAGGAAAAAAAAACTAATTGAAAATCCTATTAGAATCATTTTCGGCTTCCACGCGGACGAATTTCCTATTAAACTAATGCTAAGATCAATCAATAATATGTTATTATAATACACACATCAAAAGTGTCTAGGGATATTTTAATTAAACCTAAATAACTAAAATTCTATTAACTTTTTGTTAAGACACCTACACTTTAAAATAAACCTTGTTTAATTGCCTATCTAATCTGATAATAAACTTTTAGATAAAGTTAAATTAAAAAAAAACTTAGAAGAAGAGGAAAAACTCAACAAAATTTCAATTTAGCTTTATTTTTGAAATTTCAAAACCTAAACAACAAAACAATTTTTTTTTTATAAAAATTGTTGTAAACTTAAAATTAATAATTCGTGGATCCACCTAAGACTCTCCTGACACATCTGGAGCGGTTCTGCATACTCAAAACAAGGGGGTCAATATCCTGTTGTGGAGTACTGTCCCAAATCCTGCTAAGATGCAAGAAAAGCTGGTTTTGATGCACAATATCAACAGGGAAATTCCTACGAGCTCTTCTCTGAAGCATATTCCAGGCATGCTCAATAGGATTTAAGTCAGGGGATTGTGCAGGCCGGTCTAAAGCTTGGATAACATGCTGTTGTAACCAACTTGTAACGATACGCGCCGTATGTGGACGGGCATTGTCGTGCATTAGCTGGAAATTTTGTCCCATTTGCTGTTTGTGGGGCAAGATTACAGGCTCTAGCACCTCATCTCGGTATTTTCGAGCAGTCATATTGCCTTGTATCCAAACGAGGTCCGTTCTACCGCCGAGACGAATTCATGCCCAAACCATAATCGTGCCACCTTAATATGCATGAACTTGTTGTGGGTGCTGCAGTCGATTCCAACGTCCAGGTTTTCTCCAAACTCGTACTGTTTGCGAATCAGGATGAAATCCAAACCTAGGTTCATCAGTGAAAAGCACAAGTGACCATTGAGAATGGTTCCAGTTTTCGTGTGCAATAGCCCATTGTAATCTTCTTCCTCGATTACCTCTCCTTAGTGCTGATACCCAAAATGGCCTACGAGCACGTAGATTGACTTCATGCAGTCGCCTTCTCAAAGTTTGACCGCTTACCAGCAAACCATACTCTCTCTGTAGCCTTTGAACCAATTGCATCGCCGCTGCATTTAGTTGACTTCGTGCAGCATTTACTTTGAATCGGTCCTGTACATGTGTTGTAATGCGTTGAGGTCCTCGGTGCCGTTTCACCACTTCCTCCGTGACACGATAACATGACCAAAGCCTGGATATAACGCTCTGACTGGTCTTCATGGCTTCAGAAACGGCAATTATGGGACAGTATTCCACAACAGGATATTGACACCCTTGTTTTGAGTATGCAGAACCGCTGCAGATGTGTCAGGAGAGTCTTAGGTGGATCCACGGAATATTAATTTTAAGTTTTCAAGAATTTTTATAAAAAAAATTCTTGTTTTGTTTAAGTTTTGATGTTTCAAAAATAAAGTTAAGATTGAAATTTTGTTTGAGTTTTTCTTCTTCTTCTAAGTTTTTTTTTAAATTTAACTTTATCTAAAAGTTTATTATCAGATTAAATAGTCTATTAAACAAGGTTTATTTTAATGTGTACATGTTTTAACAAAAAGTTAATAGAATTTTAGTAATTTAGGTTTAATTGAAATATCCCTAGACACTTTTGATGTGTGTATTTATTTTCAGATGTCAGAAGAACATCCTCTTCTTCTCTCAGGAATGTTATATTATACTCAAATGAGCATCTCTAAACTCTTGAAGTGTAATGAGTGTTGAACGAGCTTATGGACATCAACATGCGTGCTTTGTCTGTAGATCTTCCACATTGAGAGTATACAGAGTATTCTGAATAACCGACCTACTCTTTGACAATTCAGAAATGCTTGTAAATAATCTAAGTGAAATAAAATGCCTTTGACTTTTGAATATTTTTATTTCCACACATTAATATTACAAATGTTTAATTACACGCATTGCAATGATGACTAGAATAAAATGTTGTCTGCTTACAATAATAAATTAGTTACGAATGGTTTTTACAAAAAGAGCCCTTATAGTTTCGTCATGTCCGACCCCCTATCCGTTCGTCCATTCGTCCGTCCTCGTCTTACCTATTAACTGTTAACCTTTCGACAACCAAGCGATAGCCGGCTAGGAGGAAAACTATAAAGGCTAAGATCTTTTTATTATTTCAGGAGTTAAAGAGACCTAACTTGTAAAATGAACTTACTTCGAAAACTTCGTACGAAAATTACGATTTCATCGTATTAAAAATAAATCATAACAATTCGAAAGTGGATAGGAAACCCTATTCTATATAATATTTTGTACCTACTCTTTATGCCTATAAAGTCACTTTGATTTCGTATGACGGTATGACCTAATTACTATTTACTTGGGGACTTTCATTGGGTTTTTAAAACTATTCTGTTTTGTTTTATGAGAAAATAAATCATAATATTGTTATTATTAGTACTTTTTTTGGTAAAAGTTATGACAAAACTAGCCTAAAAACTTGAACATATAAATCAAAATTCAACAAAAACCCTAAAAATAAGTAGATAATTTTTATTTCCTTGGAAAGTACGACCTCTCCCCTCTTTTATATCCAATTTACACTAAGATACCATTTTTTTTAATGCGCAACGGCGTCCTATAGTGGGTTGGTCAATTTCCTTTGTTTTCAGATAATAGACCAAGCAATTACTTACTATTAAACATTACGATTTTTAAGATACTACCTTTCCATATAAAACCATTTCCATCAGTCTCTACGTCAAATACCAGCAGAATAATTTAACGCCGAAACCGCGTGTACAGAGCTACGCTTCTATGGGTTCATCTTTGTTTTCTCGCGGTCGATCTAACCAGACGTTTGTAATATTCACAATCTATGACCCATGTATTGCTCAGTCCATTGTACCCCGAAAAGTCTCAAGGATTTAATGAAACATAAAATTGGCCATGTACTGGTTGAGAAAAAAATATGTCTAGTATCTCGAAAAGCTATATTCAGTAGAAAGGAGGTCATATTCACACAGGGGCGTCAGAGTTATCAACAAAAACAAAAAACGACCAAAGTTGTCATTGACCTGTATTAAAAAATGAAATTACTAGTTAATCGTCTTTCACACTATATGAACACGGCCCTCGGGCCTTGCAACCTAACAACTGCTAAGTATATGAACTACATAACCACTAACATTGTAATGCAAAACTAAGTTGTTTGATCTAGTTTCTGAACGAGGTTGTGACTATTTCAACGTTTATCCCACATGACACAGATTCTGCTTTAAATATAGCAAAGTCTGTGGTTCGACCTGGTTTAACAAATTAAGAACTTACAAGATATACAAAGTATAAACAGAAAAGCATGTTCTTGTTTCGAAATTACATATTGGTACACTAAAAAGTTTGTCCTAGATCAACAGGCAAACTACGATTCGTAATAGTGGAAACCAGACATTTCCTGCGCTAAAATTTACGAGCTGACGTTTCCTTTGACGTTTGAAGGAAAAACGCGCCAAAATATTTGACACCTACAGTAATTCAATTCACAAAGTGTGATAGAACCGTCTTTTGTTTGTAATGGTGCGGAAATTCTTTGAAGTTCGTCTTGGCTACACGTATTTGACTGAAAGGATGGTCTAGTGTTTTGTGACCCTGACTGCTAACCCAGAGGTCGTGGGTTTGATTCTCGCTAAGGACATTTTTTGTGAGTGATGATTGTTTGTTCTGTGTCTGAGTGTCATTTATTTGAAATTAGCCTTTGCCCGCGACTTCGTTTCCGAGTGATTTCCGGGATGAAAACTATCCTATGTCCTTTCTCGGGTCCCAGACTATATCTGTACCAAATTTCATTCAAATCAATTTAGCGGTTTAGGCGTGGAGAAGAGACAGACAGACAGGGTTACTTTCGCATTTATAATATCAGTTTCTGTACGGATATGTATGAAATACATGATAAATAACTATATTTTTATGTGTGTTTAGTATATTTTGGTTACCGCTGTACAGGCTCTGCCTAACATAGAATAAAATGGCAAAAGCAAAATGTATAGTGGTTATCTTTGATACATTTTTTGTAGTACAATGTTGATTAACTGTATTACTCTTAGATTAATTAACAGTGTGTAAAGTTTAATTAGACGGCGACATGGTGCCGCGCAAGCTGTCAGATGTTTAAAAACTTTGGGAAACAGTAAGTATAATTAGACTCAAAGTTATTTGAGCATAATTTATCAAGCAACGATGAATATTAGATTAAAATCTTTGTAGTCGATAAGTTGTTGAAGCTCGCTAATTACTAACAAAAACAGAAGGTGCCTTTGAACCGATATTTGAGTTTTAAGCACGTGGAGGAGTA
Organism: Athetis lepigone; assembly: GCA_033675125.1. NCBI lineage: Eukaryota > Metazoa > Arthropoda > Insecta > Lepidoptera > Noctuidae > Athetis > Athetis lepigone. The sequence goes on along the minus strand of CM066226.1, from coordinate 8,336,211 downwards.
ACCAATCAGCCTGAGACTAATAAATGCTTTAATAACTTATTTTTTTTTGTCTTTTACCTACAATATAATTAAAGCTGAAGCGTATGTAATGTCAAAAAAAAAACAGACAAAATCCATATAAAAGTGGGTCACGGGGTAATTAGAACAGGGGCCTTAGTCAGCCATTACAATCGTGTTTCAATGACCAGTCATCGGCCGGTTATTTGACAACTTTGACAGTTTTTGAAATGAGTCAAAAGTTTGACGTTACACATCAGGAATCGATCATTGAGACACGATTGTAATAGCAGACTAGTGCCCCAGGCTTTTTGACGGTTATTAACCCAAAATCCGTAACTCTTGTAGCTAGAAACATGAAACTTGCGCAGTTATTGCTCATTGTTCCGTAGATACGCGATAAGAAGCGATGGTTGGAAATTATATTTTCTTTTCGAAACCACAGCAGAATCCATACTAATATTATAAATGGGAAAGTGTGTCTGTCTGTCTGTCTGTTTGTCTTTCTTTCACGGCAAAACGGAGCGACGGATTGACGTGATTTTTTAAGTGGAGATAGTTGAAGGGATGGAGAGTAACATAGGCTACTTTTTGTCTCTTTCTAACGCGAGCGAAGCCGCGGGCAGAAGCTAGTAAGCTATAAAATTAAATACCTAAATATTATGGTTCTATAAGAAATAGTCTTGTATAAACACAAACGTAAGATAAGACAAATGATAGTATAAATTATTATCGCCGTACAAAATTATAGAATATAGGAATAGATTTTTCCAAACTAAAAATGTTAGCAGATGATAATAAGTTTTCAAGAATATTTTCTACAATATATTTTACAATATCATACGAAAAATATCAAATTTATGATGAAACCAGTTCGTTCCTGTTGTTCATATAGGAAATGTTATAGGTTTACATAACAACCAGCTCAAAGGATAAGCATTGAAGTTTTACGACTTTGTTACGGAGATGGGAAGAAAATAATATAGCCTAGTAACTACAAAACACCCCTGTTTTGGTGTTTGTCAAAACACAAATAGCTTATCGATAACCGTAGATTTATTATCATCTGTCATAAACGTTATATTATAACCTCGCTGAGTTTTGAAGCGAAAAAATATAGAAGAGAATAATGAAATATTTGCCAACGTCTTTCAGTAATCTCCACAATTGAATCATAATACACCATACGCACGACAAAACTCCACTTCATCTACATGTTTGCATAAAATAAGATAGAATTGTTGGTAACCATCTCTTATCCGGAAATTAGGAAATTATGACATCATTGCAATTTTATTTAGTGATTTTAATATCCTCCTTGCATAATAAATAATTTCATTTAACAACTGAAGCTAGAAATGTGTCTTATCTACTATATAAATAGATTTTTTCATCCCACCTATTCGAAAAAGACGACTTTGTTCCCCTTTAAGTACGCCCAAAGTTGGTGTTTTCTATAAGAAACTTTCAGCGGACAATAATGACGCTCCAAATTCAAAAAGTGCGCCTAAAAGTAACTTTTAATCGCACTTTTTGAATTTGGAGCATCTGTGCATGTTTTACGCCTTTTTATAAATGCGCATAAAAACTTTTTGAATTTGGAACGTCTTAATGCTCAGAGCCAAAGAATTGAACGCAAATAATGAATGGCTTGTACGACGGTAAATACCATAGTCACCGCGGCTGAATAAAAAAAAACTTAACAAGAAATAAAACGCACAAACTACAGCCCGAGTTCTCGTCAAAATTTTACAATAAAGTATGAAGCACCTTTTATTTTCTCATAGGGGGTGATGAAAAGTAGAGTGTATCACTCGGGCTCAACATATATTTTTGGCTCGGGCGACGTACGTTGAATCCCTCGCTACGTTCGGGATTCTATTCTAGAATCCCTCACTTCCCTCTGGATTCAAAAAACGCCCTCGCCGTAAAAATATTTCTTTGCGCCCTTGTAATACAATCTACTATTATTGCATCTCTAAACTAGGATATAGTAATGCAATAAAAATCTATTTTTGGAAATTCAGCTTCCAAAGATGCAGAATAGCAAGTGAAAATTAGTATGAAAATTGCTGAGGAAAGTCGTAAGAAACAGCTTTGGTACGCGGGCTGTTGCGGTGTAGTTTTATATTTTGTATTTGTGTATTTGTTAACAAATTTTTATACTTCTTGTTTGTCTCTGTATCACTCGAAGGTAGGCTGGTAAAAAATGACCAAGCCAATTAAATCTAGTAATATATAATATTATATTAAAGCTAAAAAGGTTTTTCGTTTATTTGTTTCGTGTGTGCGGTCGACGAGTCTACATCTCTTGAAGATGTTCCGTAGAGGGGCGAAACACGTGTCGAGTATAACTTTTGGTTGGCAAGTTTCATTTTATTTATTGGGTTTTCTGCATGTGCATATTTTTGCGGGCAAGACACGCTCATATCACATCTAAGGCTTATATACATTTGAATAATAAGTAAAAAAACACGGATTTTCGCAAATTACGCCTGATTTATTTATAACTAGTTAATGAAACCAGAAAAACATTTTTATAGAATACCAGGTCTTGTGTTGTTGTTTATAAAAAGAAACTAAATTATTATCCTTTTCTAATCCATTGATAAGTCCAAATCGTGTTACTTTACGTTACGAGTTACTGTGAGCACAAAGATTTTATTTACTCTTTATACATTGACCTTCATAATAATAGTAGGTACTTACATAACAGATTATAATTAAAAAAAAAATTATAACACAGACGTTATTCATATGTGATACAGCGAAATTGAAAAGAGAGTAAAATTTCTCTCTCAGCAAACACTTAGCGATTATTGTAATCTTTATGTTTATCAAATACATATTTCATATTAAATACGTGTCTGTCTGTTAACCTTTCAACGACCAAGCGACAGCCGGCTGTCGCGCTGCTATTGTCTTTCTACTGTGTCTCGAATCACGTGTATTCGAAGTTTTAATACAAAGGGTAACCATTTGTTTCATTTCAGAAACTTGTTGTCAGAATTTCAAGTATGAGAAATCGAGAATAAGATTTGTAACAGACGTCGTCTCCTAAGTTTTATTGTTAGTGGTTTCATTCCAAGCACTTAATATTAGTCGCAGAATAAAATGAATTTTTGCCACGACTTTTTTTATTTCAGATAAAACTTTTCCACTTTACACCTTATAAGAAAAATGATTTTGGGAGTTTTTTTTTTTCAGTTTTAGACACCTTTAATAGAACTTTTTACATTTTAGTCACCAACTTTTTAAACAGTTTTGATGTATTGTTTTATAGTGACATTTCAATCCTGGGCTATATTAAAAAATAATATTGTAATTGGAGTGGGAATTATAAATGGAGCTGGTACTACTTACCTACTTAACTATTTACTTGCTACAACCCATAACATTAACATAATTTCATTATAGTAACAATAAAAATTCGGTGTCACACAGCTATATCTGGGAAACTCTAGCAACACAGAATGTGGAAAACGAGTATATAAGAGTCATCAAAAGCATATACAGGAAGAGCAAAAGTAGAGTTAAGTTAGAGACAGCGGGTTCTTGGTTTCTTATAAAGAGAGGCGTGAGACAGGGTGACCCACTGCCACCTATACTATTTATAGCCGCATTAGAGTGGATAATAAGTAAGCTTAAAAAAAAATAAATGAATAAATGTGGTATAAAAGTAAAATCAAAGCATCTAAGCCACCTACGCTTTGCCGACGACTTGGTACTGATATCAGAGACAGGAAAAGAACTACAGCACATGGTAGAGACACTAAACCAAGCGAGCAAGATCGCTGGGCTAGAAATGAACCTCACTAAAACCATGGTAATGACCAACAACACCAAGGAACCAATTTACGTCGACAACGTGCCTCTTCCGTATACGGACAAATACATTTACCTAGGTAAACAAATAAGCTTCGACAGACAAAACAAGTTCCAGAAGATCGAGCGCAGAGCCCAGTTGACATGGAATAAGTACTGGAGCTTTAAAGAAATATTTAAGAGCAACATGCCAATTAAATTGAAGACTAAGGTTATGAATTCCTGCCTTATACCATGCTTAACCTATGCTTGCCAGACATAGAAATTTAATAAAGATGTCAAGGAAAAAATTATAACGTGCCAACGAGGAATAGAGCGGAGTATGCTAAACATAAAGAGAATAAATAAAATAAGACATACAAAAATACGCAACATCACAAAAGCAACAGACGGTTTAGCACAAGCTCTGGCGCTAAAATGGAAGTGGGCCGGACACATAGCACGCCTGCAAGATCACAGGTGGACAAGAAAAGTGTCAGATTGGAGGGGGCCAGTGGGCAAAAGAAAGAAAGGCAGACCTTGCAACAGATGGGAGGACGAGATAAAACGCATAGCGGGTCCAAACTGGATGCAAATAGCGCAATCTCGAGAAAACTGGCTACATTTGGAGGAGGCCTTTACCTACAGAATAACGTATTATTAAGTTAAAAATTTCTATTTGTAATATTAAAACTTTTGATACTAAAAAAAAAAACACTAAACTAATTATTGTGTGCATTTACTGGAGGAAAAAAAAGGCTTTTTTATTTTATTTATTTAACAATAAAAATTCTGTCTCAGTATAATGATTTTATAACAAGTCTTGTCAACCAAAGGTTTTGTAAGCCGCAACTATTTTTATAGAAAGTCGCGATCTCCCTAGACCCAATCTTTGCACAGGCTTCATTAAAATATGCTTGTTAAAGCAACGTTGCCTGTAACACAGTACTTTGGTTTTTTATTTATAGTTTTAGTGGTTAGTCATGTGTCAGCTTAGTGGGTACATATTTTATGTAGTTGGGTTCTTCTATCCAGCATGGTTTATTATTCTGGCTAGCTGCCTCTCGAAATTTCATTTGCGTTTTGGTTTACTGCTGTACTAATGTAGATTTTATCGTTTTGTTTTTAAGCCTATATTAAATATTTTTTCAAAAATATTTTTAAAAGAACAAACTAGAAATTTTAAGAAAATTTATTTAATACAGGTTTTTAAAATTATTGACTTACTTACATAAGTATGGCTTCTGCCGTATATTTTAGCCCTACCTAATAGGTAAAATAAGGAATAAATAATAACTACTCAACCCTTAAATTCATCCCGTAATGGGAAAACTTCCAAATATATTGTTTTAGTGCTGTGTGTGTGTGTATGCTTACAACTTAAAAGGCATTAAAATCATAATTGGAAGTTTGTAGTCCCTGTGACTTTATTTCTAAGGAGACGAACCAGTCTATCAGGAAATAAAATAATTTGTACCTATAAAGCATTAATTAATAACTGACTAGTAAGAATTTACAACCGCTATTCATTACTAAAAGCGATACCCGCTAAATCGAATTGTCAGTATCAATCTATGAAATGAGCCTAATTAGCCGTTGCACGCCAGTTAATACCAGGCATCAAATAAATTTGCATGGATTAACGCTTCGTTGCAACAAGCTTTAATAAATTCTTATTTATTGCAGAAAAGATTTTATTCATTATCGTTTTCTTAGGACCGAAATGAATGGAAAGTGGAGTTAACTAAAGACTAGCTGAGATGCGAAAAATATTAATTATGTCGGACGATCAGTCACTTTATGAGATGGGTTGACATGAATGGTAGGATTGCGAGAAGATCTTACGGTTGCAGACGTGGGGGGATAACCGACCAGCCTCAGGCGGGTAAATGGGCACATATATTAAGTAATATAATAGGACTGTTATCGTCCCACTGCTGGGCAAAGAGTTTTGATAACCATGAAAAGTATTTTTTTTTAATTCAAGGTATTTTTTACACTTATAATTTATACACGTAGCAATTAGAGTTGGTTCCAAAACGAAGGTAAATCTCCATGCTTGTTCAAAAAGTATTACCGGTCCCAAAAATATATTTTTGTAAGTCCTGGTTTAAGAACTTTGTGTGAAATCAGAAAGATCTTTGATCGAACTTTGTGATGAGCACGATTGTTTATTCTGTGTCTGGGTGTAATTTATCTATAATATGGATATATATTTATAAATTATATAAGTGTGTTTATCATTTGCCTGGTTACCATAGTACAAGCTCTGCTCAGTTTGGGATTAGATGACCGTGTGTGAGTTGTCCAAGGATAGAAATAAATAATAATATTGGATATTATATTGATATCCGTACTAATAATTATTATAAATGCGAAAGTAACTCTGTCTGTCTGTCTCTTCTTCACGCCTAAACCACTGAACCGATTTGAATCAAATTTGGTACAGATATAGTCTGGAACTAGTAAGGACATAGGATAGTTTTCGGCTCGGAAATCCCTCGGGAATGGGAACTATTAATCCACGCGGACGAAGTCGCGGGCAAAAGATAATTTTATATATTTATACAGATGCACTGTATATCTGTAAGCAACAAAAAATTGCTTTAATAGTTTTTTAGTGGTACAAACTAGATTTAATGTTCCCAAAAAAAAAACTCAAAAACTGTTGTTTATCAAATTCATTTTACGGTTCAACAGAATTGATTTACGATTGAAAGGTGTACAAATAAAGTTATATGGACGAGTGTTATTTCAAAGGCTCATTTTATGTAATTTCAGTTGTTTCATCCAACGAGAATATTATTAAACCATGTCGTATTATCAGAAATAATAATTGAGTTATGTTTCGAAGCTGTGAGCATGTTAATGTGACATTACTGTCGCAATATTTTGAACAGATATTTTCGAATTTAGTAATCTGAAAGTAAAATTAGTATTTGTTCAATCAGTTTTATTCCCAAGATTTGTGGTAATAATAAAACCTTTAAGAATTTACGTAGGTATTGAATTGTACAGAAGATGGGACTTAAATAGACGAATACAATCTTTTTTTCATTTATAATCTTGAGTCTATTTGTAAAAACCAAACGTAAAAATTTTTACATTTCTTCGGATTTTATCCGAAAAAACGTAAAGATAAAGATGAATGTAGCGAGGAAAATAATTTTTGTGGCTTAAATATAATATGTATTAAAGCTTAATAACCCTTTATTGAAAAATCTGTGGATTATCTCTACTCTATCAACTGCATCACTGCAAGAAATTTGATTGTTTTAAACCAACTCATTATTTATATTTTAGTTGTGTAAATATGACGCAAGTATAAATTAGTATCTATCAATTAACTTTAATCTAATTATGAACTAATACTAAAGAGCTACTTATTAAATATTCGCACAACTAGAGCCATTACTAATTTGTAAATTTCATTTGAAATATGTACTATAACGTCAGTTGGAACTAATAATTATTAACTCTATTGTAATAATAATCTAATTTCATATTAGAGGTTAGGTTATAAATTAACAGTATCATTTATTGAAGGATAGCTTTCTACTGCGGATTCACCCGAGATTTTGCTGATTGCTCTGCTCTCGTGGGTCGTAGCATAATATTATACAGAATCAGTTAAACATACGTACAACTCGTACGACTTACTGTGCACCTCGCTGGAATACGACCCCTCTCCCGCTACACCGCGCAGCGTCCCGCGTTCGCTTTATTCATTTAGTAGCAATAGCATGCCGTCAGCGTTACGTCACAGTTCGAGGTGCACAGATAATTCGTACGGGTAGTACTAATATTCAGGTCTATCATGTATAGTAATAAATATTCCAATCCTAGATGGCTGACTGGTAATTAGTGCGTTTATACATACTCGTACTTTAGATTTTTTTCATTAATAATGCGGGTTAGACTATGCAATCCGCAAAAATATTAAAAATAATTTAAAATAAAAATGTATTGTAATGGGTGATATGCATTTTTTTATGTACTAATTCAAGACTCACTAACGGTTTGGAACGGGAAACTAACTGCAACTTTCTGAATAGCTAACCGACTAATTGAACTTGAATAATATTACGTAGTGTCACTGAAGTAACAAAAGAAAATCTAATTATTTTAAGTTCAGTTTTAGAGCAATGAAACAGGAACACTTCTCCAATATTATTTCCTTGCACTGGCGGTCGAGTAAAGTGGAACACAATTTGTATGGATCTACGGGTGTTTGAATTCGGACGGCACCCGAGAAAAATTCAGCTCCAAAAGTGTGTGGACCGACGTTTTGTCACTGACAAGTGCTGCTTAACCAATGCAAGTGGGCGCACTCGAGGAAAGTGTCCTTTGCTGAAGTAGGGAAATATCCGGCTGTGCTCAAGCGTAAATACCGGGACCAGTTGTATTGATATAAAAGGTCGACAATCTGCATTGGCAATCGGAATGGAGCAGACGAAGTGATCAAAATTTAAACATTTTGTGTTGTTTCTCAGAGGAGAAGCATATAACTTGCATTGAAACTGTGATAGACTGGTATTATTATTATTAAATTCATGAGTAAACTAATGTTTTTTTTACTAAGATTAGCACTAAGTGCAATAGTTAAATGATTGCACTATTATATTGCTTATTATATGAAATACTTACATTGAGAGATTACTCAGTTTATTTTCATTTAACCTTTTGACACCCAACCGACAGCCAAAATACGAAAATTGAAGTCAAAATACAAAGCAGCGTTTCTGTATTCCAGTTTAAAGGGTAGTTTTCAGGATAATTTTCAGGTTGCCACGCATTTGCAACGCATATATTTTCAGCTACTTATGAGCAGCGTTGATTATTCCACATCAGATAAAGCGTCAGATGTTTGGTTATCCGATGAAGAAAAAATAGTACTATGATATATGTACAAACCTACCTAACCTAACCTGTCCTAATCCTCAAAAAGGTATACTCACACAAAAGAGTTAAGCTTGGTACGATAGAAAGTGTAGAAAGCGTATTAAATACATAGACAGATGATAAATGGCTTGGCAGGACAAAACCCCCTTCAATGTTATCTTTGCATATTACGACCAACTTAGCTTTTTCCCTAACAAGAGTTAGAATTTATAAAAATATATCTATATGTAGTTTTTCTTTTGAAAGTACAGCAATATTGTTAACCTATTTTAAATTTCAGTTGGACTTTCCTAAATATATCCTATTGCACTACTGTAAATAAGGAATTCCAAGAGAAGTCAGGTCAGTCAGGGGTTGCGGAATGTTTATAATAGTTATCGTGACTCCGCAACATAAAGGGCAACCAAGGGAACATGAGTGGGTTTTAGACAGTAAAAGTCTGACTGACACGCCCTCCTGCCCCGCCCAGGACAGGAGAAGTCATTTGATGATTTCCCACTCCACAAAAAAAACCCCTAAGGGGGTAAAACAGGAGATGGAAGTGTCGCCATCCACTCGGGCGAAACCGCGGGTAAAATTTAGTATTTCTATAAGCTATAGAAAAATAAAATCCAATCCAATTATTTTAGAAGCCTACTTGCGTCATTTAAATGATTGAAGTCGAAGGTAAGAACAAACAATATAAAGTACCCAAATAAAGAAAATTATTGTGAACAATTGACTTTTAGAGTTATTGTCTATTTTTTTTAGTTAATATCTATTTTTCAAAGAAATAATTTGAGTGAAAACATGTCAAACATTTTCATTCAAATTACTTTTTTATGGTACTTTGAATAGGTAATTTATTTTTAGCATAGTTTGGTAGGATTTCACCAGCGGGGCGGTAAACGCTGGGGTGGTGGCCAGGGTACTAATAGGGGTATTAGTACCCTGGCCACCACCCCAGTCGCAGTCTCAAAGGGGGCAAAGTTTGGGAATAATGGTTATTTTACTGTATTATATTACTTACTCTTAAGTTTTCTATCATTGTTTTTATATTAGTACGACGATCAATATTTTAGATTTGCATGCTTCAACAAAATATTCCGATGTCTTCTTAACCTGAGTGACAGTCAATCCTAAACAGTTCTCCCTGGTATGATTTATCATCACAATGATAAATCATATGATTCACATAAATAACACCCAAGAACAAGGCAATAATATTTGGCACAAGACAAAAATACTTACATTCTTCAGAAATCTGCATTTCAATTTTGTCCAGATCCTCGACGTCTTCATCGTCGAAATCAGTCTGGACGGTGACGTCACGCGTGAAGTGTTCAAGGGTGATGACGTCAAACGGGGCTTGTTCCTCCGGGCTGGGCGCACGCGGGCTGGGCGCGCTCTGCGAGTCTTGCGCATCGTGGCGCGCCCGCCGGCACGCCGCGCAGCCGCAAAGCGAACCACGCACGCGAAGCAGCCACACTAGCCCGAAAAGCGCCATCCACGTGGTCATGCTGCGACTACTACCGCCACCATAACACGCTACCCTTCATCGAAAATGTTTATCCATATGATTTTAATGAATTTGTTAGTTTTGATTGCTGTTTTTATCACTCACACTGACATTTTTAGCGGTTTGTGTTATTTTGCACTTCACTTGCACTATAGTAAATTAATTTGTTTTGTGTGATTTTTAACAACACTCTTCTTGGCACAAAAGAGTTCGTTATTATAGACATGTAATTTGGTAATTAATCACATCAAATTTGTCTTGTGCCAAATATTATTGTTTAATAATTGTTAGTCTTAATAATTTTACAGTTAACTACTGAAATCAGACACTGAAGCTCTTGATACCCTTGCTGAAATTTAATTTGAGATAAATAATTGGTTTCTGTTTACACCTATGGATATTAAATTCCATTTACTCACAGGTAAATGAAAATCATTTAAACTGTATATTTCATTACAATGATAATGATCGACAGTTCATTATAACCATTCATTCAGAAACAAAGCGAGTGACGAGAGAATATTCACAAAATGTTTTCGATTTATTGTTAACTCCATTGTATATTGTGCCAAATTGTAAATGCAAAACAGTACTTATTTTAATATCAGTTGAGTTAAAAATACTTATCAGATAGAGATCATTAATTAGGGTCACACAAGGGGGATAAATAAAAGGGCAACGCACAATAGCCGGCTTTTCGCTACGATATGTTAGGGCGCTCCACTCGATGAAATGATTAATGAGAGTAATAAATTGCAGAACCCATGATACAAATGGCCTTCCTTACCGTGGAGAACTCATGAAAAATATCAATTCATCACAACCAATCGTCGAAATTCTCTTTTCAAATATATTAATGATGGAATTTAAGGCACGTCTTCACGTGTAGATAGCTTGGACGCGATCATTTCCACGGTCAGATATTGAGTTGGAATGGTTGTCTATTGTTTGCCCGAAGATTATATGCCATAATCATCATTTTCCCGAATTTCATTTACCCGAATTTCATTTGCCCGAATGTTTCATTTGCCCTAAAAGACATATGACATACTTTTAACTGCCCGAATTTTAGATACCATAATATACGAATGCCATAAGTATTGTTTGCCCTATTTTTATGTGCCATAATAATTATTAGACATAATATTTAAATGTCATAATATTTAAATGGCATAACAAGTATTAGACAAATATTTAAGCCCCGTAATGGTTTTTTTTTTCTGTGCATGGTTGATGGTGGGCTAGGTCGACGGAGCCCCGCTTCGCGGGGCTCCTACTTCTGTGTGGTTTATAAAAAAATAACCACGAAGGGGATGGCGGGGTCTATTCGCTCGCTTCGCTCGCTCACACGACCCCGCCATCCCCTTCTAACCTAACCTGTCCGAGTCGGGGTGCCCTAAAGTCCCAATTGCATCCAATTTCTCTTGATATAAACAACCGTTATACACCCAATGTCGATGGCAAATTATGTTATGGCATATCATAATTATGGCATGTGATAATTAGGACATGTGATAATTATGGCTTACAATGATTATGGCAAATGATGTTATGGCAAGTGACTTTATGGGAAACAATGATTCTGGCACGTGACTAATATGGCAAATGAGAGTAGGGCAAATGAGTATTATGTCATATGATATTATGGCTGTTGACTATTATGGCAAATGAAATTAGGGCAAATAAAATTCGGGTAAACGGCGGTATACCGAGTTGGAATATTTGAGTTAACTTGCGAGTTCGCGACCGCAACAGCTGTGCCCGCAAGTTGTCAAGTGGTTTGTCCGAGCCTTTATATAGAGATGTACCTATAACAGGGATTTAATATTTCGTTTTTATTAACAGTCGGAGTTTGCGGCTGCGGTACAGTTACACGTTTAATCCTCCGAAATCAATTTCCGTGACGATTTATCTTGTCATAAAATATTTTTGATGCTACTTTATTTAAATTTTTCATTGGAAGAGTAAATTAATAAATTAACATTTTTGAAATTCTTTTAAGAGGAATGCAATATTTTAAAATAAAGACATGACTATTCGGGGTTGCAGAAGTTCTAACACTTACTGAGGCTCTGGAACATAAAGGGGCACCGAAGGAACAAGGGTGGGTTTTAGTCAGTAAAAGTCTGTCACACCCTCCGGCCCGCCCAAAGCGTTGAGGGCAGGAGAAAACATTTAATGTTTTCTCCTGCCCTCACCTGGTCAAATCAAATTTTGAAGATTTCCCATTACTAAAAAAAAGACAGTAAAGTAAAAAGTGAATATTCAAAATAATCTTTAAGTCAAATTACTTAGCATTATTTCAAATTAGGTTTCTTAATTGCTAAGTAAGAAACGTGAGCGGCTTCTTGCGTGGGATAACTTTAATCTTTAAAATTTTAAATAAACACTAAGTTTAGCCTTTATATACCTAGTTATCTCACTATCTCGCATTAGTCGTTTTCTAAAGGTTAAAGTTTGAATATGATATTACACGTTCAAACAAAGTTTAATATAAATGTGGACATTGTCTGTCCTCTAGACAACAAGAAAACTCACGCCCTTGAAGTCCGTTTTTTATGTCGTAAATATTTCAGTACCTAGCTTAAAAAACTGGCCAAGTGCGATTCGGACTCGCTCATGAAGGGTTCCGGAGCAGCAAGTAACATAATATAAAGTTCTTGTTATAATTGAGTTGATTGAATGAAAGGTAAATTACGATATACGGTTTATGACGTATTAAAAAAAACTATTTACTAGATCTCGTACGTCATATTTTTTTTTTATCATACTCTTATTTTGGAAGTTACAGGGGGGGGGACCAACATTTTACCACTTTGAAAGTGTCTCTCGCGCAAACTATTCAGTTTAGAGAAAAATTATATTAGAAACCTCAATATCATTTTTGAAGACCTATCCATAGATACCCCACACGAAAGGAATTAATGAAAAAAAAATTGAGTTAAAGTTCTATGTATTTTTATTTATTTTCTATTTTTGTATCAGAATCTTAATGCGGCTCACAGAATACATCCACTCAGCAAGTTTCAACAGTATAGCTCTTATAGTTTTGGAAAAAAATGGTTGTGACATACGGACGGACAGACAGATAGACGGACAGACAGACAGACAGACAGACAGACATGACGAATCTATAAGGGTTCCGTTTTTGCCATTTGGCTACGGAACCCTGAAAAGCTAGGGAATCTGTAATAAAGGCCATCTCTCACCGAGAACATTCTCCTGTAATGTAACCGTTCAGGTTAGAGAGAATGGGGGGAAACAAACATTCTGTGTGCCACCAGTAATTAATACACCCAGTTAAATACACTATCTTCTAAGATACAGAATCTTCTTTGTATATACATAATACTTTATCGAGCATTGTGCAATATTCGTAGTGAAAAATACTGACCTACTGTCTTTAAGTTGGGGTATTTTAGTTTTTAAATATTTTTTAACGTCTTTTGTTTTTTTTTTTCAATATTTTTTATTAATTCACTGAAAAAATCTGTTCTGACTGTTGATAATTATATTAACGCACAGCCCAAACCGCTAGTCCTTACAAAGAGTAAGTATCCACTAAGATAGTATACATATGTGGAAATTCCATCTAAAAATAGGGAATGGAAATTTTGACATTCATGCGGACGAAACCGCGGGCGAAAGCTATTATTCTATAAGTGTCAATATTGGTACACAAACATGTGTCAACCTGTGATTGTATGATGTTATAGTATTATGCTACTAATTATATATTTTGTAACATTACGTTCGCCATGAATGCGTTGCATGCGTTGTGATTGGAAATAGGCGTAAGTATTCGAATGGAATTCTCTATTCTGTTTCTCTTTAACGCAGATCACTTCGTGAGCTAGCTAGGGGTTCCCTACTTCAAATCAAATGACGTGAGATCGAATAACACTTGCTCGAAAACGTTTGCTCGATAGTTCTTGAAATCGATAAATCATGAGCTTGAAAGTTCACTTCCCCGATGCATCAAAATCTCGAATGACAGCAGCGCGAAGGTTGATTGTTGGATGCATCGAAATTTCGAAACGTCATTTCTCGACCGATCATCTAATCGATTTATAAAACATCTCGAAAACGGTGCGTCCGTAAACGTATCGCAAAAATAATGAAAACTTTTCCCCCTTCGTAACCGCCCTGCCCCTAGTTCTCAACATGTAGGTAAAAAAAACAATCAATACCATAAAAAAAAACACACTTCTTTGGTTAGATATTTTTTGTATTTTGATCGGTCGAGAAATGACGTTTCGAGATTTTGATTCATCAAACAATGAACCTTCGCGCTGCCGTCATTCGAGATTTTGATGCATCGAGGAAGTGAACTTTCGAGCTCATGATTTATCGATTTCAAGAACTATCGAGCAAACGTTTTCGAGCAAGTGTTATTCGATCTCACGTCATTCGATTTCAAGTAGGGAACCCGCGTTAGTCAGTTCACCTAAATATTTGTTTGTACAACAAGTTGTCTTTTACAATTCTATAAGCATTTCATCTATACTAATATTATAAAGAGGTAAAATTTGTAAGTTTGTAGGTTTGTAAGTTAGTATCTAGGGGGTAATCTCTGGAACTACTGGTCCGATTTGGAAAATTCTTTCAGTGTTAGATAGCCCATTTATCGAGAAATGCTATAAGCTATATACCATCACGCTACAACCCACGGGAGCGGAGAAATAACGAAAAATGCGGGTGAAACCGCAGGGGACAGCTAGTGTATTTTAAAATAATCGCCTTACTAATAATCGCTGCATAAAGTTATGACAGGTGTATACGTCAAAAAATTTATGGTTACACAGGCTTTATTCATTGCATAACTTTACACAGTGGTTATTAGTAAGGGCATAACTGTGTAATATTTGACAATACTTTTTATTTCTCTAAAAACATTTTATTACATTTAATAATCTTGAACCATTACAGGTGAATGCTCGTCACTTATTGTTACACTATTCTCGAATGGTGCGATGAACGAACGCCCTTAGGCCTTACGTTTTTGCTGCGTCGACACAAAATGAGAAAAAGCTGGGTTAGTTGGAAAAACTAAAGTTTGTAAACAGTGTTATATAATAAGCTTATATTAAAGGGTTTCTCTAAAAAAACATTATTCTGCGTGAAAAAAATAACTTATCCGATTATCGTGTTATTTTTCTTTTTGTTTGCGCGTACTTTAAGTACCTATTTATTATGATGAAATCATGGGATTATCATTATTCTGGTAAATATGTACGAGTGTCTTAATGTTATTGTTTAATTTTACGCACTGTTTTATTTTAATTATGTAACTTATATTAGGAGTCAAGACTTATATTAAGAGTGTCGTGATGGCCCAGTGGATAAGGCGCCCGCCCGCCTCTCGTGTATAAGGTTGTGGGTTCGAATCCGGGCGAGTACCAATGTGACTTTTTCAATTCATATATACTTTCTTAAGTTTATCTTGGACATCACTGACATCCCGTGCCTCGGAAAGCACGTAAAGCCGTTTGTCCCGGTTGTCATTCGTCGAACTTTGACAGTTGTTACTGGTTAGCCAGAAACTCTGACCAGTCTAACCAAGAGTTAATGTGTCGCCCAGTTACTGGGTTGTGGAGGTCTGATAGGCAGTCGCTTCACGTATCCAGCTAGGCTAGAATCCGGTTAGGCTGGAAGCCGACCCCAACACAGTTGGGAAAAGGCTAGGGAGAAGAAGATATTAAGAGTCAAGACATTGTGTTTCAAACATTCAAAAAATCACCTAGTCAGCAATTTGAATGGTATTGATGAACAAATACAAATAATTTTTTTTACAAAAATATTTTGCTTGCGTCATCTCACAAAGCAGGGGCCTCCTTTTCTCTATCCTTCTTGCCTATCTTCAGCTCATATGGATGAATCGATCCTGTAAGTTTCAAGCACGGCCTACCACCTTCGCTGGGTTTCGGCGCCTACGTTGTGGTTGATTTAGCGTATAATCCGTTCGACATGCGGCAGATGAGGCCGACCCAGTCCCACTTAAGCTTGGCTGATTTTTGGGTAATGACCAAGATTTGTATCTTGAATATATTGAAAATCATGTTGTATTTTAACACAAATATTGGAACAAACTGTTGAAGGTCGTTTATAAGTAAAAGAGAACTTAAAGTAGCCCCTTTCAATATATAGTGTGTATAGAGAAAAGTACTCTATAATTCCTCTTTGAAAATTGATTTAAACGCGTCGAATTCATCATAAATAAATTATTAAGTAAACTACATAATTATTTACCTACACTTGAATATAAAAAAAACTGGGGTTGCGAAATGTTTATAATAGTTACCGTGACCCCGGAACATAAAGGGCAAGCGAAGGAACATGAGTGGGTTTTAGTCAATAAAAGTCTGACACGCTCTCCCACCGCCATGGCGGGAGAAGTCATTTGATGATTTCCCACTCACCAAAATAAAAAATATATAAAAAAAAAACTGTATAAAAAGTAAAATTGTCAAAATTATTACATGGTTTTTTTTTCTTTCATAATAATGCAATGCACATGGTATTCATATATTCACACGTATTGAAACAGTAGACAACTACTCTATATTTCAACACATACTCAATAAAAAAATGAAATGAAATGAAATAAAATTGTTTATTATGTAAGTAGGACATAAAATCACTTTTACATCTCATATATTTTTTTAAAACTAGATGAATTCGGCATTTTCTAGCTGGACTACCACTGAGAAGAAATGCCGAAATCTTTTTGTGCAACAAACCATGCCGAATACATTTCGGTCAAGCCTTTTGAGGAAAGTTCCAATTAAAACACTTTGGTACTCTGGCCTCAACAAGCATCGTGAGCTCAACTTTATGTTAAGGAGCTCCACGAACCGACACAACATTATCACTGGTAAGAACATAGAAATGGGATTACAAGTCGCCCGCAAAATAGTAAGATAGTGCATTCTACATGATTTGTACACTTACAATAACAATATGAATGTTTTATGTACACCAAAAAAAATTATGCTAGTATAGATTAACAGAGCTTAGCAGAGCGAGCAGTTCAATCTCAAGCTTTATTTTCTTTTTCATATATGAACAACGCCGCCCGCAGCCCGCAGCCCGCGTGCCCGCAGCCCACCGGTCCGTACGCGTCCTTCCCTCCCCACCGCCCCGTCGGCCCGACATGCGTCTTTGGTTTTGCTTGCACAGTCAGATCGCATTCTATATAAAATATATTCATACCGACAATGTTGTTCATACATGATGCGGGCTGCGTTCACTTTGACCTGACCGCAGGCCGCAGAACGCATCCAGTGTGACAAATTCTTTAATCTTCTAATGGGTAATTTTCGAATATCTGTGGGAAGTTTATAATAAAAACGTATACATGTGTCATTAAAACAACATAATACCATACATCGACATTTCAAACTTAGGTATTCCGTGATACAGTCAAACAACTTAATATAACCGTTTCAGTTCTCTCTTCAGCTCGGTCTCATTACTGTATAGCTGTTCCGGGTTAAGGAGGCCAGGAGACCCATGACACAAGTTTTATACTTAGTATGGGCTCCTGTCTCCCTCCCCTATATAACCATTGTTAACCTTACTGAATGTATGTATCTTGTGGAAGAAAATAAATAAAAAATTATTTATTTTCAGATACATTGTTATATTCAATGATATGATGATATATATTATAAGTAAAAAGGTGTAGATAGGTTATACGCATTCAGCATGTGACACTTTAAAATGTAGCTATTTGACCAAATTATGCTTGTCACAAATATACCTACCTACGTCTCTTTTTTACTAATTGAAACATGCCAACCAACTTTGACGTCTAATTGTATGTGTCAGTGTGCGTTAGTGTGCCATATTTGAAAATGAAATGTCAACCTATTTACACCATTTTACTTATGATATAATTGAATATAACAATATTTCTTTAAACTAAATTGCATTGCAGATACTTGTCACATACATGCAAAGCAATTATCGCGGTAGATGCACATTGTCTAAGATGCTGAGCGATTAGGTAATAGCGTCACATGCTTACGTAACTGTGCAGGTGGTTTCAATACCTACCAGAAGACATGATGCTTATACTGAACACTACTACTAATTGGATATTCAAGCTTTGGTTAACAGAGTAATCTAATAATTATGAATTCAAATGCAATTACAAACGAGACGAGTAAATTACGTCTAGAACGACATTTTGGTACCTTTCAGGTGAATTATGACAGTAGCCAATCGACAAATTGAATTTATTAAAGTAAACTCATGTTCAAACGGTACAAAGGCGGACTTAATTCCTTAGGCATTCTCTACCAATCAGCCCAGAATTTGAAATCTTTATCTTTAATCAAAAGCATCAATCACAGATATGGATCAAAAATAAAATTTGTAGTTTAATTAATATGCATTCATTTACTAACTAAAACGTGGAGACTTATTTTAAGAACGTTGTCCAAATCTTCGTTTTTGCCTTTTAGTGAAAAATAAACACAAACTAAACACAAAAGACTAAAATCGATTAGGTCGCTTTTATCTAAAACATTGCGGGAATTAAACCTGCGATTCGCAACACGGGAGTCAATAACTCAATCACTGAGTCTCTGCATCATTTAAAATACTTTGTCTGTCTGTCTGTAAAATATTTTATCTGTAGGATAATCGACAGATCCAAAAAAATCGATTAAGTGATATAAACCTTCGAACACACGTGATTCGAGACACAATAGAAAGACAATAGCATCCGGACAGCCGGCTGTCGCTTGATTGAAAGGTTAACCATTAAAGCATCACAGATAGTTCCATTCCCATTTCACAATATTAATATGGATAACACAAATACTACAAATACTGTACAGATGAAAGTTATAAACCACATTTCACATCTGTCACCGCTCGTTTCAAATATTACTCTAAATTTAAATTTCTCACCTAATGTAATGTCGTTGTAACTTTGTTTTATGCTGCCCGCGCGGAAACCCGGAAAAGTATGAATACGGCTCGGTATTAGGCTGAGGCTACAGTAGGCAGCGATTTGCGATGCGACTGGAAGAGCGAAACGAGATAAACGTGGAATGGCTACATTATAAGTAGTGTTGCCCAAATGCAAGAACAAGACGAGACTTAGCCAGTCTTGGTCTTGGTCTTGCGCCAATACACCTGGTCTTGGTCTTGGTCTTGGTCTTGCGCTCCCAGTCTTGGTCTTGGTCTTGGTCTTGCAGCAAGAGTCTTGCAAGTCTTGCAATTACCTATTAGTCTATTACTATTTATTAAAGTTTACTTTAAATCTTAGAAAAACGTATTAGAATTGGAACATTGTGAGCTTGAATTAACATAGCCATAGTAAGATCAAGCAGATTAATAAATAACTGAAGATTTGATAAGAAATTCGAAAAATCAACTGACCTATATGTCGTTTTCCATGGAAGTAACTGTTTCTTAATAAACATTTATGATTTATAAGCTTACATTTGCTAAAACATGTAAAAAAACAAATTAATTACAATAACTTGACTGTATTTTAAAGAACAATACTTATCTGTCTAGAAAGAGATTGAACCCTCAACTTATAAGAAATTTAATAAAAGAGTTTTACGATTTATCATTTATTTGAATAAAAAATAAAATACAACACAAATCAACAGCTTTATCATTAGGTTATGATACTTTATATCAATTTTTTTGACCAAGAATTACTTAATACAAAGTAACCATCTGGCTGACTCATCACTTAACCTATTTCTATGTTTTCTAATTACTAATGATGCTTTAGAAAATAACCTCTCAGCAGGTACTGAAGTTGCAGGTATTGAGAGAAAATCACGGGCCATTTTCGATAAAATCGGATACTCTGTCTCATGCGTCCTCCACCAATCTAAAATGTCTTCCGAGTTTTTTGCGTCTCATAGAATTCCTAAGCGTACCTACCTATACACCGAAATGTTACACCTAACTACTCAGTGAAATTGCGCTAAGTCCTAGCTGCAAGACGCAAGAGTCTTGCAGGCTATGTCTTGTTCTTGCTCAAGTCTTGCACGGTCAGTCTTGGTCTTGGTCTTGCTAAAAATACGCGGTCTTGTTCTTGGTCTTGGTCTTGCAAAAACGCAAGAACAAGACCAAGACTGCAAGACCAAGAATGAATTTGGGCAACACTAATTATAAGCGAAAATCTGGCGTATATTCGATTCAATTTCGCTAATACGTCGATGTAGCCGGTGCCGTGATTACAGTATTGTAGCTCCTGTCGCATAAAGAAATCAAAGATCGCTAGTAATTGATGAACGGTGTAGCCATACACGGTGAGTATCCATGTATTTGTTTCAATCGCTCATGTGTCGCAGCTCGCGTCGCAGACTAGTGTAGCCTCAGCCTTAAAGATAAATTCTCTGGTAACTCGGCCTGAAATAAAACTTGGTTTTTATAAGGCTTCTTGTTTTTACCTACGTTCACTACACATTCGCTTGTACAGTTAATAACTATGAAGTATACGGTTTACGATATTACACTATCTCTCTTTACTGGATGAGAAAATGTTGGCCTGTATTTTAGTCTTTTGCGAAACTATCCGTTAGAAGCGGCAATAAGGTTGACGTAGTTTTTAATGAGTGTTAAGCATAGTTAAGGATTTTGTGACAATATTATAATTACACTGGTTATGCGAGCATAACCAGTGTAATTATAATATTGTCACATAATCCTTTTCTTTACGGTCGTTTAATTAAACCGGTATATAAAGAAATTTTCTTGCAGAAACTTTATACCAACGGCTTCCTTTGTTTTAAACTGCATTGAAATAACAGTAAACTGACTTAGTGCAATAAAACCGGTTAATCGCTTTTGGTATAAAGTATTAATAAGGAGAAGTTTTTAATACGTTTACGCCATTTGTGGAATAACACGGATGAATAAGGTGATTGTTAAGTTGTTAAAACGAAATCAATATTAACCTGTAAGATAATCTTCACCTATTGGTATACTATTAACCGGTTTTGAAACAATGTTATAACTAGTATAAATGCGTAGATAGGTTGTAAAACCACAAGGCACAAATTCCAAAAATGTAAATGCTCACGTATATGTAAACTTAATATTATATTGTCACACTAGCAGAAAATATTATAGAGATTTTAATAGGATCAAGTAGCGGGTATAGCAAGCGTATGTTGAAAAACTTTAAATTAGCATATTTTTTAAATAAAGAGTTGTTTCCATTGATAATAACAAAAAAAAAGTCAAAACTAACATCATTCGTTTTTCATTTGTTTTGTTTGGAAAGCTCAGCGGCCAGTGGTTCATATATCGCGTTACCATGCCTAACTGAATAAATATGAATGAAAAATCAATCAAAGCAAATATGCGGTTTTGGTTGCGTAAAAAAACTAAAAGTTCAACTCTAATATTTTGGTGTTTATAGACAATCACAAAATGGGCATAAGAATTTAGTATTGAATTTCTCACCGATGATTTCTGGCATACATAGTTTTCATTTAGTACATACTGTACAAGATTTTTAGAGTAATGGAAACTTTCTTGCAAACTTACTACACTTCAGCGATAAAAATTGTATACTGCTTTTAAAAAGCCTCGCTGCATCTTATTAATAAATAATTGCACTCTCTGGTTAAGTTTCTAAAGAAGTAGGTATAAAACCAAAATTTTTATTTATCTTTATAAAGCCAAGTTTAGATGTGTAGGTACTTCATCTTAGATGTGTAGGTCTTTCCAGAGAAAAAAATGTAACTTGAAAAAAGAAATTTAACCTTATTAGAATTCTAGCTAATTATAAAAATGGTAAAGATCTTAACCTTTTGATGACCAAACGACAGCCGGCTGTCGGTCTGCTATTGTCTTTTCATTATGTCTCGAATCACGTGTGTTCGAAGGTTTAGATAATTCTGAAGTTATACATCCATACTAATATTATAAATGGGAAAGTGTGTCTGTCTGTCTATATGTTTGTCTTTCTTTCACGGCAAAACGGAGCGACGAATTGACGTGATTTTTTAAGTGGAGATAGTTCAAGGAATGGAGAGTAACATAGGCAACTTTTTGTCTCTTTCTAACGCGAGCGAAGCAACGGGCAAAAGCTAGTATACCATAAATAAAATAGTTTGTGCTAACATTAAAAACTTAGGCTTGGTGATAATAGTAAGGTTAACGAACTGGAAATGTAAAAACGCTTTTGTTCTCCGTCAACAAATAAAATAAAAACAGTCAAATTAAGAACTTTCTTTATTTTGAAGTCGCTTAAAAATATCTTTAACCAATCAATCAATACAAAACACGGTAAAAGGCAAACGCGGACAAGGAAAACCGATCCCAAGAACCAACGAGGTCTAATAAAACCACGTTTAGGAGAAGAAGAATTAATCAATACACTCAACTCAATTTTACTCCATTGTAGTTAAATATCCTGGGGTCAACAGACATTAATACAACGAATAGTCAATAATATTCTAACGACCACGACGCAGAGCCATCAAAAGGTCACCAGTGCAAATGGTATCCCATTAAACTATTGTGGAACAGTCTCTTATCATGCGACGGTATATCTAGCTATTTGAGGGTTGAAAGGGTTATTACGGTGTGAGGCGTCATCGTGATGTTTCATGTTATTATCTTCACTTAATATCATATCATAAACACCTCTATATGAATGAATAAAAAGATGTTGTAGTTTCCTGAATTGTAAAGGTTAGGCATCACTAGCTATAGAATTCATTTCCCTAGCCTTTCAGTAACTATGTTAGGGTCGGTATTCTGTCTAATCGAATTTAATGGAGTACCGGTGTTTTACGTAAAGCGATTGCCTACTTACACTACCCAAACTTCTAGAAATAGAGTTCGAATAAAGTCAAAATAGAAATGATACCTGACTTACATTTTCGAAACGGCTCGAAATCGAAGGCAGAGCGTAAAATAAGGTAAATTTTCCTATACACAAGACAAAAAGGGTAAATTCTAAGAATAAAATAAAGAGAAGGCGGGTAAACTAAAGTAATATAAAGAGAAGAAGAAGTTTTGTTAGAAACCTAAAGTTGTAGTCAGACAGACGGACAACGTGTCGACAATACTATTGTTGTAACCACATTGTTCGCTCGCTTCACAGCTTCAACGGAAGCCGCTTCCGTCAAAGCTATAAAGCCAGCGAAGTGATATGAACATTTCTAAGACATAACAGAATTGTTATTTTGAAATACATACTACATTATTTATGTATTTATACCTTATGTAATTGCTCAAGCTGTTGGCTGCGACTCAGTTATAATTAAGGTTTCCTAATAGACACCTTTGAACACACGTGATTCGAGACACAATAGAAAAACAACAGCAGCTCGATAGCCGGCTGTCGCTTGGTCGTCGAAAGGTTAAGATCAAGATAAATATATTTTACTCAGCGCGTACTATCAACTGTTATAGTAGTTGTAACTATGTTTAACTATTCTTCATCAGTGGTCGGTGGACGGTGACAAAATAGATTACCTAGTAAAAACTAGATGTATATGTTCAAAAAACGCGGCATATTCTGCAAAGTTTCTTAACTATACCTTTTGAAATCTCCTGGCTAAGCATCGCTTTTACATCACGGCCTAAGTTTAAATTTTTTTTTTTTTTGGTGAGTGGGAAATCATCCAATGACTTGTACATGATTTACTTTTCATGTACAAGTTTAGTCACGTTAGTTGGTGAAGATAATATGAAACAAAAAACTGCCAAAATTGATAAAAAAAAATTTCACGTATTTGGTTTCAGTGAATTACGTTGTGCGACCGCGACGCATCAATCAATCCATCAGTTAACGGACTAGTACAAAATATAAAACAAAAAAATACACAAGACCACTTCATTAATTTCTAAATACATTTAAAGTATAACAAGACTACCCATTCAAAATTCTACAGTCAGATTACAGTAGAAAATAACCCTTTATTCTGAGAGGATCTCACCCATGCGGATTTGTGCTGAATTAGGAGTGAAATATTAAATTTACGTGCCACGCCTTTTGTTCCATGTACGGTCAGCAAAAAAGATATGTTACCAGGGCCATAAGATATAATTAAGGCTTTCTTGAGCACCGATTGATGTATCCAAATTTAAATGGATTGAAGAACAAATTACTTTCTACAACATTTGAAATTTTAATTAAAATATATCCATTGGTTAACGAAAAAACTTTAGTTGTATCTGACGGTCCTGGTAACATATTTTTTTTGCAGACTGTACCACTAACAAATAACCTGCCCAGCTTTTAAAAACGTGTACAACCAGGGGCTTAAGTCTGCTATTGCAATCAATGATATTTTAAGTAAAAAAGGCGTAGATAGGTTACCCAAACGAAATTCTATCTTCAAACACGGCACACTAACGCACATATACATTACACGTCAAAGTAGGATGACATAATTGAAGTAGTGCGAGTGAAAAAGAGATAATAACTATCTACACTTTTTTACTTAAAATATCATTGATTGCAATCGTGTCTCCTGGTCATTTGACAGTTTTGTGCGGGAAATATGTCAAAAGTTTGACGTTACACGTCAAAAATCGATCATTGAACCACCATCGTAATAGCAGACTAGAGCCCATGAACTGTTGATTTTATACAGTCGACGTTATTAAAAGGATTCAGTTCTTTGAGGTATTTGTTCGGTACTGCTTTCAGTTTGTTTTTTTTAGGCGTTTATTATTTATGTTTCAGTACGATGTTAAAGTCGATTAATGTTTGTGGCTTCAAGTGTTTTCTTTTGTTGGTATTTTATTATTAAAGTTTGTTGTTTTCGTTTGTTTTTGTTTTGAGAAGAGTTTATATCGAATGTTCAGAATATAGGTACGTGTAGATATTCTAACTGCGTATTATTTTTATTATATTATTTAAAGTACCTACTGTGTAGTTTAGAAACTGCGCCTACGTATGTTACAGTATTTGTATGTAACAGTTTTTTTTTTTTGAAGAAGAATTAAATCATTTTTTTTGGTTGGATATAAATTTTTAAATGTTCGAACGCTTGGAAAATTTTGTGTTGAAAAATTTATTCGTTAATTAACATACTGTTTATCTCAAAACTATTCGAGCAGTAATTGGTTTAATATACGATTTTTTTACTATAAAGTTTTTTTTTTTGTAAATGTGAATTAAGATTCACATGGACGAGATTTCTAGTCGTTTTGGTAAAATCGATACTGCTATTAAGAATTTAAAAGTTAGAATGTGTTACTATCTAATACACATTATTAACATTTTTAATATTGATAACTTGTGTGGATATTATTTGTAAATGACAAATATACATAAAATCGAAAATTTTCCAGAAATCGTTGTAATATTGTAACGATAAAAACAAATACATTCATGATACATAAAAAAGAAAACTAAGTACGATTGAAATCTTATAATATTAACGCTAGCCATTTTCTAGTCATTTTCATAAAAACTGTTTCTCTAGTTTTATCCCGTTAGGGACTGAATTTGCAAAAGTTGCTTTTCAGTACCCATAGATCATAAAATTATATTATTGTACCCTGTTTCAAGAGTTTCGACTGTGTGTTGCTATCCTTCAAAAAGTCTGTCTATGTCTTTATCTTTATAAATGAAGATATAAGGAAGAAACCATATCAAATCTTAAGAACTACATGACCAATAAAGCCAAAAGTAAGTCTACCACGTGGGTAAAGTCGGAGGCAGAAGTTAGTAAAAGGACCATAATGTCTAAGGTCAACAAGTGTTGACCGCTATGATAGCTATAAAACTTACTAATCCTTGTTAACTTCTAAAAAGAAAAAGATACTTCTGAAACGATATTAATAGACACTGATTCTCGACCGTTGAAAGATAAATTGATTGCGATTGCGAAAATAACAAATAGCCCAAAGTACCTTGGGCTATTTTGTTATTTTCTTAAACCAAAATAGACACAAGACAAGAATTGAATTATGTTTACCAAAGAACTCATCTTGCCCTCAAAATTTTTTCCTTATTCGATTAGGAATAAAATCGAATATAACCCGTTCCCGATTTTATTTCTAATCGAATTATTGAAGGTTTCTCTATTCTGCTCTATTATTTTGAAAGCTCATGTTTATTTTATATTATAAAAACTGATGTATGAAAAAAAGAATTGTACTAGACTTCACCACATGCAAATTAATTAATTTGCTAGATGCACCAAAGTAGGGAAAATTGAAAAAAAAACGAACGCCCGAAAGTTTTGGCAAAGAGCCGAGAAAATGCTGGTAAGGAGAATAAGCGAACATTATTTCTGTACAATTTAGAACGTTACTCAAATACGGGTATTGTAAAGTTCGAAGTTGGCTGTTTGCGTAAAGTTTGCTAATCGGCACGTCAAAACTCATAACAGTATTACGGTTTGGGAGCTCGCTTTAGAAACATTGAATTGTGGCTGTCACAGATAGCGCGATTTGTCTGCGCTCTTTAAATTTACATAATCAACATTTTATGTGTGAACCCTCGTAAACATGAATTATACTTGAATGCTCCTATGTATCTAAAAGGCAAACAAAAAAAAAAAAAACAAACACCCGGTCCCGCGCCAAAGCACATAATATTTTAAGCATTAAAATGTTATTTTCATATTTTACCTGCGTTATTTTGCCCAAATCCCTTCCGCTACCCTTTCAAAAGGCTTATAATATTGAATGTAACTGTAAAGGCATTTCCCATAACAATTTCGAAAGCATTTTCATAAACGCGAGATAACTTATTCTGCTCTGGAAATACGATTGCGTTTCAGGACAATTTTGCTAAAATGTTTCGAGCAACTGGCATGCTTAATATTTCCTTGGGGAAAACATTTTGTCGAATTTGCCGTCACCCAGAATTGTGGTCCTGAATAAAAGGTTGTCAGAAGAGGTTATTTGTCCGGATTGCTACACCGGAATGACAATAGATAGATTAAGGCGGTGATAAAGTAGTGAGCGAAGAGAATGACAAGTAGGGGATCATCGTTGTGCAAACGACTTACGATGCGATGGACCCTAACGTTACGTAAAAGAGGACACCTTTTTAGTATAATTTATACTGCATCTTTATCGTGCCATTCCATATACTGCTAATGACATAACCCTATGATAAATATGTATATAGCTTCAGATAAACGTACTCCAAATGTTACATATTGATAAGTACAATACCTAATTTTGAATGTAAATTGAACCATAAATCTACATACACCAGAATTTATTTCACAAATGTTTTGAATTTTATCTATTTTTTATTTTTAAAACATCCGTATCTAAATTATTAATTATTTTTATTAAAAACACCGTTAAGTTTTATTGTTATTTCCACATTCACTTTTACGATTTATCACAAACAGTTTGAGTCTGACTTGGATCGCGATCGCGTGAATAGAGCGGTTTTCCCAGGGACGGGACGTGTACCCGCCCCGGTGTCTGTCTGGCACTGAATGCTCTGATACGGTAGCAAGGTTTACGCATGCGAATAATAACCCTGACGAGCGAGCTCTCGACGAGACTCTGATAATGAAACCCAACTGTTAAACGATTTAAGAGATGCAAACTTACCTCGTTCAACAGACACCTGCTATTAAACCGTCTATTTTGACTATGCTGACGACGGCATTATGAAACGCCATTTGCCAAAAAAAGAAGGAATTTTCTAAAAATTTTCTCTGACTGTTATTGAGGGTTTATTTACTTTTCTTTTCCCGTTTGCAAGTTTTAAATCAGGAAGGTATGTAAAGTTGTTGACTGTATTTTACATTAGCTACTGAACTGTTTATTTGAGAATTTACTTTTTAACTACATAATATCATAAGTTCCGTCAACTAAAACCTTCATTTACATTACAGTGATCAATTTCAACCAAGATGTATTGCTTCAAAACTTGTCGTTTGAATAGTGTAGGCTTCTAGGACAATTTTCTCTGTGTAGTGTCCTGGAATTATGGTAGGCTCAGTAGTTCATGTTTGTAGAAAGTTGTAAGCAAGAGTGATAAATCAAAGGCGTCACATATTTGTTTGTTTGTTGATTAATTGTAATGCTGAATATTCAGAGTTATTTGAAAAACACTAATAAGTTTGTAAACAATATTATTAAAAAATAATCATTTTTTGAAAGTCAAAGAACTAAACTTGTTGTTAGCAAATCACCACATTGATGGGTTGAGTATATTTGGATGATCTAAAATGCTACTACATTTGTTTTTATTACAAATTTTTCTAATACTGACCCACTGATAGTTCGGCCCCCCTAGACAAGTGGCATTGTAGAATAGATAGCGAAAACGAATAGATTGTCAAATGTATGGAGATGTCAAATTGTTTAGCGAAAGCTTATGTCAATTCCAAACATTTGACAATCTATTCGTTTTCGATATCTATTCTACAATGCCACTTGTCTAGGCCCTGGATAGATTTAGATGCCCTTTGTAAGTAAGGCATTAGCATTGATTACCTTGCTTTGGATTTATATTAATTATGAGTTCAAATACTTATTCTCGCGATGTTTTGACTTATTATGTCGGTGTTCTTTAACGAAAACTTTAGAAAGTACTATTCGAGTATAAATTTAAAAGAAACCGGCCAAAAGCGGGTCGCGCCACGCTCAGTTTAAGGTTCCGTAGTTTCCCGTCCGTCACATTAAGTGGGGAACACTTTAGAGTTTAATAAATGGCTATTTGTTACGTTGACATACGAAGTACGCAGAAATTATTTTGTACAAACTTTTTGTCTTTTTTGTACAAAAACTATCCTTTCCATCAAGTTCAAAAAAAAATTCCTAGAAAGTCCTTATAAGTTCTACTTTTCAGATATTTTTCATATTTTTTAAACTTATGGTTCAAAAATTAGGGGGACACATTGTTTTTTACTTTTGGAGCAATCATTTCCGAAATTATTGACATTATCAAAAAAAAATTGTTGTAAACCCTTACCTATTCATTTTTATACCTATCCAACAATATATCACACGTTAGGGTTGAAATTAAAAAAAAGTCACTTCCCGCTTTAGCTACCCTAATAAAACATTTTTTCTAATTTTTATTTTACCACTTTGTCGTGATTGATATACATATTTTGGTATCAATTTCAGCTTTCTAGTACTAACGGTCACAGAGACTAAGCGAGGACGGACAGATGGACAGACAGACATGGCGAAACTATAAGTTGACTACGGAACCCTAAAAATGACAGATAGACATTTATCCTGATTCAAACCTCTAACATGAGCAGGCTTTGCTTTAACAAGTTGGCTTTATCCGATCACAAAGGCAGACACCAGACAGCCTTTGAAAAACTCTTTGGTCTTTCAAGACTTTAAAATAATGTGACGGAAAAATGAATTTTATCTGTACATTGTTTTTCTTGTGGATGGGAAATTATTAAATGATTTCTCCCACCATAAAGTGTCAGTCTCTTACTAACTAAAACTCATCCATCTCTCTCTTCCGGTTGCTCTTTCGGTTGCCCTTTATGTTCCGAGGTCACGGTAACTCTTTCGAACAATTCCGCAACCCCGCACTGTCTTGGCAGGCAGACGGCCTGACCGATAACTAAGTGTTGCTTTATAATTTTTTGGGTGTTATTTTTAACCCCCAACGCAAAAAGAGGTGTGTTTTAAATTTGACCGCTATGTGTGTGTCTGTCTAATTTGTCTGTCTACCAGTTCAAAGGTGGTTTTTATTTTATTTTTAAAGTAGGTTATCTAACATTCAAGTTTCAGGCGAGTTTTCTTTTTAATTTTTTTATTATTACACTTGCTTTCTTGTAAGTTGCGGATCCCTAAAAACGCAAACATTAATAACGCACAGACATACAAACATCCTTGCAGAAATAAAATACGTACTACAAATACTCAGATTTTTCATAAAACTTCAACAGCAACCGAATATTTATCAAAAGCTTTTGAATATCAATATTGTTGGTCGTAAGCTTCCATAAATCTTGGCTGAGTTTTCGTTGACACAGAGCTGTGTTGTCCTGGCAAGTTTATATCCGGGAAAAGAGTGATGTGTTGGTTCCGATACAATCTGCAACTGTACAGAATATTGTTACATATTTTCTATTGTATGTGTTCCAATCATAGTTTCGGTGCTGAAAAAATGTGTTTGACCCCGATTGATGTTAAAGTAGATTAATGCCGTTCTGAAGGCCAATGTAGAGAGGACTGTCTTCGAAAAATTAGTGTACAGTCAGCTTAGTTACTTAGTATATATATATATATCCCGTTAGATATAATTTAAGTTACCTATAGCACCGATCGAAGTATTCAAATGCCATTTCAACATTAACGAACGTTTTATTTTCTACTACAATTTAAATTTCTATTAGCAAACTATTATTTACCGTAACCTAACTTTGTTTACCGTACATAAAACGAGGACGGACGGACATGACGAAACTACAAGAGTTCCTTTTGTACTATATTGGCACGGAACACTAAAAAGTAAGATAAATTTATTATCACTCTAGAGTTGAATATGCGCAAAATGACAGATAAAGTGCACGAAATCGCGCGCGAAATAAATGCTATGCGTAAAACAAATTCCCCCCGCATTGACACTGCCTGCGCCCTACAGCGAGATTGGTTACCAATCAAATGCGTTAACCAACTGTTTAACTTACTTTGTTTTTACTATTTGTGGTTCTGGTAATCAGTAAATTTAGCAAACCGACACGTCTAAAAAACCAAGTCATTCCCTCAGCGCAAAGCTTTTAAATAAAAAATGTATATAAATTTGTCACAGGATCAAACATTAGGGAACAATATTGACTTGGTACGATAAGAATTCGAACGTTCCAAAAACTTAGCCACCTCCATCCCCCTTAAATAACTGTACACATAGTAATCCCCTAATTATAAGAAACACAAGAAAGATTTATTACCAAAAGACATCAAAGAAAACCAGTTGAATAATTCCTTTGACTGACAAGTACAAAACCAAAGGATATGATTCAACGAACGGTATGCAAATTAATTCATTCGTTTTACTAAAAGGGGAGATTTCATTTCCCTGAGGAGTTAAGGCTCAAAATATCCAATCTCCCAATAAAATTGAAAAGCTTACCAGCCCGAGCTTGTAACTTATAGCCAGATTACCATAACTTAGTTTTGCAACCGATGCAAATCGTTGAAAATTCT
Organism: Athetis lepigone; assembly: GCA_033675125.1. Lineage (NCBI taxonomy): Eukaryota > Metazoa > Arthropoda > Insecta > Lepidoptera > Noctuidae > Athetis > Athetis lepigone. The sequence continues at coordinate 8,304,905 of CM066226.1, read as the reverse complement.
CGGCCCATCTGCATGTCTACCATTGGACTAAAGTGCAAGATTGGAATTTGAAATGTTCTCATCTTGGAAAATATTTGTGAAAACTTATTTCCCTTTCAATTTAAATATTATTTCACTATTTCATATCTTTCATTTTATGCAGCGAACGTCTCTTTGATTTTAATTTAAGTTTTAATCTTAGATCAATTTTGTATCGCATGATTAGGTCAAGGTACCACCCACTGGAAAAGCCTGCAGACTAATTAATTAGTTTTTGATTTCTGTCTTTTTTTTCGACCTAACCGACGAGCAAGACACTACCGTAGCATTTAAAGACTAGTTCCAGTGGTTTTTCAATGTATAAGTTTGCAAAGGGACCGTTGTAAAAAACTTTCCTTTTAAATTTTCGAAAAGTTATTCTGCTAACCCTCCAGAGATGCTCCGAACTATTTGCAGTGCTGCAAGTCGTCTCGATGCAAGTCACCGAAAATTTGCCATAAATAGTTTTGGATGACTTCCAAGACGTCTGAAGAAGTTGAAGGCTCTTATGAGACTTTTCTGATCATGAAAGGCTTTTATTCGAGTAAAAATGTCGTATAACTTAGAGTTTTTTTTCAGCGAATAATCTTTTATCCAGCTTGGCACCTCGAACGATCTTACAATTGGACATTCATCTTGGTGTACAATCTCTTCGGGAAGCCGAGAAATCTTTTAGGGTCAGATAATCTATTATTATCACACAATTTGTAAGGGCTGTTGCTAGTTATATAAATACTTACACTAGTAGTTACAAATACTCTAGAAAATTATTTTATTCATAAATATTTATTATGTTTCACTAGGGATTCTGATTTTGATGAAACTCTTTATGCTGCTCTCAAAGGAATAGTACAATATTTCACATTATTCAAATTTTACGTGTTTATTATGCAAAAATTAAACCAAAATTCAAGTAAAATATATACTTTTAAACTCATGATCACAAGGATTGCTTCGTATATTTCTTCAGGCGCACGTAAATAATAATTATTGTAAACATTGTATATTATTAATGTATCATATTTTAATAGTACTTACTTACTTAGGAAATTATTTACTTACTATACACGGTATATATGTTATGGGTTTTTGTTACCTTAAATAAATGAAAAAAAAATATAAATAAAAAACTAAGAAGAAGAAGAAAATATTTCAGTAATTTTTATTATGTCCGACTCGTCGAAACCATGAGCCAATTAATATTATTATTTTTAATCTTTATGAAGACTTAATTGTCCTTGGTTTTTAATCTTGTAATGTTTTGTTTTGTGTATGAATCCAATTTGTTAACTAATACCAGTCTATTACTGTCCTACTGCAAGGCAAAGGCCTCTTCTCATACAGATAACGTGTGCTTGTAGTGATCACAAATACCAAATCGCCAGGCCGCCTTGATGATTGCTCGTGCCCGATCTGTATGAGACCAGCCCCCCTAGACAAGTGGCATTGTAGAATAGATAGCGGAATAGAATAGATTGACAAATGTATGGAGATGTCAAATTATGCAGCGAAAGCTTATGTCAACCACATACATTTGACAATCTATTCTAATCTACAATCTATTCTACAATGCCACTTATCTAGGGGAGGTGTCTTTGCCTGTTATATTTTAATCCCCGACAAAAAAGGAGAGTATTATAACTAGTACAGATATGTTTGTTGTGTGTCGTCTACGGTACCGTAGCTTTTAAATAGGTAATCCGACTTCGATGCCTTTTGAAATCTTTCTAGAGTTTTCTTAACAAAGATGTGTCTCTATAATATAATAATCTTTATTGTTCAGAGTAAAATACAGAAGTTGGATTAGACAGATCACTGGTCTCCACACTAGGATTCCCTGTGTCGTGGAGACCAGACTTTAAAATCGGTGTAACCGTTTCAGAGTTATCAACTCTTTTGTTAGCTGACTTCGTGATGATATTAATTTCGGGGGCTGGGTTTTTTTTTCTTCTAACAAGCAATAAACTTTATGTTTATCATCTTTCAAGATCAAATAACTTAAGGTAACTTAAACATTGGGAGTAGTACCACTCAACTTTCTCAATGTGTAGAACAATAATATAATTTTAATAACCTAACTTTCGTACAAATTATTAACTTTGTTATGTATCACAGGGGTCTTTAAATACTATTTACTCTTGAAATTATTGCAGCAACTGAACTCTTATTGTTCCCGCGTTTTGGCTGAAGTTAGGGCAAATGATTTTGTTTTAGTGTGCCTTGTCTCTTTCAGAATTTATTTACAGGGTAAATAAAAGTTATGTAAGATGTTTAAAGGTGTCTGCCGGGGTTGCGGAATGTTTATAATAGTTACCGTGACCCTGGAACATAACGGGCAATCGAAGGAACATGAGTGGGTTTTAGTCAGTAAGAGTCACACGCCCTCCCGCCGCACCCAGGACGGGAGCAGTCATTGGATGATTTCCCACTCACCAAAAAAAAAATGTTCAAAGGTACGACTTTGGTATCAATTTGACTCTGGTAGATGTAGAAGTTGCGTTTAGAGGGTGACAGGTAAACGATAGTTAAACACATGATTGTACTCACTAATACAAACAACTTTTCCAATGAACCTTTTTCAATCAAGATATGTATTATCTAGATGTTATCTTACATACCATACCTGTTTTATGAAAAGAAAATAATATTTTATTAAATTTAATAATTAATTGAGTTAAGTGTATTTTATTATAATTGTTATTTTAATTGTAGTGTTTTTCCTTTTTTTTTAAGTATAGTTATTTAGTTTGTAAATATTGTATATATTTTGTGTTACTTTAACAATAAATAAACAATGTACATTTCTTTAAAAAAAAAAAAGTTAAGTGTTAAGAGTTAAGTTTAATTATAGAAAATAAAATTATATCGGTGACTAGAGGCAGTTTACCTATGCGTATGCCGCAGACTGTCCATTTATACAACTGTACTCTTTTTATACATTTATTCCATAATTGGACCAAGAACCTTTTTTGACAAATGTTATCGAATATTGGAAAAGCTGGCTATCAAAAGAAAATTACGATAACGTAAGTAGATACTAAATGTCCTTTCTAAGGGAACAGGTGACACTATATTCTATGTTATTTTTATAGCTCCCTCACCGCCATAGAGATTGTCCTTTACAACCGCTATCTCTTGCATTATTTTGCCCCCGGCTTTGCCCACCTGAAATTATGTTGTAACCTAACCCACGGGAGCCGTAAGTATTTCACAGATAAAATAGATGGCTTTCCCATGGTGTTAGAATTTGCTGGCGATTTGATTCATTTGGTAAAGCGATGTAGGTATTGGTAACGTTATCATAAGCCATGAATCGAATGTAACACACATACATATGTAGAAAATGCCTTAGGCATTAGGTCCGCTTCTGTACGGTGTTCGTACATAAAGTTTTATAAATAAAATAAATAAATAAATATCTATCTCTTTTGGGTTGGTTGTTGATGTAAAACAAAAATATAGCGAATTACATACGATGGTGTTTTAGGTTAAAGTGTCTCATCCAGTATATAATTATGAAAATGTGAGTTTCTCTGTGAAGAGTGTGAATTAAAAATAAATATTCCGGTCTTATAATTTATAGCAAGCGTGGTAATTAATGCTCTTGTCTTTTCTGTACGAGAAAAGATTTTATGGCAGTGGAACAATGTGGGACAAGTACAATTAGGACAACAGTTCCTAGCATTACTAGGTACTTTATTACATACGCGTTTAGATATTCCTTATCATCATGCGTATTGTATTAAGGTAAGTTAATAATGAATGTTGATAACATTATACATTTATAAATTGCACCTCAGTACCTATCTACTATAAAATAAGAACAAAATTTTCTGAGTAACGTAAGTCTATTATTAGTTTCCACTCCGGATTTTACTATAAATGTTGCTATTTATGGGTAAGTAATAGAAGAAAAAAAAAATTCTACCTGGCTCCTATGAATACAACCCGAAAATTGAAAATAAACATAATATGTGTATAGTTTTTAAAAATTTCCATTACATTAATATTTGTAAAAATCGTATCAAGTATACATATCTAAATTGAAAAGCCTTTCGGCTTATTAGCTTAGTACTTATTTCGCATAATAAAATATTACAATCTTGAAAGTATAGATAAACATATCGTTTTTGTGATATTAGGTACTATAAAATGGTTTATTTTACTTTACTTTTGCTTTATATTGCTTTTTGACCAATTTCTAGTAAGTCGTAACGACTGACAAAGATTCGCGAAAGACAAGATCAACAGCTTAACGTGCTCTTCGAACCACAGGCGTTTGACGCTACCAACTTTTTAACACCGGACTTAAACTTTGCCCGATCTACGAGTCAACCCAGTACACGGGCTGGACCCAATATGCTGCTGCGTCCAGCAATATTTACTTACAAAGCAACTGCACGTGTCCACTTACATCATACCACGAAGATTCAAGACTGGAGTATTAATATACATGTGCGTTTGAAGACAAACTGCACTGTGAGGGTTAAGCAGTTAAAGTCACGTCACAACACAAACTTCGAGTCGTTTTTTTTTTTTTATTAGTTTATTAAACACATTACATTAACTTATGAAATAAAAATTGTCCCACAAAACTGTATTCACAGTTTGACTGTGGGATCACAAAATTAACAACATATTAACTAAACAACTTTAATTAGGAGTGTTCTGTTAGAATAATCTATAACTAATTAAGGTAGTTTTTCCAGTAGATATTTTTTCAACATTTTTTAAACTTACATTTATTGGGCTCATTTTTAATGAACTCGGGCAAACTGTTTAAGATGTATGGAACCCTTTTTCTTAAGGTCCTATCGCCGTAATAATTGGTTACCCTAGGAACTACATATTTACCCGAGGTCATCGCTCTCGTGTTACATTTATTAACTACCTTCATTAGTTGCGATTTACGCTCTTGATTGTCGTGGTTATTTACAACGAGAAGGTATTTGTGCTTGACACTAACGGGTAAAATTTTACACAATTTGAATAATTTATAATAATCATTTTTGTATTTCTCTGTAGTTTTATTTCCAACCAGTAATTTAATAAATCTAAGTTGCATATTTTCTAGTTTGTTAATGTATGTTTTAAATGTGAGTCCATAACAATCAAGTGCGTAATCCAAAATAGTTTCTACCAATGCTTTATACAGTAATTTGAGAGTACCACTAGGAACCCTATAACTTAGATGATAAAACTTGCCTAATATTACTCTCAGTTTATTACAAACAAAATCTATGTGAGAAGACCAGGAAAAGTGCTCGTTTATTTGCATTCCTAAATACGTGACACATTTTACTCTCTCTATAGCTTTGCAGCTACAATTTACAAGATTATTGTGAAAACAATTAAAAGAGTGGGTAAATAAGGAGAAGTTAAGATTTTTAACGGGTAAGTAGGGTGAATGAATTATTAATAGCTTGGTTTTATCAGAATTGATTACTATGCCGTTATCATGTGACCACTTGACGACAGCGTCCACGTCTTGTTGGACAAGACGAGACGTTTCCGTGATATCTGTGCCCGCGCGCAGTGTACACAAATCATCCGCAAACATATGTGCTGAGCAATGCTGTAGCACTCCAACCAAGCTATTAACATGCATCAAATAGCATAAAGGGCCACATCCGGAGCCTTGGGGTACGCCGCATCGGACTTTTACCTCCTTACTAAATGAGTTACCGACTTTTACCCGATAAGAACGTGAAGTTAGGTAGTCTCTGAACCATTCTTTCAAAGGATTTCCCACTCCACACTCTTCTATTGCATTCAAAAGTGTAGAAATTTCTAGAGTATCAAACGCACCGTTTGTGATGTGGGTGTCGAGTCGCCATTTAGAGCTCTCCCTAAAGTAGGAATTTCGGATGAAAGGGGTAATATCTGCGTTTTCACGGAAAGATACGTGACACTCACTGCGCGTCACTTCGTATACAGTAATCTTATATAAAAAACTAGCTTTTGCCCGCGACTTCGTCCACGTAGAGTAATAGTTCCCGTTCCCGGGGGATTTCCGGGATGAAAACTATCCTATGTCCTTTCTCGGGTCCCAGACTATATCTGTACCAAACATTCAAATCGGTTCAGTGGTTTAGGCATGAAGAAGAGACAGACAGTCAGACAGAGTTACTTTCGCATTTATAATATTGATACGGATAGTACGGATACGGATTCTCGTGTCACAATGTTAGTTACCTTACTCCTCCGAAACGGCTTTACCGATTATCATTTATATGCATATTCAGTAGGTCTGAGAATCGGCTACTATCTGTTTTTCATACCCCTAAATGATAAGGGTTGTTCACCCATAACATTTTTAATGCGGGTGAAACCGCGGGAGTCAGCTGGTTTTATAATTTTATGGGTCTCAATTACCCGAAACCTATACTTTTTTTTTTTTTTTGGTGAGTGGGAAATCATCCAATGACTGCTCCCGTCCTGCTGGGTGCGGCGGGAGGGCGTGTCAGACTCTTACTGACTAAAACCCACTCATGTTCCTTCGATTGCCCTTTACGTTCCAGGGTCACGGTGACTACTATACACATTCCGCAACCCCGGCAGGCGTTGGCCCTGTTAGGCCCCTTCCTGTGCTGACTCCTTCTCTTTGAGGCGCGCGTGGAACACTAACGCGCCGTCGACGCGGTCCTGGTCCTAGCCGGGCGGCGAGCTACCCATCGCTCGCCATCCGCAGAACCGCGCCTACGGTGGCCGGTAGTCGTCTTGCGACTCTCGACGTCTTCGCCTGGGTCTTTGTCCGGGGCGAGAGACTCGTCGTTGCCTCTCGCGCGCCGCCGCTTCCTTCACTAGCATAACTGCTTCGCAGAAGGAGGCGACGGCATCCCATTCCGTCTCGCCCCGCAGCATGGCCTGAACCAGCGCTGGGCGCGAGAGGTCACCGCCGCCGATCGCCTCTACGAGGACACGTCTATGGTCCGCCCATGCGCGGCACACCTCCACCGTGTGCTCGACCGTGTCCTCCAGGCGACCGTTGCTGCAGTGGTGACACCCAGGCGTCGCTTCCGCCTGAATCCGACACAGGAACCTCCCGAACTGACCGTGTCCGGTGAGGACCTGTGTCAGGCGAAACGTGAGAGCGCCGTGGCGCCTCTCCAGCCACTCCTCAAAGAGGGGTCTTACCGCCGCTATTACGGCGTGCCCAGCACTAGGTTGCGACAGTCGCTGTCTCCACTCCGCCATGAGATCCCGCCGGAGCTCCGTGAGCCGTGCCGCGATAACCCGCGGCAGCGGGACTTCGCCCCGGCGTTGCACTTCCACGCACCACTCGTACGTGTGTGCAAGGACTGTTGCCTCCAGATCCCACGGCGGGGTGCCGGCAAGGAGGCACGCCGCCTCGCAGGAGATCGTGCGGTATCCCCGCACCATGCGAATCGCCATGACCCTCTGGGACGCCCTCAGAAGCCGGGCCGGAGCCGTGGCTAGGTTGGGCGCCCACACCGGAGCCCCGTAGAGGGCCATGGACCGCACAATCCCCGCGTAGAGCCTCCGGCAGGAGGCGTTTGGGCCACCGAGATTGGGCAGGAGCCGTTTAAGGGCAGCTCCAGCCCTCGCCAGTTTGGGACCCAAACGTTGGAAATGCTCCGTGAAGTTCCATCGGTTGTCGAGGACAAGTCCCAGGTACTTTATCGTCGACTCGACACCGATGTGAACCCCTCCTACCGCTATCTGAGACCCCGGAGGTGGCCGGTGCCGAGGGCCATGAAAACACATGGCCTCGGAGATGTGCAGGGCCACCTCAAGTCCCAGTTGCCGGATCCTCTCCACGACTGTCGCAACACCTCTCGACATTAAGTCGGCCGCCGCCTGGAACGACCCTCCCTGCGCTAGGACTAACGTACCCGAAACCTATACTGCTAAAAAGTGTGTACTTAAAGAAACAATAATAGAGCTAAAGAGTTTTTTGTTAGAACGCGCTAATCTCGGACTAATACTGGAACGAATTGAAAACTTCTTTTTGGTTGGATAACCCATCGAAGAAGGCTATAATAGACTTTATAACATCACGGAACGACCTACGGGAGCGAAGTAGTAACCAAAAATGCGGGCAAAATAGCAGGGGATAGCTAGTAAATAAATACAATAAAATCAGCAGTCCCATGAAAACGGGGTAAAGGTAAAAAGGTAATAAAATAATGTTGTTATAAATAGCCTAGCTTTGTCTGGTTCATAAGATTAGAATAAAATATGTCTCTATCGTATAAGTAGATTAGTTTTCGGCCTCAGCTTTGTCAAAGCAAAAGTTGATATGTTGTCCCGCGGGACACAAAACGGGACAAGATTATCCTTTGTGTTAAGCAAGATCAATATATATTATATATTATGTGTTCTAAGTTTTGGCTAGTACCGTTAAACCGTAGAAGAGTAACAGATATCTATTTATACGCATTAACTTCTACGTTTATGATAGTAGCAGAATTGTTAATTTAAAACTTTTAGTTTTTGAAATTATGGGTTGATCGTAAAATAATACTTTTATTATAATACCTATTTTTTTTATAAACTTTCTGTACATGGATGGACTTGATGCCTTTGGTTTTCTTTACCAGTCTACCCAGATCCTATATTTACGATACGTTGTATAAGGTACTATCTTTTACTCACGACGTGTTAAAAAGACAAAGCACAGAACTAGAAAGGAACCTAAGTCCGCCGCCACACCTCCGTATTTGTCAAATTTCAATTGTCAGACAGATAGGAGTACATTCGTATGCTGGTTGCAAAGTTTGACCACAGATAATTAAACATTAACCTACGTTCTTCGTCAAGACCCACCTATTTCTATTTATGCTAAATGGAATAATTATAGAATGAAACATAACTGCCACATAGGCACATACACAGACAGACAGAGTGACTTTCGCATTTATACAGTTCGGACTTTTCCCAAATTAAGATTCCTAATTTGGGAAAAGTCCGAACTGTATAGAGAAGCTATGAATCACGGCTAAAACAAATCATGTACGTGTACCTGTTAAATTAGTGGAACAGTTAAAATGGTGATTGAAAAAGTTTAGCAGAACGTATGTGAACCGCGTTGCTGATCCAGCAGAGTCTGAATAGAACTGTAAAGTTAGACGAAATAAAGTTAGTTATCTGAGTTTCGATTAAACCGCGTATGTGTTGAAAACAAAACCTTTATAGGACCTAATTTGATTGTTTATCTGTTTATTTGACATAGTCAATAGGGGCCGATTTACCGTTAGATCCTTCAAACAATACAAGACACCTTTTTTATTATGTGTCCACATATTTTACTAATAATTGGTTGTCTATTGTTTGCCCGAAGATTATATGCCATAATCATCATTTTCCCGCATTTCATTTACCCGAATTTCATTTGCCCGAATGTTTCATTTGCCCTAAAAGACATATGACATACTTTTAATTGCCCGAATTTTAGATGCCATAAGATACGAATCCCATAAGTATTGTTTCCCATATTTTTATGTGCCATAATAATCATTAGACATAATATTTAAATGGCATAATATTTAAATGGCAAAACAAGTATTAGACAAATATTTAAGCCCCGTAATGGTTTTTTTTTTTCTGTGCATGGTTGATGGTGGGCTAGGTCGACGGAGCCCCGCTTCGCGGGGCTCCTACTTCTGTGTGGTTTATAAAAAAATAACCACGAAGGGGATGGCGGGGTCTATTCGCTCGCTTCGCTCGCTCACACGACCCCGCCATCCCCTTCTAACCTAACCTGTCCGAGTCGGGGTGCCCTAAAGTCCCAATTGCATCCAATTTCTCTTGATATAAACAACCGTTATACACCCGATGTCGATGGCAAATTATGTTATGGCATATCATAATTATGGCATGTGATAATTAGGACATGTGATAATTATGGTTTACAATGATTATGGCAAATGATGTTATGGTAAGTGACTTTATGGGAAACAATGATTCTGGCACGTGACTAATATGGCAAATGAGAGTAGGGCAAATGAGTATTATGTCGTATGATATTATGGCTGTTAACTATTATGGCAAATGAAATTAGGGCAAATAAAATTCGGGTAAACGGCGGTATACCTTACTAATTTGATCAAGCAAAAAATATGTGTCCAGTATTTTTGCACAATCAAACAGACATACTAAACAGAATGGCATTTTTTAATGTATTCAAAAGGGGTCCACCCTTTATAGCAGAACTTTTTACGTCATAATTTTATTTTGCATAGCAACGGATAGCATAAACCTCTTTTCGCAGAAAATCGTTTGGCATACACTCATTTAGCATACACCGAAACCCATAATTTTGTAAGTCAGAATCATCTTTAGGCATAAATTTCATATCCATAATAATCAATAAGTAAAACCATCACATCGTAGAAAGTTCAAAACCAGAATCATCTTTTGGCATATATTTTATATCCATAATAATCAAAAGTAGAACCATCATATCGCAGAAAATTCACAGCCAGAATCATCTTTTGGCATGCATGCAGTATGCAGCAAGCATGCAGCAAGCATGCAGCAAACATTCAGCGAGCATGCAGCAAGCATGCAGCAAGCATGCAGCAAGCATGCAGCAAGCATGCAGCAAGCATGCAGCAAGCATGCAGAAAGCATGCAGCAAGCATGCAGCAAGCATGCAGCAAGCATGCAGCAAGCATGCAGCAAGCATGCAGCAAGCATGCAGCAAGCATGCAGCAAGCAGCAGGCATGGCTTCTGTCACGGCTCCGGCGCTGCGGGGCTCCGGCGGCCCCACGCGAGCCTATCGTCGCAGATGGTTTTACGTCCACCACCGCAGCTTCGGCTTGCCGGCCGGCAAAGCCGGCCAGCCTCAGCCGCGGCGGTGTGCGTTAAAACCACCTGCTCCTCAGCTCGCGGGCCGCCTCGCCCCTCCGCGCCTTCGCGGGTTTAAATTACACTCTAGGGGTAGGGCAGACAAGACTACGTGAAGTCGGTTTTGCAGCGATTCATTTCTGTCACTCACTTTTGTAGCACACCATAGTGATTTTTTAAAACAATATATATATTTTTTCAATATGACTAATAATTATTTCTATTGAAATTCTGTGATCGTGATCTTCGTTGTATGCTAAGTCTAATTATGCCAAATAATCGGCGCTCTAAATAAACGTTATGCTAAACGAAATTATCAAAATTGTAACTCTGACAACGGTAATTATTCCAAATACAATTCTGCCATCTTAAAAGTATCCCATTTAAAATTCGGACATAAAAACATTAGGCCAAAAAACAATTATGTTAAATATTTTTTATACCTTAACAATGTTCGTTTAAAAAAGTTTCTGCCAAGTGAGTTATACCAAATAGGTTTCGGAGAAACAAGTTTCTGCCAGATAGAGGGCACCCATTCATAAGTTATCATCCCTATTATAACAGTAATTTATTTCCTAAATATAAACTTAGGAAATCATAAAATTTGGCTCAAGTAAAGATCATGAAGTTTGATGAAATTCGCCTTAAAATGTATAATAACAGATTGTGAATGAGATTAAATTTGAACCTTCCAAACAGCTTGTAAAATTGCCTTAGTAATTACTTGAAAACTCATGTTTGTGTCAGGTTACTCCCAAACGATACTGTTAATAAAATAAACAGAAGGGTTAAAGCATTACAGTTTGTATCTGTAAATTCCTAAAAGTGAACATATTTCCTTAAGTCACGTTATTCTATTGGGACATGCCACTATTCATAAATCGAGTGGGTTGTATGAAACCAAAACAAGTCGATTATTTTGAGGACTATATTAGAATTCTATTCAAGTTTCTACATGAAAAGTTTTAATGAGGCTGGTAGCTATTTTTGGTTTGATTAATGTACCATGAAATGTTTTAACCTAATATTATAGTAGTTTTACTATTTATGCCGTAGCTGTGCCGCAACTGCCATTCATATATAGATCTGTATATTTTTGATTTATTTTACAAGAAAAAGTCTGAGTTCCGAAATAATCTTGAGAATAACTATACGTTTTGTATGTAATTGATATTTCACGCAAACAAAATATAATAATTTGTAAATCATCAGGATTTTTAAAATAATTAATTATTATTTAATATTTAATAATACAAATACCTAGCATTCAAATTCCGAACACCGATCATTATGCTCAATCTCACTGCAGAATTGCAGAATTATTGCTAACATTGGCGATTCCTATTTCAAAGCGTATCGTAGTGCGTATTCGGTCGCTGAACGTAATACCCAATATGCTACGCCTCGCCGCCTGTTGGTAAATCTTGAAACATCTGACGTTATTTATTTGATATCAATTTGTCTTCGCATCCGAGTTACGGCTAGAATGTTACGGGGCTGCAATAATGTCACATAGAGTCGGAGAATACTTATATGTTTATTATATCTTGCTTGCTGGGTTGTTTCTTATAAAAAGTAACAGAAACCACTTGAAAAAGGTACCGTTTTAAAATTGCTAAAATTGGAATGCATTGGTACACCACAAGAGGTTTGTGATATAATAAATGCGATAATAGTAAAACATCATCATCTCCCTAGCCTTTTTCCAACTGTGTTGGGGTCGGCTTCCAGCCTAACCGGATATCAACTGGATATGTGGAGCGACTGCCTGTCAGACTTCCACAACCCAGTAACTGGGCAACACGATACCTCATGGTTAGACTGGTCAGAGTTTCAGGCTAACCAGTGACGACTGTCAAAGTTCTACGCGAATGACAACCGGGACCAACGGTTTTACGTGCTGTCCGAGGCACGGGATGTCAGTGATATCCAAGACAAACTTAAGAAAGTACATATGAATTAAAAAAGTCACATTGGTACTTGCCCGGATTCGAACCTACAATCTCATACACGAGAGGCGGGCGCCTTATCCACTGGGCCATCACGACATTCTCATCATCATCGATAATAGTAAAACAATAAGAAGAAAAAAACAAAAAAAGAAACATTTAGTCCGTCAGTAAGATTATCAAAAAAAAAAAAACGGCCAAGAGCGTGTCGGGCCACGCTCAATGTAGAGTTCCGTAGTTTTCCGTCCGTCACAATAAGTGTTCCCACTTATAAGTTAAAAAAAAGGCTATTTGTTACGTTGACATACAGTACGCAGAAATTATTTTGTACAACCTTTTTGTCTTTTTTGTACAAAAACTGTTCTTTTTATCAAGTTCAAAATAATTTTCCTAGAAAGTCCTTATAAAGTTTTCCAGATATTTTTTTTATATTTTTTAAACCTTCGGGTAAAAAGTTAGAGGGGGGGGGGACGCTTTAATTTTTCCTTTTGAAGCGATTATTTCCGATATTATTGACATTTTCAAAAACTGATTTTAGTAAACCCCTTTTCATTTTTAAATACCTATCCAACAATATATCACACGTCAGGGTTGAAATTAAAAAAAAAAACACTTCCCTCTTTACATATAGGGGGGCTACCCTAATAAAACGTTTTTTTCCAATTTTTATTTTACCACTTTGTCGGCGTGGTTGATATACATATTGGTACCAAATTTCAGCTTTCTAGTGCTAACGGTCACAGAGATTAAGCGAGGACGGACGGACAGACAGACAGACATGGCGAAACTATAAGGGTTCCTAGTGGACTACGGAACCCTAAAAAGGGTACGGAAGTAATTTGTCTTTTCTCCCCTGAACAAAATGACGACGATACAGGTGCATTAAAGTTTTACGTGACGTCACATCTAGACACAAATTTAACTAAACGGTGACGTCACGAACCCCCACTTCAAAGCTTTATAAAATATAAATAAATATCTTCGGACAACTCACACACGGTTATCTGATCCCAAGCTAAGCAGAGCTTGTGTTATGGTAACTAGAGAACTGATATAAATACATACTTATATAATTTGTAAATACATACATATTATAGATAAATTACACCTAGACACCGAACAAACAATCATGCTCATCACACAAAGTTTGTCCTGGGTGGGAATCGAACCCACGACCTCCGGTAGAGCAGTCAGGGTCACTAACCACTAGACCAACAGGCCCGCCCACTTTGCTGCTCTTTGTTTTTGTATTTTTTTATTAATCTGGTGAAGCAATAAATATTTGTTCAGTATTTTGGACGGTATAACGGACGGACTAAACAGAATGCATTTTTTAAATTTTGATCCAACACAGTATCTCTTATTTTTTTTTGTATTCATAATGTTAACAGCTTGCTGCAATTAGCAAGAGGAAGTTCAAAAGTGACCTCAGTGAGTAATTACTCATTCCCGGATGATTTCATGTTCGGAGTCTCCACGTCCGCATTTCAAATTGAAGGAGGATGGAATGAAGGAGGTAGGTTTGTATTTATTCCTTCAACTTTTTTACTCTTAAATACCTGTGTTGCACAATAATGTTATACACCATGACTGGTGAGACAAGGGACATATTCAACGAAGCGATATTATATGCTCAAATATAACTAATAAAAATGAAAATAATAATAAAACGATGAACCGAAATGAAAATATGGCAAAAAGACTTTAAAAAGGACACCCTTGTGCTCGCGGTTGTATTGGTTCACTCACCTATGATAAGAATGGAGATAACTATGATCGGGTTCCCTATCCATTTGCATAAAATTTTAAGACCTAATATAACTTAGCATAATGTTGTTTGGCATAATTATATTTTCGCATAATATAATTACGCATAACAGCTCATGCATAATTTTTTTAGGCATAATGTCTCTAACCATAATAATGATTAGGCATAATATTCTGTTCACGCGAGGAAGTGAACATGCCGACGCAGCGGGGCAGTGACCGCAGCAGACCCAAATTGATGTCAACAATATTTAGTTGTAATTAAAATTATTTGACTACATCAGCTTTCACACAAATGCATTCGTAACAGACACACTCATACATGTAAATAGATTAATATAAATACTATGTAAATTTGTAATAAATGCCTCTTATACGCTACGAGCGACGCTGTTTCATTACGACAAGACCACCGAGTTCTGCAGACACACTCCTCTCACTGTTACTGCGCCTATAAATAGTTGCCGATAGCTCTAGCTTCATCTAGCTTTAGTTATTGGTTGATCCGTGAGGCTGCGGATCAGCAGTGAGAAAATCTAATCCTTTACACCCTTCATCCTTCCCATTGTCCGTCTGTTGCCTTAGGTCGCATGGTAACAGGCTTCCCGCACTATTTATATGTGTATATATGTAGCTATATGGTTAGGGCTAGGTTGTTAGGCGCGGCTAGGGTTGTTGGTAGGCTACAGTCAACCCCCTTACTGTACATTCAGGTAGCTGAACGTACATTTGGTCCTTCGAGCAAAGAAAAAAATCGCGGCCCTCTCTATCCTAGGGTTTACTGGACATAGAACTGACAGACACGTTTCAGGTGTGGCAGGCTGAGGTTTTCAAACCATCAGTTTTGTTGCATTCTGGGACAAACAGACGCTGTAATTTGCCATATCCACACAGACATCTCTCGTCGGTTGCGATTCGGTGACTGGCCTTCCACAAACGGATTTCACCAGTTCATTGAAGAGGCGCAAAATACCGAGCCGAGAGTGTGGGTGAGGCGGTTACAAATAGGTTAGTTGTATTAGGAGTAGGATAGGGACTAGGGACGCTCAAGACGGAAGATTGAAAACTTCAAGACAATGGATATTCTTAGAATCAACGAACTCATCAAAAGCCAGGAAAACGACTACACTGAATTGAAGAAGGCATGGGAGAATATTAAAAAGGACTCAGCATCAAGGAAGACTCAAAAATATATCACAGACAGAAGAGCGACATTGAACAGCGTTTATCAAAGAGCATCGCAGAACCACAGACTGCTACAAGACCAAGAGATTTTATCGACTCACAAATATTTGACACTTGATTATTTCAACACCCATATAAAGACCACCTATGATACAGCCATAGACCACTTGAGGAAATGTGAAGACAAGCTGCATCATATCAAAGACATCACCGACATCCAAATAAACGACGATGATCAAGACGACACAAACATTTCACCGAAGGTATTCGTACAAAAATACAGACTAAATCAACTGAAAAAGAAAATATCGACTGCAATGACCGCCGTTGCCCAACAAAAACCTGCGTGGCATCTACAATCTCTCAGTAACAATCTTGAAAAACTGTTTCAAGATATAGAGGAGACACACATAGAATTACTAATGGAGCAAAGTACACTCGACGACGAATATTTCACTAACGACTGCTTCACAAACGCACAAGAACAATTTGAAGAAATAATACAAGAATTACAGGAACAAATCAATGACAAAAAAATACAGACTAGCAGAAATCAACCTTCAAAGTTACCCAGAATTACCATCCCTATGTTCACAGGGAATTATGAGTCATGGAATTCATTTTATGACTTATTTAAGAAAATTATTGACGAAGACGGTACTATTTCCATAACAGAAAAAATGCAATACCTAAAAACACATGTTCGCGGTGACGCGGAGAAAATGATAAAGCATTTGACCGTAAATGAGGTCAATTATAAAGCTGCGCTCACACTGTTGGAAAACCGATACAAAGACGAGAGAAAAATAACACAGACGTTCATTGATAAATTATTAGACTTGCCCAAAATTCAGACCCCCAATTCCAAAATGTTACGTAACATGCACGATTGTATAAACGAGAGCCTAGAAGCCCTAAAAAATCAAGACATTGACATCTCTACATGGAGCCCAATTTTAACTCGAATAGTAAGTAGAAAGTGGGACCCAGACACCAACATGAGGTATGAAGACCAATTAGAAGAGCCAAATAAGTTACAGGACTTCAAAGAAATGATGAGATTTTTAGAGAAACGTTTTAAGAGCTTAGAATCAAGCGCAACAACAACATACAACGGGAATCTCTCACAAATCAATCAACAATCTACACCATCATCAAAAGTACAAGAAAGAACAACATATTGGCAAGACAAAAAAGGAGTTTGTTGGTACTGTCAAAAAGACCATAATATTCACTATTGTCTACCATAAAGCATAAACTTATTAAGCATAAAGTTCTAAAGCATAACTTTTTTAAGCATAATATCCTAAAGCATAAATTTTAAGCATAAATTACGCATAAAAATATTAAAACATTTTTATAGGTATAACAATGAAAAAAATATATACACCTGGAATATTAGACACTATACACGCATGCAAGCAAGCATGCAAGCAGGCATGCAGCATGCAAGCAAGCATTTAGCATGCAAGCAGGCATGCAGCATGCAAGCAAGCATTTAGCATGCAAGCAAGCATACAGCATGCAAGCAAGCATGCAGCATGCAAGCAAGCATGCAGTATTCAAGCAAGCATGCAACATGCAACAGGGTTTCTGTGACGGCTCCGGCGCTGCGGGACTCCGGCGGCCCCACGCGTTCTAATCGTCGCAGACGGCTTTCGCTCACCACCGCAGCTTCGGCTTGTTGGCCGGCTCTGCCGGCCAGCCTCAGCCGCGGCGGCTCGCTTGCAGCCGCCTGCTCCTTAGCCCGCGGGCCGCCTTGTCCCTACGCGCCTACGCGATTTTAAATAACACTCTAGGGGTAGGACAAACAAGACTACGTGGAGTCGGTTTTGCAGCAATTTGGTTCTGTCACTAACTTTTGTAGCACAGCATATTAATTTTTTAACCAACAATATTATTTGATTGTTACAGAAACTTTAGCAAATTGGTTTGCTTTACATAATGTCAAGTACATTTATAATAAATCATTTGCATGAAAATTGTTTTTGTTATTTATGTTCATTTTATGCCTAAATATTATTATGCTAATAGTCTTTAGGCCTACTAACGTTATGCTAATAGTCATTAGGCCTACTAACGTTATGCGAATCAAATTTATGCCAAAACAAATTAGTCTTTAACATGATTATGCCAACATTAAATGTATGCCTAAAAAAATTATGCCGAATTATTATTATGCCAAAACAAATTGTGCCAAAATCGTTATGCCGAAGTATATTAGGACAAAGAACATTATGCGAAAAGAAGGGATCCCCTATGATCGTCCGTTCTCTTTTCGAAGAATATCCAGTGCGCGTGTCAACAATTTATTTATTTTATGAGCATTTAGTCATAAATTAAGGTTTTTTTTTCTGAATTTGAGAATTGAATACTGAATCACCTCCTTCAATTGTCGTCTCACCAGTTTCAGGGTATATGGGGTGAATGATAATTACTTAAAACATACTCATAATAACATTTTTTTATGACGATTTCATAAAAAAATGTAATGTTCATTACAACCACCAACCCAATTTTATTTTTAATTAAATTATCAATTTACTTTTAAATAAAGCCTGCAATGTAATTAAGGTACGTTGCGGTAGGTGAGTTAAATTAATTTTAAAAATAAGTTCCATTGGTTTCATTAGTACAATTATAAAAAATATGGTTACGTATTAGTAAGTAATTATCAGTCAACCTATATACATACTTTGATGACTTTTTTATTAATGGGTGATTCTAATTTAACTAATTATGCTAGACAAATTAAAAGTCGATTGGTACTTACCCGGATTCGAACCTACAGAAGAGGCAGGTAGCTTACACGGGAGGCTGGTGCCTCTTCCACTGTTCCATCACGACATTTATACAGAGTAATGCTACCTACAAAAATATTTCTAATTGCACGTTGTATACCAGGTAAAGGCGAGAGCATATGGGACACATACCTCCACGATCATCCGGATTTTACCGTAGACCACAGCAACGGGGATGTTGCGGCCGACTCATACCATCGCTACATGGAAGATATTGAAATGATCAAAAGTTTAGGCGTCAGTGCTTATAGAATGTCTATTGCGTGGACCAGGTGAGATGCACAAAACACCGCATTTTTGGTTACTGCTCCGCTGTACTGTAGGTCGTAGCGTGATGATACATAGCCTATAACCTTCCTCGATAACTGCTCTATCCAACACTAAAAGAATTTTTCAATTTGGGCCAGTAAGTAGACCCTGAGATTTTATCTTGACCTAACCACTGGTCAGGTTGCGGAATTGCCTTCGGGCTCTCTCATGCTCTAGAAAATTTTCGAGAAAAATAAATGTAATATTGTATCATGTAATTTACATAACGGTGGCAGGCAATAATAATATGTATATGAATATGTCCTTGTGTTTGGAATCTAGCTTTTCCTAAACGACATGGACCTAGTAAGTGGTATTGCTGTAGGTATGACAGGATGACGTCTAAGGGTCAATTTATACTAGCGCAGAGTCGAAGCGCATCGAAGCGTCAAATTTTTTACAACTAAAGCGAAGCTGCACGAATGCGCGCGTATTGGCCTGAATACGCGCGATATCTGGCGAATACGCGCGCACTATTTTACGTGTAGTAATGGGCATCAACAGCAGAGCTATTGAATCACTTGTCAGTTGACTCTCGGAACTGAAACGTGTGTAAAATGTTTGACATTGATCTTGCTATGATATGACTTATATCGGAAGTTGAAGAAGAAGAAAACGAAGAAAAAGAAAGCGGAATTATAGTGTTCTTTTTTTTGTGTGACGCGTAGGTTCGCTAGTGGGCGCATGTATTTGCGACAATGCGCGCGCACCAATCAGCGTTGTTCATGCGCAGACGCGCTAATTCGAAAGAATACCCGCGATTTCTTAAAATCTCAAGAGTAATGTATGCGTTATGCTGTGGAGTTAAGGTTGAATTTGTTATGTTCAGTTTTGGATAGACGCTTCGACGCGCTAGTATAAATTGACCCTAACGGGTATGCTAGTAAATTATATACAATACATAAAACATTTTACACAATAATTAAGACCTCTGCATTAATGACTACACGATATTGTCGTAGGTTACAAATATTTATATGGCATGTAGGTATTTGTTTTGAATTTCGTTGTTTATCTATGTGAGTTTCTAGTCGCTCCTATACTCGTAATATATAAAAGATAAATTCTACTCTTTCTAAAAAAGGAAAGGTCTATTTTTCCAGACCTTGAGTTTATTTTTAACCCATCTTAATACAGCATTTTGTATATTTCTCGTAAAGACACGAACGAGATTACTTAGCTCACGGCGAGGCAAAAATATTTAAGGCAGTCAGAAGCCGAGACAAAAATCTTTTACAGACGTGTTTTTTTTTTGCAGGATACTTCCAAACGGGACTGACAACAACATAAGCCAGGACGGCGTAAAGTACTACCGTACGTTGTTTGAAGAACTCCTAAAAGCCAACATCACTCCTGTAGTTACATTATTCCACTGGGACATGCCCACACCACTGATGGCAGTTGGCGGTTGGACTAATCCAAAAGTCATTGACTATTTTGTGGACTACGCACGGGTTGTGTTTGAATTATACGGCGACTTAGTCAAAATGTGGTTAACGATAAACGAACCTCATGAAAATTGTATGAATGTAAATATACTGTGTCACTTCCATATTTTATTTTTTGAAACATAATGTACAGGGATACTTTAATTATTCAACGTCAATGAAGAATAGTGTCGAATAAGGATTTTTGCGTATCTGCATGACATTGACAGATAATGTCAAAATTCACCAATCATGCTGCAGTTGGACCTCACGCCTACGTATTGCCATCTAGCGGATTTCTCATACGCAAAAACCCTCATTGATTTGGTACATTATATCACGGAGATATTTGTGTAGTTTTGTGCAAAGTATGTGCGATGACGACGCCATAATGCCCCTTAAAAGCAGTTTCTAGCTTCTTCCAAGGCCCGTTTAAAAGTTCTTTGGGTCGTGTATCGGCCTTGGATCTTAATTTTGATATTTTTCGTAGGAATGACCGATTATATCAATGATAATTTTATTTTTGCAGGCTTACGGGTCTACCGGTATGGCACCAGCTCTGAATTTACACGGGTTTGGAGAATATTTATGTTTTCACTATTCTTTGTTAGGCCATGCTCGTGTTTACCGTCTTTACGAAAAGGATTTTAAACCAGAACAAAAAGGTAGAGTGTGATTTGGGCCGTAATCATAAGTTATAGGTTAAAATCAGTTGATCAAAAATTATAATAAAATAGAAAATGAAGATTTAGGAAATGGAGAATTGAAATAGGATGGATTAGGAATTTGGGTATGGGTCCCTGTGTAATTACAGGCACAAGAGACATATCATCTTTGTTTCTTGAATGGCAACGTTTCTGTGATCGACGCCTTTTCTTATTGGAGACGTCTATAGATTACGGTAAACATAAAAGGAGCCATGAGTTTTGCGATCCAAAGACTTAAAAAGAAGACTTATAATTCTGTAACAACTGCATTTTTTATTTAATAATTATTTTATTAATATCGAATTGAAATAGAAAATAATAGATTTTAGAAAATTAAGCCTTTTACAAAGCGTTAGTCTTTTAAGTTTGAATAAGTGATTTGGTAATGTAAAGTTTTTCATCTTTTGGTTGAAATCCCTAAAAATCACAACGACGCGACGCAATAATTCAATGTGTTTTTTTTTTATTTTAGGAAAAGTGTCTATAGTGTTCGATGAATCTTGGGGACAACCTAAAGACCCCAACAGTCCTGAAGATGTGGAAGCAACAGAGAACTTTCTCCAAATGCAAGTTAGTAGCACATACAATTTTTTTATAACGCTCTATCTTTTGTTCGCGAAGTTTTATGCACCTTTTTGAACATAAACCATATAAATTTTTCCCTTAACGTTTTGAAACTATGTTGATATTAAAGTTTACCAAAATTGCGATATCAATGGAGTGCAGGGTTACACATCCAATGCCGAGAATGCGTTCATCTTTGGACACAGTTTTAAAGTTTTGTAGGAATTATTGTTGAAGTCATTCAGTAAACCGAAGATCCGCTGTATAGTTTTCAATATAATTTTTATTTCAAGTAGCAAATAATTGGCTCTTTGTTTGATTTAAATTTCATCTATCCGTGTTCGAGAAAACTAAAATTATATCTCACTAGCTTCCGCTCGCTTCTTCACCAGCGCGGATGTCCAAAAATCATTTCATAATTAATGAAAACCTACTCTTCACAAATCCAATTTTTATGTCTCTTGGGCCAGCGGTTTGGTTTGAACAAAAAAATGAATAAAATGATCTTTATTTTGTAAATAGTTTATAAGTTTATTACTTTTACACGTCAATACTTTGTTTTATTATTTTAATCGAACGATGGAGCCGGTGTTTCGTAACTGATAACTCTGAGAAGAAACATTCGTAACAAACTTAGAGGTCAAAGTCACTTTTCAATTCCATACAATTGTATTGGTCTAATTAATATGCGAGGATGATGAAGGATGCTTTCTTGATGAGAAAAGCACACAAATTTGAGTAGACCTATCCAGACAGTGCAAGCATTTGTCAGTAATCGTTTAGCTCAACTTAAGACGTAAGGAGCCCAACGTTTTGACGAACAATACCAAATAAAATACTATATTAGTATATGTGTATTCTTAAGACCCACATAATCTTCACACTCACAAAAAATATTTTTTGTATAAAAAATAATAACATGCTTGAAGAAGTACAAATCAATGTCAAGACTACAAAAATAATCATGTCAATAAATAAAATTTATACATAAAAATATAGAAAAGATAAAAATACTTGAAAAAGTACACATTAATGTCAATAGTAAAATAATTAGCATGTCAAAATAGAAAAGAATAGAAGTAAACTAATATTGGCCCGTGTATAAAATTGATGCAGCTCAGTTATGAGTTGATATATCTGTCAGTCATTAGCCAGTTTACCGTTTTATATTGGCTGACTGTACATACACAGGCATGTATGCCACTTTTTACAAATTATTAATAATTCCAGCCCATTACTGTCCCACTGCAGGGCAAAGGCCTCTTCTCATACATAGAAGGCACGAGCATTAATCACCACGCTTGCTCAAGACGGATTGGCGATTTCGGACTTATATTAACTACGAGTCCAGGTTTCGTCACGATGTTTTCCTTCACCGATGTCTGTGATGTCCAAGATAAACTTTAGAAAGTACATAATATGAATTCAAAAAATCACATTGGTACTTGCCCTGATTTGAACCCGCGACCTCTTGTTTGGAGGCGGGTGCCTAAACCACTAGACCACCGCGACTTTCACAAAATATTATTTAATTAAAAATCTTTTTCAGGCGGGATTGTTTGTTCATCCAATTTACTCGGATGTCGGCGACTATCCTAAGTTTGTTCGTGAACGGATTGACAGCATGAGCCGTCAACAAGGATACTCGCGGTCACGTCTTCCATATTTCACTGAAGAGGAGGTTTGTACACTTGATATTATTACTTATGACGTCTCTCTTAAAGTTGATTAGGGTTTTTTTGCCAAACAGGCTTAACCTGTCCCATGATTCTGCATTACAGTTATCCTTATGCAAGCAGACATGTTTAGAATTTTTTTTTGTCACTTATGTAGTTATATTTTTTATTTCTGCATCACTTTAAACTAGACTGGTAGAAAATGCCTAAGGCTAAGTTTGCCAGTATATTTTCGTTTATAGCCAAACAATGCTCCAAACTGCTCACGCAATTATAAATATTATACCAGCTGTCCCCTGCGGTTTCATCCGCATTTTTCGTTACAGCTCCGCTCCCGTGAGTCGTAGCGTGATAGTATAGGTAGTATAGAGGTAAAATTTGTAAGTTTGTAGATTTGTAAGTTTGTATGTAGGGGGTAATCTCTGGAACTACTGGTCCGATTTGAAAAATTCTTTCAGTGTTAGATAGCCCATTTATCGAGAAATGCTATAGGCTATATACCATCACGCTATGACCCACCGGAGCGGAGCAGTAACGAAAAATGTGGATGAAACCGCAGGGGACAGCTAGTGTATAATATGTATGTATTTATAATCATATTTTAGTACATTTATCAGTTGTCTGGTTACCATAGTACAAGCTCTACTTAGTTTCCCATCATCAATATATTTATTTATTATTTGTTAATAATAACGTCTGGTTATTCCCGTCTACCACTACAGTACACATCAAAATAACGCTTGATTTCTTTCTAATTTTGACTATTGAACTGTTTCGTAAAGTAATTCACTAAGCATTTTCTTTTTTCTTCCAGATCAAAACAATTCAAGGAAGTTCAGACTTCTTCAGCCTCAACCATTACACATCAAATTTAATAACTCCATCATCAATGGAATCAAACTGGAAAGTCCCTTCGTATGCCCAGGATACTGGCGTCAGATTGGAACAAGATCCATCTTGGCCCAAGCCTAGTCTTGACTGGCTAGCGGTAAATCTTATTCAATTTTTAAAGGAATATGGTCATCTATTAGATTATATTAGGCTGCTGCTGTTAGACCAACTGACTTAAATCCGTTAAGTTTGCGAGGGTAAACTGATTATGTGTATAACCAACCATGTTAGACATAACATCGTCTATCCCAGAATTGCTGATACCAGAATTGCTGTTGTCACTCGAAAAGTTGTCACATTATAGTGGAACTAGGCTGGACATCATTGAATCAAATGCATGACGCAATATGTCAGCCTGCCGCTATGGGACTTGTCACCTAAAGACGTGACAAGCCCCATCACGGCAGGCTCAGTCGGAGATGACGAGATGAAGTAGAATCTGGAACTCAGGTCCAAAACTGAGGCATTTGCCCTAAAGTGGGAAAAATAACGCTTATAACATAAATAAAAATAACTTAAGTTTGGTAAAAACCGAGTTGCGGTTAGCAACTACCCAGAACAATACGTCAGTTTATCATCATTTATTAAATACCAATCTTTGTTATCGTAAAAATAAATTACGTTTGTAACAATAAGAGTATTACTCTTTATGTATGCAACACACGTATAATGTACTTAATAATATTAAAATTGACAAATCGAAGTTAGAAAAGAATTTATATCCGTCATAAAAAGGAAACCTAAAATGATCACCAAGGTCAAGGTCAAAAAAAAACGTTGAACTATAAAAAATAATTACCTAAAGAAAAACTTAAAAAATAATTACAGGTTTACCCAGAAGGACTTCGCAAGCTCCTTAATTGGCTTCAGGACAACTACAAAATGTTAAAGGAAATTCCAATTTATATAACTGAAAATGGATTATGTGACTTCGGCGGACTAGCGGACTATGACAGAGTTTTCTATTACAACCAATACCTCAACCAACTACTGCTTGCTATACATGAAGATAAGTGCAATGTCAAAGGATATTTTAGTTGGAGTCTCATGGATAATATGGAATGGTCTGATGGCTATACGTAAGTTTTGACAATCCTTCCTTTAGTCCAGATTAATGAAAACATCAATTTGGGCTTGTAAAAATCTGGGCTTCACCCAGTTATTGCCACTTTGTGCCTATTGGCCTAGTTCTATTCTATCTCCTGCTTATTATGGAGGAAAGTGGAAAACATATTTTTCTTACTTTTTTTATTTATTTATTTATTTATAAGGCACACCAACAACTCGTTTACAAAATAATAATAAGAATGTTGTTATACAATAATATTATAGCGTCCCGTAAAAACAAGTCAATTACAGGCATGCACATCGTTCGTAGAGGGACAAGTAGACAGTTGAAACAATGATTAAATATAATGGATAATTAAATTAAATTACATATGATAAAATTTGCAAAATGAAATTAAACATTATAAATTAAATAGTAAAAAAATTAATTAAGGAATAAATAGGATTTGCCAACATCAAATGTATGCCTAAAAAACTTATGCCGAACTATTATTATGGCAAAACAAATTGTGCCAAAATCGTTATGCCAAAGTATATTAGAACAAAGAACATTATGCGAAAAAAAGGGATCCCAGTAGAGTTCTACCAGCAATGTTCGCAATAAGGTTTAAAATGCAAACTGGATATTATTGCAATTTGAAACAATACGGCGGTGACTTCAACATCGTAGCGTCGTCATGTCTCAATCTTAGTTGCTCTACCATGAGTTTGCATAGTTAAATTCAATTCGTCATTTTATATATTACAATTGTATAGCGCCCCAAATAAGAAATAAAAAATAAACAACCACTAATACAGAGTTAACGAACAGTCAACTTGTCTAGTTAGTCGGATTATTGGCTGTCACAACATTTTCACGCTAATGGTAGTGAATATGCTTTCTACAGAACAACGTTATCTGTCGTTCGCTAATGAAGTGATTCGCGTCTTATTGATTGTTGTGTATATTAAGTTTTCTTTATTGACAG
The DNA here is from genome assembly GCA_033675125.1 of Athetis lepigone. Lineage (NCBI taxonomy): Eukaryota > Metazoa > Arthropoda > Insecta > Lepidoptera > Noctuidae > Athetis > Athetis lepigone. The sequence goes on along the minus strand of CM066226.1, from coordinate 8,278,762 downwards.
AGTAAACCAAACAGTATTAGAGAGTAGATTTTATATCACAAAAAAGATTTAAATAAATATTATTATAATTTTCAGGGTAAAATATGGTTTATACTCAGTGGATTTCAACAGTCCAAACAGAACGCGAACACCTAAGCTGTCAGCGATCAACTATGGCAGCATCGTGCGCACGCGCCGTATCCACTTCGACTTCATCACGGTGCACCCGAATTTGCCAACGAATGATCCTTCAGTTTAAGAAACCACGCATAGTCTATAATATAGACTCGTTTACGTATTATGAATAAAGTTATCAACAATTTAATGTTTGAATTAATGTAGAAAATAAGGTAATTGACCTAATTGCAGTGAACATGTCGAGATCTGCTTACAGTTTGCACAAAATTAGACTATCGCCGTTTACTTATTTAAATACGGCACATCGAATGCCTCTGCTTGAGGAGAGGCTTCAATTCTTTATGCGATCTTACGGGCATGTGAGGCTACGACCACAACTAATGTAATAATACTCGTACTGAAGCACTATGATTTGGAAACATTGGCTCGCCATCGCACCTACCTACCACATCTACCACGAATATAAAGGCACACATTGCGAGGCATTCGTTGTGTGACGTTTGTGGCGTATGTCGCGCAAAGAAGGATGGCCAAAACGTACCTGATGATGTCACCGTATGTGTTATATGTCAAAAAATCCCTTATTTTTAAAGGTTTTAGAAAATATAAGTAAAATCGCGATATTCAACCATATTAAAAAGATTATTTTTTTTTGTTTTGCAAACTTATTTCAAATTATTTGGAATAACATATTATTCAGAACGCATCCATTCACGATTCAATTCGCTCATGAAATGTTTTATTATTCATAGACTATATATAATGTCGTGATGGCCTAGTGGTTAAGGCGCCCGGCTCTCATGCAAGAGGTCGCGGGTTCGAATCCGGGCAAGTACCAATGTGACTTTTTCAGTTCATATGTACTTTCTAAAGATTATCTTAGACATCACAGACATCGGTGAAGGAAAACATCGTGAGGAAACCTGGACTTGTAGTTAATATAAGTCCGAAATCGCCAACCCGTCTTGAGCAAGCGTGGCGATCAATGCTCGTGCCTTCTCTGTATGAGAAGAGGCCTTTGCCTTGCAGTGGGACAGTTATAGGCTGGTTTTATTATTATTATTATTATTATATATAAATTATAATTATTTTCTAAATACTTGTATAAACCGTAATTTAATGAATACTTAGACATTTAATCAACTAGTTCTTTTAGGTATCTAAAGAACTTGTATCATAAAAACAATTAAATAAGTACAAATTGAGTATGAGCTTTTTGTTTAATTGCACGGTCTATGCGTACAACAGAACGTTACATGTCATTGATCGGCGCCATCGATTGACCACTATGATCTGACAGTGACAGTGACTTTCGCCACGATTGATTGTTTATATTTCCTATTTTTTTTCTATTTTGTTCCTATTTTTTTTTTTATGAGGCATCGAATAAAATAGCTATGAGATCGCCAATTATTCTGTTTGCTACTATCTTTTGGGCACGGCCGCAATAGGGTAAAAGGTATTATTTTGTTGATTCTAACCTCAATAGTATTATTGACGATATTTTAAAAAATCGTGGCTTTTTATGTAAGATTTTCAAACGGGATGGTATTGACGACATAAAAACAAGCCATTCTCACTATACTTTATCTGGTGACATCAAAAATAAAAGTAAGGTCCAGCTCCTATAGAAATCTGGCCATTGTTCTTTATATCCGCCTTAAAGACGGATAGACGTGTCGTTCCGATCGCATTAAAACTATGTAGACGTCACATCACATAAATAAATCATAAACAAACTGTATAAAGCTGAGAAATCCGTTAGTTAGCAACATCACAGTACCCAATAACTTATTTACTATCCATATGCATAGCAATAAACATGTTGGTAAGACAGTCGATCACGACGGTACATAATTTATATGGCTCTGCGTACTTCCGACTGCAGCTAAGATCTATGTACTAAAATGGCTGGAGAAACGTATGGATTGTCTTTGGATTAAACCTTCAGTAGAAGTAAATTTGGATGGTTTGATTCTTGCTTTTGCATTAAATTTATTTATTTAGTAGAGGTCAATTTGGACTAAATGATTCTTACTTTTGCTTTCAATTTATTTCTTTGGATACAAGACAACAGGGTAGACAAACTTATACTCAAAATTAGTTTCTTCCAATAAACCATTTACAGATACTTACAGTACCCGGCAATAAATATTGCACATCGACCTTTGAAAAGAGACAATCGGCTAATTTCGGCTTCGTAGAGCGCTATCTCTCTCGCACGAAATACAAACAGTCCGGTATCTATTAGGAGCTGTTAAAACAATTATGATTTGCTTTTTTTGTTGATAATTATTATTTGTATAAAATACACCAATTTTTCTATAGTGATGGCTTTAGGTTGGGGTAAAATAAAATAAAAAAAAACGTGTTCCTATTATGTTTTCGTATTTAATTATTTTGGAAAATTACAGCTGTAGTGTACATAATAAACAACATAAATCATATTGTTAAAATGAGACATTGTAATAAAAATAATAATAATTCTAATTCTCAATTACTTCCATTTCACTATCTGTGCTCTCAAAGAGATCAATATCACTGTCACTGTCAGCCGTATTTATCACTAGTCTATCAGTGTAATTGTCTAAACCGTGTTGAATGCTTCTATATTCATTCTCACATTTGATTGCATGATCGCAAACCTTTTTCCAATCTTCAGCCCCGATCATGTTTACTTTTTCAGTCAATAATGTTTTTACTGTAGTTAAATTCATACCCACATTTCTAGAGGCTACATAGCCTTTCAGTTGAGACCATATATTTTCTATTGGATTAAAATCCGGATGATATGGTGGCAATCGCAACACAGTGTGCCCATGTTCGGCAAGTACTTTGTCCACGGAAAACTCTGTATGTCTCTCCTTGTGCTGACATATAATAGCGTAAATCTGGGTTTTTGTTAATTTTGGATAATTCATAATTCATAATAATTTATTTGTTGAACATAGGTATAATAGTACATGGTATAAAAATTGTGTTGTATCACTATGTTTTGCCTTGCAAGGCGTACAAATTAATTGAAGAACAAGCTAAATAAAAATAAAACGTTTCATAAATAGAGTAATAAATAGATCGGACATTTCTTATTTTATGTTTTTGTCATCTAAAAACTCATTGATAGAGTAGTAAGCCTTTTCAATTAAAAATTTCTTAAGTTGCGATTTAAAATGGTTTATGTTATTAATAATTTTTAAAGTTTTCGGTAATTTATTGAAAATTTTTTGATCTACTGGAATTTCGTGTCTGTTTAACCAGTGGATCATTTCCTGATTAATGGTGTTTGAGTTGGGGGGTCTTTCAACATATTTGTTGTGATAGGGTGCGTTATCGATAACTAGAACAGAATCACTGGGTATATTTGGTATTAATTGATTAACCAGCCATTTTTCGTAGTTATCGTTATTCATTTCATTGTGATAGTCACCTGTAGTGTCCGTGGATTTATACGTTAAAAAGGCACCGGGTACAAAGTCTTTTTCATTACCCGCATGAACTATTATCAAACGTTGACCTTTTGAAATTGGCTTTTTTACTCCTTTTTTCTTGTCATCACTCCAAGATTTCCCTTTAGTGTGGGATGTATGTATGTATGTAAGACTCATCCATGTAGACGATATTTATTCCTGTTTCGCGAAATTTGCGTATTTTATCGAGGTATTCCATCCGTTTGAGACTTACATCGTGCTTTTCCATTAGAAGTTTTCGATTATCTTCCATTTTAGTGAACCGAAATCCCATCTCGTGAAGTATTTTTCTCAACGTCTTTTCAGACCCATTGTAATTAATAGCTTCAGATAATTTAGCTTTTAATGATTTTATTGTTGGCAGTTCATTAAATCGTAAGTGAAAATCATACACCATTCTTCGAACAACATCATAATCAAAATCGTCCATATGCAAACGAAATTGCTTTTTTGGTCTCCCTTTTTTTGGAGTGCTGAACTTTATTTCAGTAGAATGTGTTTCAGTACTGACTTCGTTTAATATATTGTTCAAAGTTCTTCTTGAAATTCCAGTGGCATTTGCAACTCGCTCTTGAACCTTCTTAAAATAACAACTTACATTTTTATCTTCATTTTTTTTTAATCTGTCACTTTCGGTTACAAAATATTTATAAACATTGTAGATAATTTCGCGTGACTGACCTCGTAAAGGTTTCCCTCTTTGTCCTAAAGATGCCATTGTGCAATTTTAAATTATTTAAATTTGGGGGTGTTAACAACTCTTAATATATATTTTGAACTGGACGCGACCGCACTTTATCGCACTTGAACAACGACTGACAAACGTCACATAGGTAGTGTGCGACAGAGATAACGCTCTACGAAGCCGAAATTAGCCGATTGTCTCTTTCCAAAGGTCGATGTGCAATATTTATTGCCGGGTACTGTAAGTATTTTTGGATTGCCAAACAGTCAGAAAATTGATACTAGTTGCTCGTTCTAAACAGTAGGTTTCTATAACGAAGAACAAGTAGGTATAGTATAGCAAAATGGGTTGGCCTTAAAAATATATTTTTTCAAATGAATAATTAAATAAAAAATTACGACGTACCGTGTAATTATTTGTTTTAATATTTTTTATATCAATGGGCTAGTATTTGTGCTTAATATATAAAAAAAAATGATAAATAATAGCAAATTCAATTCATTCGTAGGGCCTACAAATTTGAAAACGACGACGCCAGGTAAATACTAAAGAATACGGAAACATAAAATTACGCAAAAATAGGACAGAGCAAGATTAAAATATGATGTTTGCATTATTATAAAGATAAATAAACTCGTAATAATTGCATAATATGCAGAGACTGCAAGTTGAATCATAAGATAAGATATGAATTCAACGAGACGACACAAGTCTTCGCTATTTGTCCATCATTCTGTCACTGACCTATATATATTTTTTTTTTTTTTGGGGAGTGGGAAATCATCAAATGACTTCTCCCGCCGTAAAGGCAGCGGGAGGGCGTGTCAGACTTTTACTGACTAAAACCCACTCATGTTCCTTCGATTGCCCCTTATGTTCCGGGGTCACGGTAACTTTTTATAAACATTCCGCAACCCCGGCAGGCGTTGGCCCTGTTGGGCCCCTTCCTAGACTGACTCTCCTTGCGGCGCGCGAACACTAACGCGCCGCCGCAATGGGGCCATTACTGGCACTCCATTGCGGCCTCGGTAGTCGCGGCGGCAGCGGCGGACGCGGCAGCAGCGGGGACGGCGGGGGCCGCGGCAGCAGCGGGAGCGGCGGCGGCAACAGCGGGAGCGGCGGCACAGGGCTTCCCTCCCTTTCCTCTGGTCCTGGCGGGTGGGGCGCAAGCCTTGCCCCCAGCCCGGTGATCGGCCGGCTTGCCAGCTGCCGCACATACGGAGCAGGCGCGGCGATGCACGAGCCGGCTTTGTGACCGGGCTGACCGCAGCGGAAGCAGTCACCGCTGCGGTCTACCTCCGAGGTGCAACGGACACCAACATGGTGTCCCACCTGGCACCTGAAACACCTCAAAGGCCTGGGCTCCAGCAGCTTGACCTGCGCCGAAGTCCAGTCTCCCACCAGGAGTCTGTGGCCCTTCCCCGCAATTGCCTTTGCGGCCGGTATGGGGCAACTTACGATGACCGCTCCCAACCCGGAGCGGTCGAAGCGGATGGCGCCCACCCGCACGTCGCCAGCAGGACAGCTCCCCGCCTTGGTGACGGCGGCCACCAGCTCCTCGCTCGTGACGGAGTCGTCCAGGCCCGTGACGCGCATATCAATGCGCATTGTAGGCCTGGACACTCGCACCTCTTCTGCCTGGAGCGACGCCCGCAGCCTCTCGGCCAAGGCATCGGCGACGGGGCCGCTGGCCACCCCTGGGACCTCCAGCATGCGGGCTCCGGTCGCCGTGACCCGCAGCCGCACGCCCTCCGCCGCGCCGATCTCGGCCAGGTTGACCGCCGCTTTCGCCTTAGCCAATACCGCCCCGTAGGTCACCCCCTTCTTCACCGCGTCCGGCTGCAGGGTGATTACCACCGCTGCAGACTTAGGGGCGCGGAGCCTGGCCGCGAGGCTCTTGGCCTTGCGGCGCTCTTGCCGCCGCTGCCGCTTCTTGGCGGCCCTAGCCGCCTTGGCCGCCTTTTTTTCCTCCCCGGCGACGCGCCAACCGGGTTCGGTCGGAATCTCGGCATCCGTGGGAGGAGGGGGAGGCGGTGAGGAGCGCTGCGCAGCTGCGCACGCTGCGGGTGCCCCCACCACTCTAGGCTTCGCCGCCTTGCCCTTTGCCGGCTCCGGCGCGGCAGCACGCCTCGACGTCCCCGCCACTGGTGCCGCAGTCACAGCGGCAAACGATGCCGCTGGCTCTGCCGCCGTCGCCGCCGGGACCGCTCGACTGGCCGCGAGCGGGGGCCGGAAGGCAATGCCTTCCAGCACCGTGAACCGGCGCTGGAGGTCTGCCATGCCCTGCACCAGGGTCTGTATCTGGGTCTGGAGCACCTCCATAGGCTCCTCCGTGCGGGTACCATCGCCCCGGAGCCCGGCCAAATCCGCGCGCAGCTCGCCATTCTCTCTGCGGAGCGCCTCTATGTCCGCCCGCATTGCGGCCAGCTCCTGAGACGCCGGCAAGCTGGCCTCCTCCAACACTGCCTTTAACGAGGCGGTGGCCTCGACGATGGCCTTGTCTTTTGGCCCTTTCTTCCGTTTGTAGGCCACCGACGTCAGCGCCGCTCTCACCACCCTCTCCAGTTCGGTCTGGTACTCCGTGGCGCTCGTCACGGCGGCTGGCTCATCCCGCGGAGCTGGCGCAGAAGCCGCTCCGGGGTGACGCCCCTCCAGGGCGAGCCTTTCGGTTCGCCGCGCAGCCTCCTGCGCGGGGAGCTTACGCCCCCCTCCTCCAATCCGGCCCGCACCCCGCCTGCTGGTGGGGATTTTGGGAGCCGGAGCCATCACCTCACTGTCGGAGGACGACGACGCGCCCTCCGACATTGTCCGCTTCCTGCTGCGGTCTCTCCGCCCACGCCTCGGGCTCTCTGAGCTCGAGCTTTCTGAGCTCGGGCACATCTTCGCCTACCGCACTTCCTTCTTCCTCTCCTTCCTCTCTTTTTTATTTTTCTTCGGTTTGGTGTCCATACTTGATCCCACGAGTATGGGGGTTTTAAAATGTACACCCAGGGTAATCCCCTGTCCCTAGGCAAGTGTACATTTATAACCCAACCAGAGAGTCCACCGGTTCCCTGGCTGGGGGTGCGCTAAAGACTGATGCGCCATCCATAATAGATGACACTACTCCTCAGCCATTCGTACCTTCGCCACGCACCAGAACTTGGTATTAGAGGTAATTTTTTTATAGAGGTTGTCTTCCTCGCGGCCCGGGCGGTTAAGCCAAGGCCCTCGACCCCCGTCGAAAGTCAGAGACATGACCGTAACAGTCTTCGGGGCTACGAGATCAACGGGGGCAGCTAGGGATGACGACCCCCAGCTGCCTGCTCTGCGGCAGGGTAAGTGCACGCAGAGCCCGTTTCCCGACTCCAACACACACTGCCCTCTGCTACTCAGAGGGACAAGTGGTGGAGTCCTCCGCGACAGAATATTGGCAAGTGGGCAACGAGACCCCACAGGCACAACGTACCCAATGACGAGTCGTTGCCCACCTCCCAGGGTGCACCGTCCCTCGGACTGGCCTTCGCCCCGGAAGGATCCATAAGCGAACTCCAGCCCTCGGGCACACGAGGAGGTTTTCTGTCCAAGCACCCCACTGACCTATATCTCATGATTGGTAACAGATAGAGTTGAAACTAATCAAGTAATAATGTCTGTATTTTCGTTGTCTGTATAACAAAAAATAATAAAATAACGGTTACGTATATAAAAGGTGGTCTCTTTCATTTCTTTCCTCTTTTATAAGAAGCGTGTTTTTTTCCTCATGTTTGACTGAATCTTAATAATATTGCAAACGGCTTGCAGTTAGCCTTTTTTATGTCTTATTAAAAAACACAAAAATACCAATACTAATGAGATATAGCTTGTCGATTACTGTCCTCGTTCTACAACCTAATTTGTCCAAGGTATGTACATGACATCAATATTTCTAGGACAATTGAATTGTCTAATGAAAAGTGTAATTTAATGACATCTACACTAATATTATAAAGAGGAAAACTTTGTATGTTTGCTTGTAATGAATTGGCTCAAAAACTACTTGACAGATTTTAAAAATTCTTTCATTATACGAAAGCTACATTATCAACGAGTAACATGGGCTATATAATATCACGCTATGTCGCACGGGAGCGAAGCAGTAACCAAAAACCTAATGTAACGTGGGTGAAACCGCGTGGAACAGCAGCTAGTAGTCAATAAAATACAAAATTAACAACAATTAAGGTAGTCCTAGTGTTCCCTTTTGATATTAAAGAGCCACATTACTTCTGAGCTTGGTTTAAGAAACCGAAAACCTCACAGATTGATCTGTGAGACTCTTTTGGATTTTTTTCATTAATTTTGTATTTTTAGGTGCCTGCAGGAAGCAATTAAGATTACAATTAATAATATTTTAAGTATAAAAATTTTGTTTTTTTGGAAGGAAGTAGCAAAACATCGTGAACATTGGAAGGAATGGAGGGAGGCCTTTGTCCAGGAATGGGACAAAGCAGGCTAAAAAAAATGTAAATGCTTGCAGAAATACGATGCTTTGTATTGAGCAGAAAATCTTCCCTAAAAAGTTTGAATCAATTTACAATACCGCAGGGGTTGCAGAATAGTTATAACAGTTTACAGTGACCCCGGAACATAAAGGGCAACCGAAGGAACATGAGTGGGTTTTAGTCAGTAAAAGTCTGACTCGCCGTCCCGCGGGACGACATTTGATGATTTCCCACGAACCAAAAAAAAACTGCATTACCGCAGGTATTTAAAAAAAATAATTAAGTGGCATATTTGTATAATTTTGATTATTGCTTAAGACTTTCGTCATGTCGTGTAGTGTGGAATATGTCTCCGAAAAAAAAAATTACTTCCTTGGTAAAAAAAAAATATCTATAGGTTCTACAACAACGTGACTGTCTGCAAAAAAGTCGATTATCTCCAGCCTACAAGAAGTTGCCGAATAAAAAGTAGCCTCCTTGGGGTTCAAGTTTCATTCAAATTAGTTAAGAGGTTCAGCAAGGAAAGTGAAACTGGCAAACATAAATATAGCCATACATATTTTAAGCACAATTATTTAGTATGTAATAATCGATTACATTATTACTACTTACAGTTATTTTGTAGTATTCACAGAGTACTATAACTGGTCCTATCAGGAAATGGTGGGTTTTTGATACGATTCCGTCTGACGCAAACGCTACCAAAACTGACGCACAAAACATCGGAAAACCGAGTTCAATCTTTATATAATTACTGTACAAATACAATGTATGTATGTTGATTGCATTAAATATACTAGGTGTATTATTGGCCTTGTACAACCCTAGGAGATGATTCTAGCCATGAAAACAAACAACTTTTATTACTAACTCTGAAATCGTGAAAGAAATATCAGCTGTTTCTTACAAAAGTTCAATGCCCTCCCGACCATTTATGTATGAAACAGCTGATATTTTTTTCTAAGTTTCAGAGTTGGTTCCATGATAAAAGTTGTTTGTTTTCATAAGTAGTAATGAAAGCCTTTTTTTCTAATATTTACTATTGATGTTGTCTACAAGGATTCTTTTGTTCACAAACTAAACAAAATGTAAGATAATGCATCTTTCTCTTTTCATTTCATTTCCGATATAAATTAATTTGACAGGATGTATTTTTTGTGGCTTTATTTTGAATCCCGTATAAATTATATTATTAGTTCTTAATTTAACAGGTTTCAATATATATTTTTTAAATATGCACTAAACCAAAGTTTAATTTAGTGTGTAAGAGAATCAGCAACATAATCACACAATCTATTATGAGGGATGACCAATACTGTTTTTCTATTCAACACATACTGCCGTTAAACCAAAATTAACGTAAGCGTACCGCGGGCACGAATAGTCTATAATAAATTGTATCGGAAGTAAACATTATGGCTATTTAGCGGACATATATACATACATATTGATATAGATATAGATTTGATAGCAGTTCCTTTGGCAGGAAGCTATCAGAAGGTTATTCCGTAGTTAAAAGGTTATGATTAAGATTGTCGCGCCAGCTGAGCCTCGATTTAGTTAGTACAATGCGGAGCTCGAGTGGAGTCGCCCTGAACGGAGCACTTTTGGTGACTCTCAGGTGAGGACGAAGTGACTTTGTGATTCTTTATTAGTTTGTAAAGTGAGGTGATTTTTTTAAAGTGAATTGTTTTTGAAGTTCTTAATTGGTGTGGCAACAGAATTGGAGTGTAGCGAAATAATAAGTTACTTGTTATTGGATAAGATTGTTTTGGTGTTCTGTTAATGACCTTGGACGTGTTTGTGTTATTTTTTTTATGAAGTTTCGTGTCAAAAATAGAATAACGGAAAGTTTGTGGAATTTCTTCCTGCTTCCGTTTGTCATTAGATTTTGTTGGGGTTCCGTACTCGAAGGTTAAAAACGGGCCTCTACTAAGACTTCGCTGTCTGAGCGTCTGTTTGTCTGTCACCAGACTGTATCTCGAGAACCGCGATATCTAGAAAGTTGAAACTTACACCAATGAAGTATTTCTATTGCCGCTATAATAACAAATACTAAAATAATATTTTTGAAGAGGGACCAACAAACGTATTTTTTATGCAGTTTTTTCCCTAGAATGATTTTTTTTTTTGGTGAGTGGGAAATCATCCAATGACTGCTCCCGTCCTGGGTGCGGCGGGAGGGCGTGTCAGACTCTTACTGACTAAAACCCACTCATGTTCCTTCGATTGCCCTTTATGTTCCAAGGTCACGGTGACTACTATACACATTCCGCAACCCCGGCAGGCGTTGGCCCTGTTAGGCCCCTTCCTTTCCCTAGAATGATATGGTACCCTTCGTGCGAAAGTTCGACTCGCACTTGACCGATTTTCTTAAGAATATCTGCCCATATTTTGCATAGATAGATGTATATATAAAGTGGTAGTCTAATCAAAGGCGATAGGTGGAAAATTGTGTAAATTGTAAAGTTAAAGTTTTCAGAGTTAAGACAGGTGCTTAATTATGTCTGTATGGTCCCTTGAAATCAGTACAGTGGGAGTTATAATAATATAAAATACTAGCTGTCCCCGCGATTTCAACCGCGTTAAGTTAGGTTTTTGGTTACTGCTCTGCTCCGTCGGGTCAAAGCGTGATGTTATGTAGCCCTTGGCTTATTCTGTTGTATAAACTATATTTCTGTTAAGTTTCATGAAAATCTGTTCAGAAGTTTTTGCGTGAAAGAGTAACAAACATAAATACATACAAATCTTTCCTCTTTATAATATTAGTATAGAGAGGACTAATTTCCTGTTTTGTATTAAGCTTTCTAATGACAAAGCTGTCAGCAAGGTAAGCACCTTTATCACAATTAAGGAAATTGACAAATAAAAAAATATTTTTTTCTGGGTTTTTGTAAGTTCATTATCTTGAACCTAAAGTAACATCCTCAAGGATGTCAAACAAATTAAGTACCTTGAACTTAAAATAATAATGTAGAACATTATTGAACCTAAGCTACCTCTTAATAAGACGTAAGGATTATGAAGGGTACTTCGTTGCAATATAACACCAACAATAGGTGTTTAATATTATTTACTGATAAAAAAAATATTTTTGTTGCAAAGCACCTGTAGGACATCGCATTTAGTGAATTTTATTTCTTTACAAACTTTTGAGGGTTGAGAATTTGAGATGTTTTTATTTCTATAAGAATTAACATTCGCTTACATGAGAAATATTTAAAATTAACATAAAACATAATAGGTGATATACAGTAAAAGTGTTGGCAAAAACTAATACGGGTCAGAGCCCGTACGTCCCCTAAGATTCGCACCCTGTGCCCATTCGTCCCCTGGAACTTTTGAGGTGCCTATTCGCCCCCTGAAGAATATTTATTTTAATTCATTCTTCTAATATAAGTACATGTATATAGTCCTGGTACAGTCGCGCAGAAAAGGGTAAAATAAAAATATAATAGTATTTCAAATAAGATTAAGTTTAATAAAATGCCTCTAGGCTCTAGGCATAAAGTCAGTCTTCAAAATAATTAATCGATTCGTCGATCGATCGTTTTCTATTTACCACTTCACGTTACTGCGCGCCTAGTACTTTGCATTGATTAAGGTGATCTTGTGAGAAAATTAAGGAATACAGTGAATTTTAAATTTTCGTACATGACTACTTCACGTTACTGCGCGCCTAGTAATTTGAATTGATTAAGGTGAGAAAATTAAAAACACAGTGAATTTTAGATTTTCGTACATGACTACTTCACGTTACTGCGCGCCTAGTACTTTTGTTCTCTTAAGTTTTCAATCATTAATACCCGTTTTTTAACAAGCCATTCGTAAAGAGACAATATTACATCGTAAGCCTATCGACAGGTTACATTATTATCATGACGGATTATCATTCATCGTAGCTCTTTTTTCAATGATCTGTTATGATTTATTAAATTAATTGCGTTAATAAACTGTTCACAAGTGTACTATGTTAACCGTTTTTAGTTAAAATATAGGTGATTTTATCTCAGGGGACCAATAGGCACCTGAATAGGTGCCGAATCTTTAACTTATATTGTGTATATATTAGAGGAGACGAATGGGTACCTTAAAAATAATATTTTTATTAAAATATTAATTGGTCCCCTACCAGGAGACCAACGGGCACCTATATAGGGGCCGAATCCACAACTTTTATGCTGGGGGACAAATCTTAGGGGACGTACGGGCTCTGACCCACTAATACTGTACTACCTACTACTATTTACTATAACTACTTCATTTTTTTTTACATAAATGTCCTCTTGAAGTTCTAATGGATGTTTACTGCTTAACCGGACTATCCAGTGGATGCCAAGAGTGAATCTAGGCTTCCAGCCAGAGCGAAGACTTTTAACTAAACGACTGAGCTAAGAGTCTCCCGCGGGGTATGGACCACGGCTTAGGGCGTCCTTGATGGGCGGGAAAAGGACAGGCTGGATCTGTCTTTGATTATTTAGGGGTGTATTTAAAGCTACTGGCTCCGCGATAAAACTATTTAGTCGGAGTTAATTTTATTTTTAGGGTTCCGTAGTCAACTAGGAACCCTTATAGTTTCGCCATGTCTGTCTGTCTGTCCGTCCGTCCTCGCTTAATCTCTGTGACCGTTAGCACTAGAAAGCTGAAATTTGGTACCAATATGTATATCAACCACGCCGACAAAGTGGTAAAATAAAAATTGGAAAAAAATGTTTTATTAGGGTAGCCCCCCTATATGTAAAGAGAAAAGTGTTTTTTTTTAAACTCAACCCTGACGTGTGATATATTGTTGGATAGGTATTTAAAAATGAAAAGGGGTTTACTAAAATCAGTTTTTGATAATGTCAATAATATCGGAAATAATCGCTCCCAAAGGAAAAATTAAAGCGTCCCCCCCACCTCTAACTTTTGACCCGTAGGTTTAAAAAATATGAAAAAAATTTGGAAAGTAGAACTTTATAAGTACTTTCTAGGAAAATTATTTTGAACTTGATAAAAAGAACAGTTTTTGTACAAAAAAGACAAAAAGGTTGTACAAAATAATTTCTGCGTACTTAGTATGTCAACGTAACAAATAGCTTTTTTTTTAACTTATAAGTGGGAAAATACGGACCCTACATTGAGCGTGGCCCGACACGCTCTTGGCCGGTTTTTTTTATATATTTATTTAAGGCACATCAACAACACATACACAAACATGGTTATTTTACATTTTATAGGTCTTATTCTAGTGTTAGTGTCAATAATAGACGTGAACAGCATTCGCATAAAAATAAGACTTACATTATGAAAATTAATATTCTAAATTACGAAATGAAAAACAAGATACAATAACAATAAATTAAATAGAGGATGTCTTAGTCAATAATTATTGGATATAAGTAATGAAATAACTTTATGGTTATGTATTATTTTGTGTTATAGCTTGCTTCAATTAGCAAGGGGGAGCTTAGGAGTGAATTCTGGGGTGAGCAAATACTCCTTTCCGGATGATTTCATATTCGGAGTGGCGTCGGCCGCATTTCAAATTGAAGGAGCATGGAATGAAGGCGGTATGTTTGGTTTTATTCTTTTAACTATTGAATTATCATACAATTCTTCTTTATTTGTTTGTCTTGGACATCACTGATATTGGTAAAGAAAAATAAATATAGAAAACCTTGATTTTTTTAATATTTCTGGACCCTCGTTGATCAATCAACGATTTTCAATTGTTCAATGATCGTGCTTTTTTGTATGTGGAGAACCGTGGTGTAGATAGAGGCTATGCAGTGGGACAAGAATAGTCTGATGTTATTTCTCGTTGTCCCATTGATAAAATAAATACGTAAGATATTTAACGGAAGAAAAAAATGTCAGTATCCAGGGCCGTCAGAAACCGAACGATAGTTGTCAGATAACAATCAACATTTCGATCAATACTTCTACAAGATATTTTTTATAATACTTGTTTTATTTTTATTCACAGGCAAAGGGGAGAGTATGTGGGATACATACATCCACAAACATCCCAATTATACCGTGGATCGTTCAAACGGTGATATTGCTGCAGATTCTTACCATCGCTTTAAGGATGACATTGAAATGATCAAAAGCATGGACGTTAATTACTATAGATTATCCATTTCGTGGCCGAGGTAAGATTTGAATAAAACAGACACTTTTTTATTCGTGCTTTATGAATATTTTAGTAGTACCTGAAAGGGATAGGAAAACGTGTACGGCTATTAAAAACTACGTACGTTTTTGTCATAATCCACGATATCGCGGTAAATTAATATTCGGAAAATAACTGAGGGATTTTTTATTGAAAAATTTAAAATTCTTTGTAATTAAAATTAAATACTTTATACGGGACTGTGAATACAAAATAATGACAATATTTATTGTGTATTTTATGATAGAAGATTATTTTTATTCTGATACCAATAAATATAAATATTTAAGTATCAGAGCGAACATAAAAAGGATTTTGAAGAAAAAGATTTTAATATTCTTGTCTACTCTGATGCTGAATGTCCAATTGTCCATTTAGACCAGCTATTCTTGACGGTTTCACCCGCGTTACGGTAGTTTTTTGGTTACTACTTCGCTCCCGTGGGACTTAGTGTGATATTATGTGGCCTATGTTACTCAGGGATAATGTATGTATCTATCTAATGAAAAAAGATTTTTTGGAATCGGTCCAGTAGTTTTTGAGTTTATTCGTTACATACAAAAATACGAGCCTGTTGGACTAGTAGTTACTGACCCTGACTGCTAAGCCGGAGGTCGTGGGTTCGATTCCCACCCAGGACAAACTTTGTGAGATGAGCATGACTGTTTGTTCTGTGTCTGGGTGTTATATTATTTTATCTATATGTAAGTATGTTTATCAGTTGTCTGGTTACCATAGTACAAGCTCTGTTTAGTTTAGGATCAGATGGCCGTGTGTGAGTTGTCCCAATATATTTAAGATACATATATAAAAATACAAATCTCTCCTCTTTATAATATTAGTATAGAAGTATAGACTAGTTTTGGTAACTCATTTTTGTGGGGTCAAATCCTGGCAGGTGCCAATAAGTTATTTTCAATTATATACTTTCTCAAGTTTATCTTGAATATCACAGACATCGATAAACCCGTCTAGAAGTGATTTCATACTAATATTCATACTAATATTATAAATGGGAAAGTGTGTCTGTCTGTCTGTCTGTATGTTTGTCTTTCTTTCACGGTAAAACGGAGCGACGAATTGACGTGATTTTTTTAAGTGGAGATAGTTGAAGGGATGGAGAGTAACATAGGCTACTTTTTGTCTCTATTTAACGCGAGCAAAGCCGCGGGCAAAAGCTAGTTCTTTATAAGTCTCTAATTGAGAACAGGCCTTTGTCCTGAACTCGACCATTAATAACTTTATAATTAACAAAAGTAGTCGCTCTTAAAATATAATATGATAATAAAATAATTATAGTTTATTGATCTTGGCCAAAAATTCCGTATCGTTGACTCTAATAAAATTCAAGGTCACATAATTAGAATCAAATAGTGTCACATGTTTTTATTTATAAAACTAGCATATAGGTAAACATTTTGTATAATAAATGGTTTTTTAATAAATTTGCATTTAAATGGATACGTTTAGAGGTAAATGACGCTAGTTATTTTGCGAATTTATCAATTTCCGTAAAAATTGGCAATTAACTTATTCCCGCATGAATGCAGCCTTGTTGATAGTTATTCTTCAATGAATATTTAGGTTATTTTTTGCATTGACGTAAATAATTTTATTTTAGTATGTATTCTCCCTATTTGTTTAAGGTTAATCAAATTATTAGTTTACATGAACTCAAAAGAGTCGTAACATCGTTTTGTATAACCTTGTTTCATGTTTAGGAAAAAAATCTTGAACCTACTTCAAACATTGAAAGAGATATGTTTATTTTAATTGCACTTGGCATACTTCTTGTTATTTTTAACGAATCAAACAAGGCTATCGCAAAGGATATTTAATTTCGTTGACGAGTTTATTTATAGTTTTTTTTTTATCGAAAATACTGACGTATCTATTATTTAATTTTTACGCAGTTATCATAATGTCTCTTAATAATAATATTTTTTTTCTGGTGAGACGTGGAACATATTCAAGGACGCTGTAACACATATAATTAATAAAAATGTAAACAATAAACCGAAATGAAAAATATGGCAATAAGACATAATAAAGGACAACCTTGTGCTCGCGGCTGTATTGGGTCACTTACCTATGACACAGCCTATGATAAGAACGCGGAACATAAAGGGCAACTGAAATAACATGAGTGGGTTTTAGTCAGTAAAAGTCTGACACGCCCTCCTGCCGCACCCAGGACTGGAGAAGTCATTTGATGATTTCCCACTCCCCAAAAAAAAGGGGGATATTTCAAGATTCTCGGAAATTTGTATTATTTAAGTAATCATTCTCACTGCCTATTAACTTACATTACCATTACCAAATATTTTACCCAAAACTAATATATTCATGTTTCGCAGAATACTTCCCGACGGCACGGACAATTACATAAGCGAGGACGGCGTAAAGTACTACCGTACATTGTTTGAAGAACTCCTAAAAGCCAACATCACTCCTGTAGTTACATTATTCCACTGGGACATGCCCACGCCACTAATGGACCTCGGCGGGTGGGCTAATCCAACAATCGTTGATTATTTTGAGGACTACGCTAGAGTTGTGTTCAATCTGTACGGCGATATAATCAAAATGTGGACTACGCTTAACGAACCTCATCAGCAGTGTTATAATGTAAGTGTCAATCACTATAATATAAAACAAAGTCTGTCCCAATATCTTTAAAACAACGCAATGGATTTTGATACGATTTTTTTAATAGATTGAGTGATTCAATGGTTTATATATATAATACACGCATATTATAGAAAGGGAAAACCGGGATTTTCTTGGAAGGACATGTAAACCTCGTGGCTGAGCCGGGTCGCTAGTCTATATATATAAAACAAAGTCGGGTTTGTTACAACACTTATAACTCGAGATCGGCTAGACCAATTTTCATGGTTTTTGGTTCGTTGGATTTGTCCCCGCCCCGAATAGCAGAATACATCTTAAAAATAATGAAAAATCGACGAGAACATAATTATAAAAGATGAATCATTTTCTAATATAGTTAATTATAAATTCAATTAAAGATTGAAAACTTAAGAGAACAATAGTACTAGGAGCGCAGTAATGTGAAGTGATAATGTGAGAAAATTTAAAATACTGAGATACTTAGTACTTAAATCAATCAAAAGTACTAGGCGCGCAGTTGTGTGAAGTGGTTAATAGAAAATGTGAGCGCAATTTTAAGAAAATATATGTTTATGAACTTAAATAAAATCCATCCATACTAATATTATAAATGGGAAAGTGTGTCTGTCTGTCTGTCTGTTTGTCTTTCTTTCAAGGCAAAACGGAGCGACTAATTGACGTGATTTTTTAAGTGGAGATAGTTGAAGGGATGGAGAGTAACATAGGCTACTTTTTGTCTCTTTTTAACGCGAGCGAAGCCGCGGGCAAAAGCTAGTATTAATATAATTCAAGAGCTAATACAATGTAAATGTCATCGCAATAGCAAATGTGCTCGGGGTATGGAGGAGTTCCAGTAAATTGCTGGTAGGTCCTTACTGAGTACTGTGGCCTATTTACTGAGTGTTCAAAACACAACCATTTTATCTTCTCCGAGTTCAAATATTGGTCTGTAGCCATACCCTGCTCTCAGGTCACCAATCCACCATAACATTTCTTCGCGGCCATTCCATGTAGAATTTTCATGGCCAACAATTAAGTCCAACATCAACCGGCATTTACCTTGGGTAAATCTTTGCATATTGCATAATAATAACGATAGTCGTTTGGTGTCTTTTTTCATATAAGGTTTTTCTAAGGCGTTGAAGAGTTCCAAAGGTCCGGGTCTCAGGATTCTGACATACGTAGAGTGAATAATAATACCAGCCTATTATTGTCCCCCTGCTGGGTATAGACCTTTTTAGGGTTCCGTAGTCAAATGGCAAAAACGGAACCCTTATAGATTCTACATGTCTGTCTGTCTGTCCGTCTGTCTGTCTGTCTGTCCGTCCGTATGTCACAGCCATTTCTTTCCCAAAAAAATATAAGAGCTATACTGTTGAAACTTGCTGGATGTATTCTGTGAACCGCATTAAGATTCTGATACAAAAATAGAAAATAAATAAAAAAATACATAGAACTTAAACTCTAAAATTTTTTTTTCATCATACCCATATTATGTGTGGGGTATCTATGGATATATATATATATATACATATCCATAGATACCCAAAGGTAGTAGGTATATGCCAAAATGGAATAGAGAGAAGTGTACTTGGAATAAGAAGGAAAGATAAAATAAGACTAAGTAAAATAAAAAATGAAACCAAATTTAAAGATGTAACAAAATTATGTAAGGCACTGAAATGGAAGTGGACAGGACATATGCTGAGAGAGAAAAATGAAAAATGGACTAAAATAGTTTCAGAGTGGTACCCCAGAGATGGAAAAAGAAATAAAGGTCGACAAATAAAACGTTGGGAAGATGACATCAAGAAAGTGGCCGGCCCAGAATGGATCAGAATTGCAAGAGATAGAGATAAGTGGAAATCTTTGGAGGAGGCCTTTGTCGAAGGACAAGCTGTTCCTGAAAAACCGATCGTTCGTAACAAATAAATAAAAAAAAAAAAAAAAATTGTAAAAACGGATTACAGTAATAAAGGCTTATATTATTATTATTATTATCTATGGATAGGTCTTCAAAAACGATATTGAGGTTTCTAATATCATTTTTCTCCAAACTGAATAGTTTGCGCGAGAGACACTTTCAAAATGGTAAAATGTTGGTCCCCCCCCCCTGTAACTTCCAAAATAAGAGTATGATAAATAAAAAAAATATATATGATGTACATTACCATGTAAACTTCCACCAGAAATTGGTTTGAACGAGATCTAGTAAATAGTTTTTTTTAATACATCATAAACTATATATCGTAATTTACCTTTTATTCAATCAACTCAAATATAAAAATTAAAAGAAAACATTTAATTTCATAAACATAAACCTTATGCATAAACCGTAAGTGGGAACACTTATTGTGACGGACGGGAAACTACGGTACCCTACATTGAGCGTGGCCCGACACGCTCTTGGCCGGTTTTTTATTGGAGTGAATCGCACACCATGCTCGCTCACGTAATTAATTAGACTAGCTATACGATTCTGAACCATATGGTGACTTATTTAATAAGGATTACATAACTAGTATTATAGTATAGGAATACTATTGTTACGTTATATGGGTGACGAATCATCAATCAAATCTAATGCTCAAGGTTAACTTCAACCTGTTAAGAAAATTTTCTGTTATCTTAACTTAGTTTTGATTAACATTTGGATTACATTTAGAACACTTTTGACCGATCCATTAAATAACCTCGGTATTGCTTATTG
The DNA here is from genome assembly GCA_033675125.1 of Athetis lepigone. Taxonomy (NCBI): domain Eukaryota; kingdom Metazoa; phylum Arthropoda; class Insecta; order Lepidoptera; family Noctuidae; genus Athetis; species Athetis lepigone. The sequence continues at coordinate 8,258,532 of CM066226.1, read as the reverse complement.
TTTGTTTATTTTTTTTATTTGGTGGAGAAAAATCTTTTTCAAGTTAGTTAAACTGTTTTCTTAATTGTTCCCTGTTACAATAATATTATTATTATCGTCGTTCAAATTAGTTTTCATTCTTGTTTTTGTGTCATTACTGTCTTATTTACACTGATATCATTTTAATTACCATTTGTTATTTTTTTGCGGTCTAATATCCTGAACAACCTTTTTTTGTAAATAATAGTTCGGTTCACAATAAACATCACACTACGAACAGTGACGAAAACAGGTGTGTAATTGCGAAAAGCAGCTAATACGAAATTATATTATATAGATTATAATGAAATCCTGATTATGGGTAACTCAAAAACTAATTGTAGTTTCATGAGTACCTTAAAATAGTTATCCTAATTAATGCTGTAAATTCAAATCCTAATTAACTAATTGGCTTTGAAAATAAACATGTTTACGCCACTATTTAACAACTCTGTACCTACAGTGTTTGGCTAATAAATTAAATTGTATTCTATTCTATTCTAATGTATTAATTATTTTGCTATTTTGTTAAATTTTAGTTGTTGTAGATTTATAATTTAGTTTCTTAATTATAATACGTATTCTAACTATATAATACCCTAATTCCCTTTTGATGATTCAAAATTTATTTGGTTAATTTTAGGTAGGATTTCTTTATCTACTTCTTGAACAACAATAAAGATGCCAATAAAAGCAATTTATCCACATCTATTAGCTTCTTCTATTATTACTTAAATCTTTTTCTTTTCTTCAGGGTTACGGCCGTGATTATTTCGTGCCAGCATTAATGTCAAACGGACTTGGAGACTATTTATGCATCCACTACACTTTACTATCTCATGCTCGGGTTTACCGCATGTACGAGAAGGAATTTAAACCTTATCAGAATGGTAATGTGATTTATATTGCTATGAATGATTAGCAATTCACTTTCTTTGTCGTTTTAACACAGTTTTGTAATCATCTGTTGTACTATCTAATGGTTTACGACACTGTCGTATCCTTTATTGCTTGTAATAATTATCATCTTATGTTAATTGGATAACATTGTTATTTAATTGACTGCTTAATAAAATGTTTATAATTACTTTCAGTATGCACCTTGTGCCTTAATTCCACGAGATAATAGTGATATGTTTAATTATTTGTTTTTTAAGGTAAAGTAGCTATAACGCTAGATTCGTTTTGGGCAGACCCCAAAGATCCAAACAGTCCTGGAGATGTTCAGGCAGCAGAGGATTATCTCCAAATGCACGTGAGTACCTTGGATAACATTTACTGTAACATTTTAGACCATATCTCCTTAGGACAGGTTTCGCAACTTTGTCGAGCCAACGTGGTGACTAGAGCTACCAAGCAAGAAACACCAAAACAAACACTAGCGTTGACAGTTTCAATTTGGACATCGAAGAGTTTTCATCATAGAGAGTGGGAAATCATCAAATGACTTCAGCCGTCCTTCGTGTCAAACTTTTAATGACTAAACCCACTCATATTCCTTCGGTACACAGTTCCTTTATTATACGTACGTCGTAAACTCGTAAAAGAAAGGGAGAGGCAACCATGGTAACGAAACTGATGTCCTGACAAAATATTGCTTAAAGCTTGATGCATTTTTCTGGTTGCACCACCAGCCGGGGATGCCATCGCCGGCAACAGCTTGTATTGTCAGCAACAGTATGTCCCAGTGAAAAACCTTGCATGCAAACACATTTTGTTTTTTAGGCGACCCGAGTTTCGCAACCTGGTGCCCTAATAAGAAATGACTGTAACCTGTTGAGCTACTGATTACTGACCTGGGCTGCTAAGCCAGCAGACAGTTGAGTCAATGATCAACACGGACAAATCTTTGTACGATGAGCATTGTTTGTTCTGCGTCTGACTGTAATCTATTTATACAACACATGTGTTTATAAATTATATAAACATGTATACCTGTTTGCTGTCTAGTCACCAAAGTACAGGCTTAGTTCGGGACCAGATGGTTACGCGTGGGTTGTCCCTAGATATTTAGATATTTATTTCGCTTAGATAAACACAAACAAACACCTACATGTACTCCTTATTTTAGCTGAGTATACGTCAAGTTATATATTCGTCATTTAATAACATTTGGTAGGTCATAATCTGAAAAATCTAGAATTTTATATTTTTCAACTGCCAAGCGGACGAAAGCTAGTCTAAAATAATTAAATAAATAAGTTTTTACAACTCGTACAGGATCATCCGATCAAACAAACATACTCATCGCACAAGGATATGTTCTGGTTGAAAATCAACTCCACGACCTCCGGCATACCAGACAGGGCTACTATCCCATAGACCAACAGACCAGTAAAAGCTATTAATTGCATTTTTTTTTCAGTTGGGAGTGTTCGCACATCCTATTTACTCAGATGTGGGCGATTATCCTACTTTTGTTCGAGAACGGATTGACAATACTAGTCGAGAACAAGGCTTCGCTCGGTCACGTCTCCCATATTTCACAGATGAAGAGGTTAGAATATTTTGTACATAACAACAAACCATATAAAGTAATGAGATGTCACTCTATCTTTATTACGGTTGACTTTGGAGTGTCAACTATGTTCTTGTTTATTGGAAATATGAAACGAATATATTTAGCTTTCTCACTACTGTCACTTATAAGGCGACAAAAAAAGCGGCAAGATTGTCAATACTATAAATAATAACTTTATTTCATAATATGTAGTTGATTAATGTATAAAGCATACAAAACATATAGATTTTATGCTGAGCGTCTTTTCTTTTATATCATATACGCTATAAATATACAAATACTTGGATTTAATTGGTATAAAAAAATAAAGTTCATTTATAAACTTTCAGATTAAAGCTCTTCAAGGAAGTTCGGACTTCTTCGCTCTTAACCACTACACAACATTTTTAATGACTCCGTCATCCATGGAAGCAGATTGGAACGTTCCTTCGTGGGACCAAGATACCGGAGTCAGGATGGAACAGAACCTAAGCTGGCCCAGACCTGGTGCCGACTGGTTAACGGTAAGTTTTAGTAGGTGATCATTAAAAACTAGCGCAGTGCTGTGTAATTTTCTGTAGCATAAGGACCAGGCTTTACCAAAACGGAGACATCTTTTTTTGAGGATAGGAAATCAATCATCAGATGACTTCTTCCACTCTTAGTGTCAGACTTTTACTGACTAAAACCCGCTCTTGTTCCTTCGGTTGCTCTTTATGTTTCGGGGCCGCGGTAACTATTAGAACTGTTCGACAACCCAAAGAGATATCTCGTTATTTTTTTACATCACACCTTAGCTTTAGCGCAACACAGGTTATTTACAAGACATCGCCCCAACATCACCGTTGTGGAGGAGTCCGGAACTTATGCTGAATAATATCTGGATTGCCATTGCTAAGATATTAGCTGTCAACTTTCTGTTTTGGGTTCAATTAAGGTATTTATTTCTTTATTTGCATATATTTCTTGTCAATAAACAAATTGTTTTTACTAAATAAAAAACAGACAGGTGTGTAATTCATTCATGACTTAATTAAAATTAGGTTCTGTCCACGGAGGCTATTGAAATAAGTATATGAAAACAGTTTAAATATTTAATGCCATACTTTTTCTAAAATTGTATCATAAGAACATAATCTTTTTGTCGGTCGAAGGACAAAATAGCAAAGGAACAGCAAAATGGAAGATTTTTCTTATTCCAACCTAAACTTTTATTTATTTGATATTGATAAACAGAGATTTCAATTTCATATATTTACATGTCATACAATAATTATGGGCAATGCGTCATAGATGGCCTTTCTTTGATTTTTATTTAATTCAGCCATTATGTCAAAAATAACTTAGAGCCAGTGTCAATAGCAAGGCTATTGTCGAGGACTCGTACATAAGTTAAAAGGTACTAATTACTGTCACTTATGGAGGTCCATAATCCATTAAAAGTACTCATTAGCACTTCAAAATAATTTTAAATAATTATTTTTAAACAAATATGGGAACGTTATTTTTATTTTTAGCAAAATGCCAGACTACTAAACGAATTGCTTGTAATTATGTGAACTATACTTAATAATTCACATATAATTATTGTGAAGGTTATTTGGTTTGTTTTTCTTTTGTGGGTCTAATGGTTAGTAACTTTGGCTGCTAAGCTTTGGAGGTCGTGGGTTCGATTCCCACTCAGGACAAACTTTGTGTGTTTTTAGGGTTCCGAAGTCAACTAGGAACCCTTATAGTTTCGCCATGTCTGTCTGTCTGTCCGTCCGTCCTCGCTTAATCTCTGTGACCGTTAGCACTAGAAAGCTGAAATTTGGTACCAATATGTATATCAACCACGCCGACAAAGTGGTAAAATAAAAATTGGAAAAAAATGTTTTATTAGGGTAGCCCCCCTATATGTAAAGAGGAAAGTGATTTTTTTTTTTAATTTCAACCCTGACGTGTGATATATTGTTGGATAGGTATTTAAAAATGAAAAGGGGTTTACTAAAATCAGTTTTTGATAATGTCAATAATATCGGAAATAATCGCTCCAAAAGGAAAAATTAAAGCGTCCCCCCCCCTCTAACTTTTGACCCGTAGGTTTAAAAAATAATATGAAAAAAATCTGGAAAGAAGAACTTTATAAGTACTTTCTAGGAAAATTATTTGAACTTGATAGAAAGAACAGTTTTTGTACAAAAAAGACAAAAAGGTTGTACAAAATAATTTCTGCGTACTTAGTATGTCACCGTAAGAAATAGCCTTTTTTTTAAACTTATAAGTGGGAACACTTATTGTGACGAACGGGAAACTACGGAACCCTACATTAAGTGTGGCCCGACACGCTCTTGGCCGGTTTTTTTATTGCTATAGATATAAGATTTTCAAAATATACGGCACCGAAATTGGTTCTTCCGCTTAAAAGCTACAGTTAAATAAAAGGGCATTGACTACCGCCATATGAAATGCCGAAATTTTACAAGAAATACTATCAGCAATTTTATTTATATATTAATAGACAAAACGGTTGTCTACTAATTATAAGCCTGAAATAGACGATGGCGCTTAATAAAAGTATTCAACAACAGTTAAATGGAATACACCATATTGTTACTAAAAAAATTGCACCAAAATATTATAGACAAAATTGTTATTTACTAATTAAAGCCTGAAATAGGTATTGATGCCTGATGAAAATAGTCCTTAACCGATTGAATGCTCTTATTACAGACACAAATAGAAAATAATAAATAAATAATATACCTACTGGGACAACTCACACACGTTCATCAAGTTAAGCTCTGCTTAGAGCTTGTGTTATGGTAACCAGACAACTGATATACATACTTAAGTATATAATATTTATAAATACATACATCATACATATTATAGATAAATTACACCCAGACACGGGACAAACAATCATGCTCATCACACAAAGTTTGTTCTGGGTGGAAATCGAACCCACGACCTCCGGCTTAGCAGTCAGGGCTACTAACCACTACACCAACAGGCCCGTCAATAGCAAAAGAAAAGCATTGTATCTCGCGTAGATCTACGTCCTAGACACACTAAAGGTTAAATTGAGCTATAAATAAAATAAATACGTCCAATATTTACGACTGGCTTTAGGTATATCTATACATAAGTTAGATAAATATAGTGTCTATGTTTTTGTTAGTTATTCATACTTATAATCATAGAGTACCTTTGTTATTGTAACCAGGATAAAAACTCGTTTAATTTTATTATTTCGTGATCGGAATACCATTAATATAAGCTATTAAACTTTCATTACTTCTGGTTGTTTTTTGCGTCTAATTGTAATATAATACAACCACTGTTAAGTTAATAATAGTTACTAAAAAAAATATGTTTGCATTTTTTTACAGGTCAATCCGCCCGGCTTCCGCAAGCTAATCAATTGGATTCAAAATAATTATAGAATGATAAAGGAAGTTCCAATAATTATAACTGAAAATGGTCTGTGTGACTGGGGTCAGACAGATGATTATGAAAGAGTATCATATTACAACGACTACCTCTACCAACTACTACTGGCAATGTATGAAGATGGCTGCAACGTCAAAGGATATTTCAGTTGGACGTTAATGGACGACTTCGAATGGATAGATGGTTATTCGTAAGTATATGTACTGAATGTGAGATATGTATAATCGTATGTAGAATGTGGACTATTTCAGCAAGCTCTAAAGAAAGTTGTGTCGGCTACAGACAAGATGAAAATATTCGTGTACATGAGAAGTATTTTGTCGGAAAAATATCGTGGCTGTTGCACGTATGGCTAGTAAAAATTAAAATAATAATAAAACAATATTATTCGTAGAAGTCCGCAATGAAATTATCGCAGTAAGACTGTCAGAGTTCTAAAAAATTACACCCTTGCGCTCGCGGTTGCATCGGGTCACTTATCTATAATAAGAGTGTGAAGTAGCTATCCATCCTCCTTTTGATGGGTATCTAGCGCCCAATGAGTACTTACAATTAGTAATTAGTAAAAAATAAGTTCTTTTTCTTTTTCATATTTGAAATTAGAATCGAATACTGGATCGCTTCCTTCAATATGTCCCTCGTTGAACCACTCATGGTGTATTGTAAAGTTATTAGCTACTAGTTTTTGCCCACGACTTCGTCCGCGTGGATTTATAGTTCCCGTTCCCGGAGAATTTCCGGGATGAAAAATATCCTATGTCCTTTCTCGGGTCCCAGACTATTATCTGTACCAAATTTCATTCAAATAGGTTTAGTGGTTTAGGCGTGAAGAAGAGACAGCAGACAGACAGACAGAGTTACTTTCGCATTTATTTATAAAATTAGTACGGATATGTACCGAGCAGTAAGCGAAACTGAAACTTGTATAATCATAAAATACATGATGAAATACATGTTTAATTATAAAATACTACTTACCGAAGAGACATTATTATTTTCTGCGTTCCTGCATAATAAAAACCTTGACATACTGTACTGTATTAATAACCTATCAATAAATTGCGGTATCGAATCAATATATTTCTGACTTTAAACAGATATCGTGATTAGAAATCGGTTATCAATTCAACATACAGACAGTAATTTTTAGGTTACACTTGTTTATAAATGCAAAAATGAAAATGATATTATTTTAGTATTAGCCTGATTGATAAGGATTAGTATAGGCTATAATACATTATGCTACGACTCATGGGGACGGAGCAGTAACAAAAGAGCCATTTTCTGCGGAGGAAAGCTTAATAACTCCATAGAAGAAAGGGAGGGTACTTCACCCAAACCCTACATTGTCTTGAACCGAGGATCTAATAAAAATCTCATGTTGATTAGGTGTTCAGACGATATTTCAAAAAACATCACCATTGTTTGAAAAGTAGAAAATAAAATAGACGTAGAAATTGAAATATTAATAATTATAATACTCTATGATTACAATAATCAAAGATATGTATATTATATATATAGTACTGTATGGATACAATTATTCATGAAACGAATTAACACTTGCCGTTGCAGTTAGTAGTAGCTAGCGCGCAATTTGTTTGCATTTCATCTGTGTAGCTATCAAAATGAATATCTCATAAAGTCCTAACATAATGATTTTGACAAGCAATTAGCAATTCAGTACGCCGCCAATTACATCCATTAAATTTGTCTATTGTCACACGTAACAGAAAACATGACAAGTATTGTAATGAAACGAAATTGTTTTAAAAAAAGGAAATACAATCACTGTCGCACCTTACATTTTAAAGCTTTAATTTATTATTGTTCTTATTTTTATGTAAACACTTAGACTGACTTAAACAAATACATTTCTCAGTATATAAGTGTACAATAATTGACATTTTTGAAAAATTTATGTCTATGAACCGTTAAGTCACATATTTTTTGCCAGTCCTCTGACGTCACAGATAAGCAGCCTGTTTGTGATTGGTTAACAAGAAAAGGGCATCGTTGAGCTAGCTACCAGAAGTCGTGCCAACCGGTTATGAAGATGTATTCTGTTTATTTAGGTGATTTCAAATAATTAAATATTTAAATAGTTAAAATTCATAAACTTAGCGACTATTACAATGTATGCGACTGTACCTTTAAATTAATTTTGAAATCATTTTATCACCGGTCCTTTGAAACGTAGACGATTTTTGGTTACGGTCGAATGGTCCGCGGTCCCTTCGGTTTGGGCCGTTCAAACTAAATACCCGTACCGTTTGGGCATGAATAACATTTCCAAACAAATAAATAATATGCATACAAAACCGGTACTTGGTCGTAGTGTCGGAATGCAAATTAATTTGAAATTTCCAGCTCTCTATATTTACGAGATCTATTCAGCTCTGCAATTAATTTATTTGCAAAATGTTTGAATTGAATTTGTAAATATTGTAATTCAATCAATTAGTACTTCAGTTTTATATTTGTAGTGGTTGAAACATTATCTAAATTATTCGAAGTGATTACATTTTAAGCAAATTGATAGTAAATATCAGCTAATGAATATATTTGTATTTTGTGGTATTTGTAGTGGCAATTAGTACCGCAAAAAATATACACTTAGGCCCGGTGCCCACTATCGGCATCGGCACGGCTGAGGATTTTAGTTAATAAAAGCATTATAGACATTAACTTCATGGCAATATAGTAGAAATTTCTATGATATATGATTGTAGTAACAAAAATACCGCTTCGGTATGCTTGAGGCTACTGCATCGGCAATTTCTACTTTATTGCCATGAAGTTAATGTATAATGCTTTTTATTACCTAAAATCCTTAGCCGTGCCGATGCCGATATTGGGCGCCGGGCCTTAAGCTTCAGATAAGAGCAAAGCGCTTACGCATTTCAAAAAGGTTTTAATAAAAACAAAATAAATTGTCAAATCTATAATTACATCCCATACAATTTAAAACTCAATTTTTTTTTTCCTTTCTGATTTAGACTAACATCAATAATCAATTTTAGGCTAATTTTATTAATATTAATGTTTATTTTTCTTTTCTTATTTTTAGGGTGAAATTCGGGTTGTTCAAAGTTGACTTTGACAGTCCGGAAAGGACCCGAACGCCGAAGCTATCTGCACATAGTTACAGCAATATTGTACGCACCCGCCGGATCAACTTCGACTACATCAGGTCGCCCTTGGAGTTGAATAGATTACTACTGGAATAGATTATTACGAACTTGTGATAATAAATTATAAATAGTGATAGTATAATTTATGAAATACAACTAAGATGGATTTTATGTTTTATTTGTGTACTGACTTTACCAAGAGGTTTGTTTCGCCCAGTTTCTGGCTTGTGAAAGTCTGATAGGCAGTAGCTCTACGTAAAATACTGATAGAAAGTTTGACATCCACTGGCGAAAGCTAAAACTACTTACGTATTAAGAATTGTGACACCACGTGATTCTGAAATCAAGTTTATATCTCTCGAAGAGTAAGAATATGTTTGGCGTTTCAAATTTATATATCGTAATACTTCACCTCCTTCAATCCTGTGTTTGCGCAGACCTTTACTCTACTTGAACACTGAGTGTTTTTTTTTTATTTATCTGAGATTGTCCGCCGTGCTCGCAATTCGATTAAGGGAGTGACTTCAGATCTTTCCATCGCGTTTCGGCAACTTAATGAAATTTATTTATAAGTTTTCTAAAGTAGCCGAAACACGAATTATTAAAACTCTAGAAGTGAGAACATCATCATATTAGGCTTCAAATGTAAAATAATCAATCAAAAGATTGTTTCGGTTTCTATTTGTGGACTGAAACCGCCGCTTTGGTTTTACGCTGCAGCCGTACGGCAAGAAACGTGGTAGTGGTTATCAAAGTCAATTATTCAATTACAGATTCTAAGCCAGCCATATTTTACCAGTACGATTAAAAACAAAACTTTCTTTGCTCAAACGCAGTCTTAAAAGCAGTTATTTAACGATTGAAACAGACATTGCAAGCGGTATTCTGATAAATCCGAAATAAGATTTATTAGAATATGGCAGCCGTGTCGGTTACTATCTGATAGTTTCAGTTATTTGATTTTCTTCTACACGTATATTTCTGACCATCACGTGTAGAGAAAGACGTGTGAGAATTACAGATATTAGATGTTTAAAGTGGTGTATTGTGAATTGTGAATGATAAATTTAAGTTGAAATGACTTTATGTTTAAGTTGTTTCTTTGTACTTTAATCACAGAAAAGGAAAGAGTGAGGTTTGGCGTTTCGAAATTATGTCGTAATGGTACACTTTACCTATATCCTATTTTTTTTTTCGGTTCCGTTAGTTACGGAGCCCATAGGTTATTTCTACAATATTAAAAGTCAGGAACAAAGAATAAACTCATTTATAAAAAAATGAAAATGCAAATCCATAGAAACGTTTTTATAGATTAGTAGATACGACTAGAAACTAGCTCTATTACGCACTTGGTGTTAAATAATTTTAAACTGAAACAAATGTTGGATTGATAAGGTAAGTCACTGCATAGCCCGACCTTGCCCTCATTGGCTACTGCCATAGATTGCAAGAAACTTGTGTTTATAATATTGGAAATGGGAGTGTAGGATCGTATCACAAATACTGACTACTACTTGGAACGTGTTTTGAAATTCGAACCTTCGAGTAAATAATATCTGCGTAGAAAAATCTTCATGTAATTTATACAAATAACTGTTATATGTTTTATTATTGTTGTTTAATAGCTCTAAAAAAACTGATGTACTCGTACTAACATGTCAAACACCGTGCACGCTACAAAATTGTGATTATTAAGAGCTATTAAACAAAAAAAAACCGGTCAAGTGCGAGTTGGACTCGTGCAATGAGGGTTCCGTTAATTTGTTTTTTAGTGAAATAACTACAAATTTACGGTTTTCGGAGTTTTCCCTTTACTTGTGCTACATGACCTTGCTCCTTGCCAAATTTCACGATTCTGGGTCAATGGGAAGTACCCTATAGGTTTTGAGTTTTGATTCCCTTGAAAATGTCTAAATATGCAATATAAACCGCCGTATCTTTTTATTGCGTTGATTTAGAAACTTGATTTCTTCACTGCTTTGGGAGAAAGCAGATTTGAGTATGTGATATTAATTTCAGCTTGATATCTCGACGCGTTCTTAAGAAAAAGGTTCTTGACAGACAGACGGACAGACGGACGCCTGATGTGAACTAACTACAAATTTACGGTTTTCCGAGTTTTCTCTTTATTTGTGCTACATGACCTTGCTTCTTGCCAAATTTCACGATTCTAGGTCAATGGGAAGTACCCTATAGGTTTTGAGTTTTGATTCCCTTAAAAATGTTTAAATATGCAATATAAACCGCCGTATCTTTTTATTGCGTTGATTGAGAAACTTGATATTTTCACTGCTTTGAGAGATAGCAGACTTGAGTATGTGATATTAATTTCAGCTTGATATCTCGACGCGTTTCTGTGAAAAAGGGTCTTGACAGACGAACGGACGGACAGACGGACAACAAAGTGATCCTATAAGGGTTCCGTTTTTACCTTTTGAGGTACGGAACCCTAAAAAACAAACTGCAATTTTGGAAGACGGTGGCTTTGTTTCTGCTTCATGCACCAACTTCCAAATTTACTATCGTTTTTGTCTTTTTTACCCGACTGCGCGACGCAAAGGAGTGGTAATGTGTTTATCAGTCTATGTATGTATTTATCTATGTATGTATATAGTTTTAGCTTTCGCCAGTGGATGTCAAACTTTCATCCACAATTTTTCCACTTTGGGGATCGATTTACCAAAAATCCTTTCTAAATGGCTACGTGGACCAGTGGTTTGTTCTATGCGTTGAATCGTTCAATTGTCAGTCAATTAGTCAATTTACACATAATATATAATTGATGTACTTAACTTTGATTTAATCTTAACTCATTTATTGTAACATTATTGTCTTAAATGTAAATATCTAAGCACACCTTTAAGTGACAAGTTCACTGTAATAGCTTAAGCTTAAGGATTCAATCACTGTAAATGTTTTTGTGAACTAGTCATTGGAGTGCCATAATAAATAAAGAAATAAATAAATAAATCAAAGCAATCAAAGTTCATCATCAACGCAGAAAGTATGCCTGCACCTAGTTCACCGTATACCCAAGTTTCATTATTTGTGCGAAAGAAATAAACTTCCTAGCTTCTTAGAATTTTGAAACCATAATTGCAAACAGCTTTGAAACACATTATGTATTTCAAAGTCTTCGCTAGTAGAAAGTTAGGCCAGAAGTTAAATTGCCTTAGACGTTTCAGTCAAACAAGAAACAACTTCTATTATGAAGAGGCACTTTTCAACTAAAATACACCTAATCTAGAACTTAAAATTATGAAGAGGGAGACATTATCTATACTAATCTATACTAATATTATAAAGAGGTAAAATTTGTAAGTTTGTATGTAGGGGGTAATCTCTGGAGCTACTGGTCCGATTTGAAAAATTCTTTCAGTGTTAGATAGCCCATTTATCGAGGAATGCTATAGGCTATATACCATCATCGCTACGACCCACGGGAGCGGAGCAGTAACGAAAAATGCGGGTGAAACCGCAGGGGACAGCAGCTAGTTTTACTATAATTTTATGCCAAGAAATCCTCTGATTGACCTGCATTTTTATGAAGATTGTCCATGAGATGTGATTGCGATCATGTTAAAAATTACGAGGTTTATTATCCTCAAAGTGAAGAAAGTGTTGTGATTTTTTTATTTGTCAGTAATCGGTCATTATTCTGTTAATAATAATCTAAATAATATTTCGACGGTCATTAATTGACATCTGGAAAGGATCTGCTGAAATACTAAAAAGGTCTGCCATAGGTAGATTTAACAATTAAGCAAATATTAAGCATATCCTACATACTTCACTGCTTATCGGGATTTAACGCGCACGTACCTTTTATTTATTTTTGGCTTGACGTTTCGGCAGGGTTACACCAGCCATGGTCACAAGCAGACTGTCCGGCGACACTACTCCGTCGATGAAGTAGATTGATCTTCATCTACCCTCGATGTTGATGAATGTCCACTATAAATGTCATTGTTAGTATTATAATAGTATGTATGATTTTGTGTGATTATACAGTTGGTGTGCTTATTGTTAAATAAATAAATAAAGCCGCGTACACACTACACTCACTGAGTCCGGTTTTTTTGTCGATTTAAAATCGCGATGGTGAATTTTTGCAATCACTGGATTCCATGTGGCCGACAGTTTTGAATCCTCCTTCCCGATTGAAATTTTTGTGTTTTTTAATCTCAATCGCTTCACGCACAACTCTTGAATAAAAATGGTGATCAGTGGAGAGGATTTGTGGACGATGGAATGAAAATGATAGATGGAACGAAGCGAACTATCGCTAAAAGGCTCAAAGAGCATATCGCAGCTGTAAAAAATCGTCAGAGAAATTAAAAATACGTGCGCGTTAAATTCCGATAAGCGTTGAAGTATAAATATGCAACGCGAAAGTTTAAAGTATAACATATTATCCTACATGTTGCTGTAAGTAAAACATGCTGAAGCTAAAAATATTTTTTGATTGATTAAACTCACAATTTTTTGGATCTACCAGTCAGATTTGAAGACATACTTTGGCATATGATACCCAGATTTTTATGAGTGACATTACAGGCTATACAAAATAATAGTACACACTAAAAGCAGAATAAACACATAGTACAATATAGTCGTGTACATTAGATGAATGAGAAAATTGACTTGTCACCGTTAAGCCCAACACTAACAGTCTTAATTATTATAATATTAATTTACTCAGTATGCCGTTACCCTGGTTCCTCATATAATCGGCTATAAGACGCTTATATGAAGGTACGGCTGACCTATTTCCTAATCGTGTTATGTAAACTAATAACTTAGGAGATATTGCGTTAGGTCATGTATATTCAAAATATTTAATTAAGTAGTAAGAATGGTGCTCAATTGAAGTCTTGGCGTGTTAAAATAATTATTGACATGTAATTTTATCTAAGCATTTCGTATAATTAATGTAGCATAGTAATTTTGTATTTGGCTTTAATCTAAACCGGCGTTAGGTAAGAAACTAAATGGCAAAAATGATGGCGTGTTTTTTACGCAATTTTAAGGTAAAAAAGACATGTCAAGATTGTTGACAATTAGTTAAGTACCTAAACCGATGGAATATAGGTCTAGCAATGGACAGTTACGTGTGATGACGATGAATTAACTTAGGCATATTTGATAGTCATAGTTGGTTATCTTTCAACTTTTAGTTGGGTTCTAAAATGTTTTTTTTTATGTAGGACGTGTATCAGGACGTAATATCAGTTTATTTTATCAACACAAGTCAAAACAGTTTTTTTAATAAATTCCACTGTTAGCAAGTAAGTCGTATTTAGTGCAAGTAGGCATAGGCAAAATAAATCTCAATATTGTGGGCGTGGTGTTTCGTCATGTCTGGTCGACCTTAGTACAGACTAGAAACTAGTTTGTTTCAGTTATACTTTGTGGGCGTAACTGGAATAACAGTAGATACATTCTTTAATTGGAGCACTGGTTGTATCAATTATGTACTACGGCAAGCATAAACTGGACCAATACAATTGTGTGGACTATAAAAGAGACTGACTTTAGAGTTTGTTTCGGTTGTTTCTTCTCAGAGTTGTCTGCTGGGAAACACCGGCCCCATTGTTTGCTGTATATTTATAAGAAAATCAAAATATTGACTTGTAAAAGTGCTATATTTAACCAATTTACAAAATAAATAACTTGATAATATTTTGTAAAATTTTTGGATGCGTTGGATGCTTGTAGCCGAATATCGGATTAAACCCGCCGCCTTGGAAGTATTTCATGACCAGCAATGAACTAATGTTAATATTAAACTGTCGTTTTGTGATGGGATAGAAATAAATAATATGTGTCATGGCCAAGTTACGCCGTTATTGGGGTTAAGAATTGAAAACGAAAGTACTACTGTAACTTTTTCAATACATGTTTAAAAACAAGAAGAGCAAACCACCGTAATGTTTTTAAAAAGTGCACTTTTTTGCCATGATGTAGTAACAGTCTAAAAAACTACTGCTATAGTATATTATTTTCATATTTATAATAACAGAGTGAGAAAAACAGTAACAAATAAATTTCTAGAAACATATAAATATCGCCATTTGCTATCATACCAATTTACCAGGAGAAACCTGTGATTGTTTTACTCAGAATTGAAAATTCTAGAGAATTGTTTTCCGATTGCGGTCTTCCAATTGCTCGGACTATAGTTTTTCTCTAAAACGTTGCTCTACGGGGAATTTCAGGCAGAGCCATTACGCGGAGAGCAGATTTTATGTGAAAGTGTTGTGTAGTTCGAAAAACTGATATTTGCTCTTGATTTTTAGCTGTAGGCGTTCATTTGTCTATTTTAGTGAATTCTGCCAATAATATTTATATTTATACGTAACGACAATTTTATAATAACAAACAATTTCCCGCGAAAGTAAAGATATATAAACATTTTCATAACCTTTTTTTTTCAACTTTCAAACTATTTTGATAACACAGAAGTATTTTTTGTAAATGTTAAATTTACAAAAGTAAACAGTACTCCATATGAAAATGCTGCAAAAATTTATTTTAATAACACATTTACTTTAATGTTATTTGTTAAAAATCTCTATCGAATTTGAACACAGGAATATAATATCATTTTTTGGACACAGGTTAAATCACCATTTAAAAAAGGAATATAGCAATTTATTATTATTTATTATTATAATCTTATATATTATTATAAACTTACGTAACTATATCTACCTAGTGGTTTGTATACTAATAGCGACGCAACATTTACAAAATTTTAATGTTTAGCGATAAAAATACTTCAAACAGAATTAATTGCTGATTTAGTTTCAAATAGCTTCAATGAGAAAGCACTCATAATTGTTCGGCGGTTGCACAACGAACGGCTTAACACAGCTTGTGGGGACATTAACAGAAACGGTTTGCTCGACTAAACACGGATGGTCGGAGTCTAAACAGTATCGTTCTACAACTAATTGCTTTCTAATTTAGTCGGATAGTAGACTTGCAACAAGTTCGCGACTATTGTTTGATCATTAACGCCTTTTAATGACTCTGTGGTGTTCTTGTTAACCTTTATCTTTTGTGAAGGCTTCACTGACTGAGATTTACGTCGACTAAAAAAATTAATAATAATAGAAAGTTAATATATTTTTTTGTTAGAACGAAATCAAGAGGTAATTATGGTGTTTGTTGAAAATAGACTAACAAAACCGGTTAATATTTACTGAAATGCCAAATCATAGTTTTAATTTAATTTTATATTTTACACCAATATCACGAAGGTATAAGTATAAGATTAAACTTGGGTTGACAACTGGTTAATTTTGTGTAGGTGCCTATAAGCACTGTTTAAGATTTTTCTAATTGTATTCGTGCATGAGTTCTCGAAAAAGTATGAGATTTATTTTTAACGTTTAATAGATTTCTCACATTCACTATTACCACTTTATAATAAACTTAAAAGTGCTCAAATTTTTAAATAAATATAGCTTTAACCTCAAATGTTAGAAAACTTTGTTGTAAATTTACTTTAAATTTTCCTTTTCCAACGATCACATCGATTTTTTTAATACTCAGTTACAGATTGGAGAAAACAATTGGTCTTGTTTCCGAAAAACAGTGATTGGTTCACTCCATATCACATCTTTCCCAAAATATCACCAAAGGTAACATTAAATGACCTCTACTTTATGAACTAGAAAATTGTATCATGTGTGTTATTAATGACGTCAATAAACTCACTTTGGCACGACACCTGAAACAAAACAGCTTAACAAAACAAAATAAAACAAGCCACACATACAGCATATTCTGACAGGAAAACTCCGGAACGAAGCTAAAGTTAAACTTTCCCAAGCCGAAGATATTGTTGTCTGGATCTAAACAAAACTACCAAAGTTAGTTTTGGTTAGGTCAGCTATTTCTAAAGTTCACATTTTCTATTCTCTCGCCCAGACATCCGATCGCTTTGTGAATTGAAATAGACTACGATGTTCTGCATCGGGAATTGGGGTCCACTAAAGTGTTAGGCGCTTTCTGACACGAGTATATTTGTGATTGCGACCTGATTTCGGTGAAGAAGTATTTTGTGCCAGACTACTGCAAAGCTAAAAGGTGGGTTATTAGGTCAGTTATAAAGATAGCTCTTTAAAGATTGAAAAGACTTTTAAAGTTCAAAGTGAATGTGAGCCGACCATGTCTGCTAACGGACAGATAGCCAGTGGAGCGGATTTAAAGAAGGTAGGCAATGGTTGGATACAGACTACTTGGGACCGGTATGATTGACATCTATTGAGGAAGTTTATATTTAGCGGATGACATAAGGCTGCTAGAAGATAAACGTTTTGGACGACCTTCTAAATGACAGACCATTATTGATATCACATGAAATGTACAGGAATGGATGTGAAGTAAAGTATGCTAAAATAATTGAAGGAAATGATGATAAAATTATAATATAATGACTGTCTCTTGTTTTATTCTTAGTAGTAAAGTTTATAGTGATTGAATAAGAATCTACTCATGATACACAATGTTGAATGACAATTAGTGTTTTTATTTTTAGCATCGCCAACGTCCACGGAGTGACTGGCTTTTATTAACACAGATAATATTATGTTTACTTAATTATGACTTACTGTGATGTGTGGGTTTTTATAACCTATTTATACACACGATGTAAAAACCTTTTAATCCGATGTTTTGGAATGTCGAATTTGTTAAACCCAATTCGCTGTTTCAATGTTAAATTATTATAAACGGATAAAGATACGACCTTTTCGAGTGGCCGAGCTTGGACGAGGGCTCGTTTATTTCCGGAACCAATCGGCTAAATTCGATCATTAACTACACAATTTTGTTTGTAATTATTTTGGTCTGCTTTTACGTCATTCGGTCGCATGTACTTTGGCTCTATCTGCTAGCTAGCTATTATTTGTGTCTGTCTTGCCATTATATTTTGTCAGTTATATTGCTTAGTCAAAGCACTACCTACGCAAAGTTTATTTATCTTGGCATTCGACTTGTTTAGCCTTTACAAGTTTGTGAAGTTTCACTACAAATCGCTTACAAGTTTCTTATAGCCTGTGGATTTGTAGGAACTTTAAAATCCCTCTAACATTATATTACAAGCTTTCGCCTAGGGCTTCCCTCGCGGGGATCTTGGTAATCCCATTCCCTATTTTACCTTTCTATGGGTCAAATTTTAAAAAAATCCTCTTTGTTTATTATTCCAACACCTTTCATAGTGGCTCCCTAATCTTTACATAGATCACACCCTCCAAGTTTCATGTTTCATCAACGGTTTGGGATGTGCGTTGATATTATTATATTCAAGTCAGTTCATATTGATTATAAGCAACGTTAAGATGCTATCTTTACGACAATGTTAGCTTATAATAAGCTTAGTTGCTACAAAGTAATTTTATTATATACTATGTATTTGCCGATTACTAATGCAGTAATTTAACCCATACAATACTATAACTGTTGTTAATTCTCTGTTAAGTACATTATTTAAGTACTCATTACGTAAATATTCCTAGTATTTACGTTCATATGTTTCTGTGTATTCTGTTAATAAAACCTACCCATTTTCTTTGTACAAACATAAAATAAAGATCAACAGCAATATTTCATAGTATTATTTAAATGCAAATCCTGTTCAATAATTGTTAATTAATTACCAGTTGAGATTAATACTCACTTAACAATTATTGCAACATTGTGCACAATAAGTATAATAACTGGTATACATAATTTATTGATTGATTATACTACACTTTTAATTGTATTTACACTAGCTTCGCCTCGTGGTTTTCACCCGAGTAGGTTCCGTTTCCGTGGGATTTTTGGGTTTTTTTTCCATTCTTCTTCATACTCGTTTCACCCACTTGATAATATATTTTTTTGTTTTTGTTAACAACGTTTTAAAGAGTCATTAAAATTGTCTATGGGATAAAAATATTCTTTCCCTCTCGTCCTTTACCAGGCTGTGGGCTATCCTTATGTCAAATCTATTTTAACCGGCTCAGTAGTTTTGGCCGTAAAACGAGACAGAGTTACTTTCACAATTAAAATATTAGTATAGATACATTCATTACATCTGGTATGCCGATAGTTAATAAATTGCGGGAATATTTATATTAAGGTCAACTGCTACTTTGTTCCTGAGCTGGTCTTAATGATAAATTGTACACAATAGGCCAAAAAAATGATTTAATAGCTTGTGTATCCCTAGCGTCCCGTTTTATTTTCTTATTAATTATTTCTGTCTACCTTTTAGGAGGTCTCTCTGGGACAGACGTATACCTATAATTCTTGATAATATAAAATGAAAACGTTTTCGGCTATCTTGTTTGTGTGTACGTTTTGATCTTATAAACTACGAAATAGATTTTGGTACATTTTCATTAATAGACTGATTCAAAAGAAAGGTTTGTATGTACAATTAATTAATGACACGTTTAAATTGTTTGATGTCGAAATATCTAATTGGTAATTTGTAGGATTGGAATATATATTATACGAAACGCAAACAATATAAACTTTTTAATTATAAGTCCAGGTTCTCACGATATTTATTAGGACAACGCTCCTTTTTGTATCTCTCCTGTTTTGTAACGCTACATTAACTTATCTACAGGGGTGTATCACCTAATTTTTAATAACATAATGTTGAATTTCCATCAAAGCATTTCCATTATTCTTTTACAGCACCAATGTGTAAGAACACCAAAATGCACAATGTATTCAGTTAGTAGGTACGACACTGAAACTTTATAATAAGAAATTCTAATAAAAAATGCAAATGGTATGACTCTTAAAATGCTTGAATTTTACTGTTATACTTCTCCTGTCTTGCATAAAATGATACAAAGTATATTTCATATTATATGTATTAAGCAAATAAAAGTTTACTTTCAATAGAGCGTTTTGTTGGACTATCACATAATGCTAAGTACAGTCACGTGTATAAACATGTATACACCACGCTAACATTAAAATTAATTTCCCTTAGAATAGCTATGAAAATATTTAGTTTTAGGGCATATTCTATAGTAGTCTATAATATATTTATTATAAAATAAGTTTAACCTGAAAGTTGTGGCTCGTTTAAGCGAAAATTGATTAAAATCTTTGCGTAGTGTACATGTTTATGCTCGTGACTGTACATACTGCAATTCATTATACGATTAATTGATTTCCGGATCGTTACGACTTAGGAACTACATACAGTTATTCAGCTCCCTTCAGCTTATGAAATCAACAATTTTTGGATCTGTTTAGCTTTCGTGAAAAACGGTGATTTTCCATGGATATAAGGTAATAGATCTGAGTAAGTGTTAGTAGACCCGTTAGGGGCCTTTAAAAAAAGAGCGTACGCCTTTTTATGGGTCGACAACAAAACTAGGACTATTCTTGAGGGTGCTTGTGGGCGTCAGTGTACATCTCGATTGACCCTCTCATAACGAAAATATTCTTAACTGAATGCAATGCTCTCTGTATGAGAAGAGACCTTTGCCCTGCAGTGGGACAGTAATAGGTTGGTATTATTATATTATTATTATTTTATTCTTTTCTTATTAACAAATGGCAAAATTATGTATACTCCTGTCTGCCTTTTCAACAAATATTCAGACGTGTTGATATAACATTTAATACAAATGTTTCCTTCAAAAATCAACTGATTACTCGTTCAAATACCTATAGAAGTTTTTTAACGAGAATATCTGGCGTGACTTTGTTTGTTTACGTTCAAACTCATACAGAATTAATGTGTATTCATTTTATTGCGAGCTCAAAGCGAATAAACCATGTGAAATCAATCGTGGATCTATCGAAATTTACGCAAGTTAGGTATAAACAAGGTTTTGTAGCCAACATTTATCGAGTTAAATGAATTGTTGTTTTAGATTTTTTTAGCTTGGTTGATTGTGTGTGTTGTTTTATTATTGAGTAGACTGTTATTCCTGGACGTATTTGCAAGTTATGGTTACTTTTATTCTCAACTACTGTCAGTAGCTCTTAAGCCACAATCCAAAAAGGTCCTGAACAATGAAACTTGACAAAGCAAGATGTACGCGACAGATATTAATTACAAATAGCCCAAATCGATGAGAAAAACATTCTGAAAAAACACATTCTAAGAGATTTGAGAAGAATATAGAAACTACCCTTTTTAACGCCACTGGTTGACAAACAATCTGATGGCCCACCTATGTTAGGTAGCAGCTGTGCCAGAAATCTCGCCGATGTGCTACCACCGCAGAAACAAAGACGATTTAATTATCCTGTTTCTAAAATTACACCGACACTTATGACATTACTACTTGAATAAGAACAACGCAACACTGATTTACCTCAGAAGTACTTTTAGCACTTTTCAGGACAATCACCTTTCACAAAGAGATCTTCTCCGACCAAACTTCGTCTCATCATCTCTCTAGTTTTGTCCCAACTAAGTTGAGGTCGGCTTCCAGCCTATCCGGATTCAGCTGGATACCAAGGTTTTACGTGAAGCGACTCAGACCTCCACAATCCTGTAACTGGGCGACACGATACCTCTTGGTTAGACTGGTCGATTTCCTGGCTTACCCGTAACGACTGTCAAAGTTCTACGAATGACAACCGGGGCCAACGGCTTTAAGTGCTTTCCGAAGCACGGGATGTCAGTGATGTCCAAGATAAACTTTAGAAAGTACATATGAATCGAAAATGTCACACTGGTACTTGAACATGAGAGGCGGGCGCCTTATCCACTGGGCCATCACGACATCTCGTCTAACTACAATTTATTCATATACTCTGATTTCATCATTACGAAGAGAGCAAGGGTAGTCTATGAGGTATGCCTTTTCCCAGCGGTGAGACAGTATAGGTTGTTAAAAAAAATACTGGGTTCGCTTGAACATTCTCCATCAACTTTTCCTCCATATTTTATCCACTTACCGTTTTTGACTTTTTTAAGCTCCCACTTGCACGTGGCATGTAATGATTATTGCAAGTGAGTTGGATGTAGTGGAAAGTGACAATAATAATTATAGTGACATAAAATTGAAACTTTAGTGTGATTGGAAATTGGCTGGCAAACGCAAACTGTGGTGAAAACCGCACCATCAAAAGCCCTTTTTGCAATATTAAAATACTTAGAATGATCTACCTCCCTAATAAAGTCACCTCTAATGGCACTTACAAAAGACATTACAAAAAGGCATCATCAGGGACATAAATCATTGAAAGTATAAGAGATTAAAACCCTCAAAGTTCCACATTTTTCATTCAATTAACCACTCAACGCTTCTTAAAATCATCTTGATAGCCACTTTACCCTTTTAATGAAAATTTAATCAGTGACCGAGAAAATTATTTTAGGCGGAAGGAGCTTTCATTGTAATTTTTATTGAAAAAAAAAACCTTTTCTTTATTGTAAAATGTCAGCTACGTACTTACGGATTTTATGTGAATAAGGAAATGCGTAAAGAGATCACGACAAAGATGCTTACTCACAATTTTGTTTAAATTTTTTCTTTTCTGCCATGGAATTCGAAAAGAAATATGAATATTCTTATTTTAAATGGCGTCTTATTTTGTCTATGGACTCAGTAGTTAATCCTTTGAACACACGTGATTTGAGACACAGTAGCAGCCCGACAGCCGGCTGTCGATTGTTTGTCAAGAGGTTAGATAAAACGTCTGCATTTGATATTATTTTCCAACAGTACCTACCTAAACATTTTTTTGGTAACTACAAATTTACTAACTTAGAAGATTTTTGTTTAGCCATATTTTTTCCTTCTATGTGCAAAAAATACAAACATTTTAACCGTATAATACTTCAATTAATTTACCTACACAACATAACTTTTTTACCAGTTCTCCCAATGAGAGTACTTAAGTAATACGTGCCTTATTTTCTCAAGGAAAGTTATCTAAACGCTTTGCTCATCTGGGATATAACGAGAAACTTCTCACGCAACTTGTAACCGCCAAGGGAGTGGGGTCACTTCTGTAGGTACCTATCCTTTTGCCATTAACTCAAACGGAATAAGAACGTTCTTCGGATTTAGTTTCACCGGCCAGTCAATCGTTTGGAAAGTTCCAATGTCAAAATAGGTTTATTGAGGGCCTAGACAAGTGGCATTGTAGAATAGATAACGAAAACGAATAGATTGTCAAATGTATGGAATTGACATAAGCTTTCGCTAAACAATTTGACATCTCCATACATTTGACAATCTATTCGTTTTCGCTTTCTATTCTACTGTGCTAATTGTCTAGGGGGGTTTGAGCTTTGTTGATTAGCGTTTGTTTTTACATTTTCACCAATATTTTTTTTAGTAGAATCACCTAAGGCTGTTTATCCATCGCTGCCGTCACGTCAATGAGAACCAGATGTCGGTGAACCGAGTTTAGTATGAGGTGACGTGACATGTGATGGACACGCGGCAATAGTATGTATTGCCTTCTACACTATTCTGTTAAAATAAAATACTACGGGAGTTTTCTTCACTCAAAAATATCAGGCGAATTTATAAAAACCTAGTTCTATCTGGCCGGTTTATCCAACAGAAGCACTCAATAAAATTAAACGTATTGATGCAGATTTGTCATAAGTATCAGCTCATGAATCCAATTGGTCGGTTACCATAGTACAAGCTCTGCTTTGTTTGGGATCAGATGCCCCGTGTGTCAGTTGCTCCAAGATATTTATTATTTATTTATTTAATAATTAATTAACAGGTTAATAACCTTTAAAACTAACGTACAAATTATCCAGAAAATTCCGTAATATTGCCTCAAAAATCCTCCTAATTTAAATATTATTGCTTTAAATCTACAGCAATTCCCGTAACACCCGTCTGGGCGGGATTTAAAGATCGCGCTTCTTCAGGCTTTAAACTGTTTGTGTTTCTTAGTGAGAAAATGTTTTACTTCTCATTCCTCTCTTAATTTGTGTGTTTAAGTGGTCGGGTGCGCTAATTAAACCAAGCGTGTAATGGTCACAATTAAAATGAAAGCTTCTGCGGAGGGCCTTAAGTCGTTTTTTATCGGAAGGGAGAAACTTTGTGGTCGCATTAGTTCATAACGTGACAAATAAATTGTATTTGCTGAATATTATTTATTTTTTAGGACTTTTGTGGAATCAATAATTTCATATCTTAGTAATTTATGGATGTGTTTGTTTGAGTGCATTGTTTACCTGTTTAGGGAGAGTCAGCTTGTAAGTTGCTAAGTATCGAAAATCAATTCATCTAAATTTTCCTTCCTACTCCTATTAAATTGAGACGAAATCTATACTAATATTATAAATGCGAAAGTAACTCTATCTGTCACTTCTTCACGTGACCACTGAACCGATTTGAATGAAATTTAGTACAGATATAGTCTGGGACCTGGGAAACGACATAGGATAGTTTTCATCCCAGAAATCCCCCGGGAACGGGAACTATTATTCCTCGCGGACGAAATCGCGGGCAAAAGCTAGTACCTATATTATAAAGTAAAAATGACATTGCCAATATAGGAACGACTTTCTTAAGTATTGCTATAGTATTGCTGTCTTTGACAGCACAGTCACCACAGCCACCAATCTTTGCAAACATACAGAAGTAGTGTTGTATTTTATATTAATTTTGGTTGTTATATTATGTCCAAAATGAACTAACCGTACAATTAACCATTGAAGTAAATTAGAAATGTTACACATATGGTTTAGTTAAACGTTATTTATTGAACTCTCATAAATATTTGGTTTTATTTTTTAAGTTATTTGATAACCGTCATTGGATTACGTGTGAGGTTAAGGGTTCGGTTTCCGGCCGGTTGTCTAAATGTCTTTAAGTGTAGTGACGAGGCTGGTAATGTTAAAACAAGTCACAAAACTTTACGAGATCCGTATAGGTACTAACATAAACTTGACCTTTGTTTGTTTTTATTTGTTCATGAATGGTCAAATCACAATCACGAATGACGTAATAACTCCGTAAACAGAGTGTATCTGCGTGGAATAAATTATTTATATTCCATTTAATTTTATTAGCCAGAGTTGGCACAAAAGTACTTTTAGAACAATAAATTATAATACCAACCTATTACTGTTCCGCTGCAAGGCAAACACCTAGATCTCGTGCATTTAAAAAAACCACGAACACTGATCACCACGCCCACGCTGACCAAGGCGGATTAGCGATTTACAATTTACATTCATTTGTTTTACTTTGATTTATATTTGTCTTTGTTTTGTTTTTTGTATGTTGATTTATGTGACTAGTCTTCCTTACGTGAAGCGACTACCTATCAGACCTTCACAACCCAGTAACTGGGCGACACGATACCCTTTGGTTAGACTGGGCAGACTTTCTGGCTTCTAAATACCCGTAACGACTGTCAAAGTTCTACGAATGATAAACGGGACCAACGGCTTAATGTGCTTTCCGAGGCACGGGATGTTAGTGAAGTCCAAGATAAACTTTAGAAAGTTTCTTAAAGAGAAGAGGACAGAAGAAAATTTGCGTATATTTAGTCGCCATGTTTTTAAATTGGTACTTGCCCAGATTCATCCCGCCATCTCTTACACGAGATCGTTCATCATATCCACTGGGTCATCAGGACACTACTATCGTACGTATGTACTTAATCAATTCTTAATCAAATTTACAATTCAAGCAAATATTTGTACAAGATGAATTTTGTAGTAGGTTTTATTATGTACACGTGTAAAGAAAGCCAACTACAATACAGTTATGTTAACTAGTTATTTATACTATTTATTAACTTTTTAAAGCTAAAGTATTATCTTATTTTGTTTATTTAAGCTTGATTGATGCTAATATATTATATATTATTTTGGATTAGAAAAATAAAAAGTATTTTCTATGTTATGTTTTTTTTTAAAAACTTGGCAATTATGGCTGCTGTATGGCTCATAAAGCAATGGTTGCTTTATTGTCTTTACCAATATTTGAGTTTATCTTCAGAAGTCACTATTGTTTTGATGATTATAGTTAATTATGAGATTAAAATTAATATCGTCACTAATTAACAGTCACTTACGTTTACTAAAAATATATCCAATCCATTCCAAAATCAACCCTAAATACAAGCAAACTAGACCACAAAATAACAAAAACTACGAAACTTGTTTCGAACAACTTCAACAGAACAAAAAGTTTTTGACGGCGATAGCGTGACCTAATACACGGAACCATTGAGTCAACTGAACCTCGTGACCGGATCTGAACTTGGCTTATAAACTACCGCTTTTGATTCCGTATTCCGATGTTAATTTATGCACGTTGATTGGAATATGTAGAACATGTATTTATGTATAAACATGCTTAGCTTTACGATCGACTATAAAATTTTATAGAATTATAAAAATTTGAATTATGATTTTTGAATCGTCAAGTGAAGTGTAAAATGTTATTAATGGATTTTACTTCTGTCTTTGAGTTATGTTATAAGCAAACAAAACATAAAACTTATCAAATTCTGTCAGGGCATTTTCGTATTTTAGCGACATATACACTACGACCAAATAATGTACTACTCCTACTAATAACAATAAACAATGGTATACATTTAAAAAAGTTTTTAGTATAACAAATGTTTTTGGCTGTTTTAATATAGTTTATAAAGAAAATTGAGAAATTAATATAATATAATACAATAACAAAGCATAAATTTTATTTCTGGAGTTTTCTATTTATTTTTATTTATTTATGGTTTACCAACAGATGTTACAGCTAATCATGACTTATGTTTGGTAGACTAAGGGCTGATTTTTCAATCATCAGTTAATTTCTATCTGAGGAATAAATATGACGGTTTGACATAATATTTTCTATACAAAAACTGTCAAAACGTCAAACATACTCTTCAGATAAAAGTTATCTGACGATTGAAAAATCGGCCCTTAGAATAAACAATACTGCACACCCAATTAAAGGTAAACACCGCATGCTTAGTGTTTTACAGCTCAAAAAGAAGATGAAGTTATGTTATTATGAGTGTTAGTAGCTTAAACTAAATATTAATTCTTATTACTACCAGGTCACTCAGAAAGTTTTGAGAAAAAACCTTTTTTATGTATAAGACACTGGCCATTTATAATTATTTTGAATAATTTGGTTATTTAAAAGTAGAAATACCATTGTTCGAATTTTGAATTTTCCTCCACATTTTTTTGAGAGCCAAATTAAATTAACGTGTCTCTTCTAAAAAAGGATCTGCACTGCGAACATTTTCGTGCGATGATTTTCTACGACTTTAAATGTGGCTTAAAATCTGATGAGTCATTTGATGGACTTCAAATTGCTTTTATGGGTGGAAGACTTTCAAAAGCTACCGTCAACCACAAGAACAGCTAGTTTAAGTGCGGTCGTTTTACTTTGGGAGATAAACAAAGGAGTGGTCGTCCTAACACGGCAGTCACGAAAGAAAGTGTGCTGGCATTAAAAAAAATATTTAAGAAAACAAGCGAATTGCATACTAAGAGATTCAACAGACCCTGCAGATTGAATCGGGAAGCTTTTACCAAATTTTACACGAGCATCTTCCGATGAGGGGATAGTGTGCCACTGGGTGCCGCAAAACTTCACCAAAGCTCAGAAGCAGGCCAGTATAGATTGGTGCCGTGATATGATTAAAAAATTTAAAGCAGGTTCGTCTTGGCGCGTTTACGACATTGTGACAGATGACAAATCTTGGATTTATCAATACGATCCAGAAAAAAAGTGTCAGTCGACAGTTAGGCTGTTTCAAAACGAACCAACGCCTAGGAAAGTGGAGCGATCGAGAAGCACTGGCAAACTTTTGATCGCTAGTTTCTTCACTTTCACGGGGTATCTGAATGCGGTTTCATTACAAGACCAAAGCAGCATCAAAGACGAATGGTATACCACAAAATGCTTGCCAGAAGTTTTATATGCAATGAGCAACAAGCGACCGAACACCGGGCTCCGCGGGATTCTGTTTCACCATGAAAACAAGCCCGCGCACCCAGCGCTCAAAACGAGGATCTTCCTGGACACCACAGAGGTTGGAGTCTTCGAGCACCCTCCTTACAATCCTGATCTGGCACCGTGTGACTTCTTATTATTCCCTAAAATAAAAAATCTTCTGAAAGGGATACAGTTTTCATCGCTGGAAAACGCGCTAGCAGCCTTCGAGAAGGCCGTGAAAGAGGTGTCTGCGTCGGACTGGAAAAAATGTGATAAAAATTGGTTTAGACGCATGAAACTTTGTATAGAGGCTACTGAAGAGTTTTTTGAAAAGATTCAGCTAAAATATTTTTATCTATAGAAGATAGTTTTTTAGTTTCTCAAAACTTTCTGAGTGTCCCACGTATGTTAGTGATAGTAAGGTTTTTTTTTACTGCTATTTAAAGTACCTACCTAGTTTTCACGGTTAGCATTGCGAATAAATTTAGCTATGTTGTCTGTGTAGATGTCTATAAGATCACTATGCTCATTGATGATGATTTCTATCGAATTGGAATAAATGTTCTTGTATCATCATGAATCATGACGATCGCACGGGAGAGGTAAACAAAAATGCAAGTGAAACCATGGGTCACAGAATAGATATTATATAAAGATAAGGTATAGATTACATAAATACGTTTGTAGAATCGTAAAGTACATTATTGTTTTAATACATAAGCATGAGAAAATGCCGTGAGTTTATGCAAATGAATGAGTACTTATACGACTTCATTATTATTCATATATTTCAAGTACAACACAATGAAAGGTCATTGACTTGCTTCCACGTGTTTTCATTGAACGCTGTTTAAAGTGATTATTTTCATCTCATCTGCTCAACAAACTAAGTCGTATTATAATCCTATGTTTGTAAAGATAGAATATATTAAAACGCAGAGGCGATAATGTGACGTATTGTCATACTTTGTTGATACTGTTATATATCGCTATATATATATAGCTTTTGATCACGATTTCGTCTATAATACCTAATGCAGCTGTCTATCAGTGAAAAAAAAGTATTGTACCATTAGTTCCAAAAATACCACCTACTAACATTTATTTATATTGCTGTAATTTAATACTCGTATTACAGATGTGTGGCGAAATTTTTATATTCAAACCATATTTTATTTATTGTTATTAAATAACTCGTGTCGTGATAGCCCAGTGGATAAAGCGACCGCCTCTTGTGTTAGAGGTTGTGGGTTCGAATCCTGGCAAGTACCAATGTGACTTTTTTAATTCATATGTACTTTTTAAAGTTTATCGTGGACATCACTGACATCCCGTGCCTCGGAAAGCACGAAAAGCCGTTGGTCCCGGATGTCATTCTTAGAACTTTGACAGTCGTTACTGCTTAGCCAGATAGTCTGACCAGTCTAACCAAAAGGTATCGTGTCGCCCAGTTACTGGGTTGTGGAGGTTTGATAGGAAGTCACTTCATGTGCTTAAAACACATAAACCGGTATAACATAACATAACATATAGCCGGTATCCAGCTGAATCCGGTTAGGCTGGAAGCCGACCCCAACATAGTTGGGAAAAGGCTAGGGAGAGGATAATGATGACCTAGTTGAACCTTTCGACGACCAAGCGTTAGCCGGCTGTCGCGCTGCTACTGTCTTTCTATTGTGTCTCGTGTCACGTGTGTTCGAAGATTTAATAGGTAGGTAAAATATATGAAATTTTCTCGATACATATTTCAAGTGGATCCATGGAGGCTTTATTCGAGTAGCATCATCAATCAAATGTCTACCCGCCCTCAAATCGGCAGAAAGAAATTCCTATTGCTGAATTTGCAGCTTCCAATTCTTCCATACTTTTTGTGTGTGCCAGTTAAAAATATAGAAAACGGGTCAAAAATAATGACGCATAAAAAATAGTAATTTAAAAAAAAACATTGCTTAAAGAAGTATTGATTCAGAATATACGACATGCCCCGTCACTATATTCTGAATTACATTGATTGGATGGCAGAAAAGTCAGCTAAACATTTTAAGTAGGGACTCGGTTGAAGCTTAAAACGTATAGCTGAATACGAGGTTTACTCAAAATAACCGATTCCGCTATTAGTAGCGGAGGGGTTGCAGTCATTTGGACCTTTAATATGAATAAGAAAAATATCATACGTTACAGATGTAGTAGCAAATCCAAGGTTTATTTATTGATTAGGGGCAAAAAACGGTTACGTACAATAAATCCTTATCTAAAAATTATAAATATGTAACCCACAACATTGTCCACATATTATATTTATAAAAATAAAATATTTTTTGTAGTAAAAAGCAGAACATATTATTATACAAAGACAAAAATGTGGCCAAAACTAAATTAAATTTAGCTAGGCTCCTTTAATATTGCCCTATTTTAGACCTAGATCCTAATGCCCTATTATAGTAATCTATCTGTAACGTTTTTCTTAAAAACTTGGTTTGAAAGGGTTGTAAAATTTGTTGTTTAATATTCTAAATAGGGCCTTTTTTAATTTGTAACGTTCTATTCATTTGACTTGTAGCTCCAAAACTACAGGTGGGAATAGAAATCTATCTATATATATAAAACGCTTCCGTTACTGAGTGACTGACTGACTGATGGACAACGCACAGCCGAAACTACTGGTCGTAGAGAGCTGAAATTTGGCATGTGTGTTTGTTGGGGGATGTAGGCGCCCACTAAGAGAGGATTTTTGGAATTCCCCCCCCCCCACAGGGGAGAAAAGGGGGAAAATAGTATTTTTTTATTTCTTTATGGATTCACCTAAAACTTTGTATGTAGGTTCCACCAGTGATGCGGCTGAGTATCGAGAGAGGATTTTTGGAATTTCCCCCCCATGGGGGAGAAAAGGGGTTAAATAGATTTTTTTTTATTTCTTTATGGATTCACTTAAAACTTTGTATCTAGGTTACACCAGTGATGCATCTGAGCACTGAGAGAGGATTTTTGGAATTTCCCCCCATGGGGGAGAAAAGGCTGGTAAATTGAATGTTTTTATTTCTTTATGGATTCACTTAAAACTTTGTATCTAGGTTCCATCAGTGATGTAACTGAGCACTGAGAGAAGATTTTTGGAAATTCCTCCAATGGGGGAGAAAAGGGGGGTAATTTGATTTTTTTTATTTCTTTATGGATTCACTTAAAACTTTGTATGTTGGTTCCACCATTTAAGCAAGTGAGCAGAGAGGATTTTTGTGTTTTGTCACCAGACTATATATCATGCACCAGGATAGACGGATACTTATCTGTTGCCGCTATAACGACATCCTCAGCCTATAAGTGCCCACAAACTGTAGACAGGTCAATTCTACAGTTCTAAAATTAATATTGAAGGATGATTGGTGATCGATACTGATGCCAAAAATGCAATCAGTAAATTTTTTGTCTCTCTGTCTGTATGTGCACGCATGGGTGTGAAAAACTACTGAAGAAATTTTAATTAAACTTGATACGATTATAATCAGGTTAATAACATATCACTAAGACACATAGGCGCCGAGCAGTAATGAAAAGTGTGACAAAATGGTTGAAGTTACGCAAAAATTATGTACTAAAGAATTGTTTCTTAAAACGTTCTAAGAAAAAGTCCGCGAAAGCATATGTCTAATAATTCACTCACTATTACCATTTTTATGGCAATGAAATTAGTCTTAAAATAATGCATGATTTGTCAGGGGATTTTCATGAATATAGTAAATCAATATAAATACGTTATGCAATACAAGTTTTAAATTTTGTACAAAATTGCCGTTCACTTAATTTAATTACAATAAATATAAATAGAATTATCACAGAGTTTTAAAATTACTCCGCAGCAATATAATGATGATACATACGAGCAGTAAGTAGCAAGGCTGGCCGATAGCTTTGCAAGATATTCGTAGATTATATATCAGAATAACACATAATATTGTGCTACATAACATTGCACCATGAGCCACGGGAGCCGATCAGTAACCAAAAATAACTGCGCTGCCGCGGTTAATTGCAGCGCGATGCACCTCAGCTCTGGCGGGATCTTATGGCGGAATGGAGACTGCGACTGTCGCAATCCAGTGGTGGGCACGTCTCTTTGAGGAGTGGCTGGCGAGGCGCCACAGCGCTCTTACATATCGCCGAAAACAGACCGGATATTTCGGAAGGTTCCTGTGTCGGATTCGGGCGGTAGCGACGCCGGGTGTCACCACTGCAGCAAGGGTTGCCTAGAGGACACGGTGGAGCATACGGTGGTGGTATGCCCCACTCGGGTGGGCCACTGCCGTGTTCTTGCAGAGGATATCGGCGGAGGTGACTGAATGGGAAGCTGTCGCCTTCTTCTGCCAAGCAGTCATGCTGGAGGAGGAGGCCGCGGCGCACGTGTGACACCGTCACGCCTCACGCCTCGGACAGTAACCCAGGCGTAAAAAGTCGCAAGACGACTACCGGCCACCGTAGGCGCGGGACTGCGGACGGCGAGCGACGCGTAGCTCGCCGCCCGATAAGAACTAGGTTCGTGTGCATTGGTTGTGGATTAATTCTAATAGTTACCGCTGCCCCGGAACATAAAGGGCCATCAGTCTGACACTCCCTTCCGCCCCGCCCAGGGTAGGAAAAGTCGTTTGATGTACATATAATAGTATACTCACAGACTGATACCAACGCTTTGTTGATATTTAACAATAACTAACTATAGAGACATGAAACTTGGAGGAGTTATTCTATGTGAAGAGTAAGCATAAGCCACTAAGGTTTTTTTATCAATTCAACCCCTACAGGGTTAAAATAGTGTTGCGGAATATTTATAATAGTTACCGTGACCCCGGAACATAAAGGGCAATCGAAGGGTGGGTTTTAGTCAGTAAAAGTCTGACACGCCCTCCTGCCCCGTCCTAGACGGGAGAAGTCGTTGATGATTTCTCACTTCCAAAAAAAAAGGGTTAAAATAGTGGATATAAGTTCGACATCCACGCAGGCGAAGCCGCGGGCAAAAGCTAGTAATAATATATAATAATATATTTTGTATGTGATAGCTAGATTCACGCTACGAAACAAAGGAGCCAAACAGCAGTCAAAGAGATGGTAGAGGCAAAAGCGGTTCTTAAATATAATAATACTTATATATCACTGCTTTTAGTGTATTACTCGATTATTATCTCGATCATTAGTAGTGCGTATAGACACTGACACAGACAACACCATCGATCATAGTTAGCAAACAGAACTTAATTAACACGGCTAACGCTAAATGTATCCATTAAACTTTGACTATAAATACTTACAATACAATCTAAGATGTAATATATTGTATTGAAACGCCCTCATATTCCCTGCGGTCATAAAGAGTTATATTTGGAGCCAAATAATACAATCTCGCATAAAACTGGCTTAGAGTTTGTAAAAGAGAATATAAAATACACGTTTTGAAGGATATTTCAGGTGAAATATTCTGTTATATGAGTATGTTATTATGAGGTAGATTCGGGTTATAGATTTTTTATATTATACTTTAAACTTTCGCGTTGCATATTTATACTTCACTACTTATCGGGATTTAATGCGTACATACCTTTTATTTGTTTGCAAGCCAGTTCAGTTGTGACCATGGCAGGTGTAACCCTGCCGAAACGTCAAGCGAAAAACAAATAAAAGGTATGTGCGCGTTAAATCCCGATAAGTAGTGAAGTATAGATTTTTTTATTATTGAGTTTGCGATAGTATTGCTAATTCGACGTTATTGACGGGTTTTGTCGTCTATTGGTTAGTGACCCTGACTATACTTAGCTTAGCTACTAGCCGCTGCTTAGCCGCTAGTCATGGGTTCGATTCACGCCCAGGATAAACTTTGTGTTATGAATACGATTGTTTGTTCTGTTTCTGGGTGTAATTTATATGTAATATGTACGCAGGTTTGTTGTTGCTAAGCTCAAGATTAAATAATAGGGAACCAATTAATAGACTGGGTGACTGGCTAATTACAACACTTTAATCACTACTTTGGAATTCTTCCCTGTTGTTTGGTAAACACCTGAGGGGCAATCAAATTTAAAAAAATGTGATTCTATTATAATATTAAATTAAAATAATATTATACTTGAATGCCCAGTAAAATCACTTCTAAACCAGCGTAATACCTTCGTTTAAAGGAATAAATCCACGAATTTCTGTCTGATTTATTAACCGGAAAATACTGATTTATAGCTAACCTTTTCCTCTCAATACCATTCGATATTTTTCTTCTTTTAGCATTAGCCGCATAACTGATTGAATTCTTAATTTATATCGCTGCGATTTTTACCATTGATAAATCTATTAGTCTATTATTTTTCAATGAAACAAAGTGCTTTTGTCTTTTTATTTCTGTATTACGCTTTTAAGGCTAAACCACTAAACCGATTTTAACGAAATATGATACCTGTCTTATTTCATACCTTAAGCTTACTAGGTACAAAATAAGCCAGTAAGTATGAATTCTAAGGAAGAAGGGAGGCTACTTTCAATTCTAAGACTTTATATGCCAACCACGCCAAAGTCGCGTCAAAAGCTAGTTTACATATAAAACCATTGAAGTAAAAAACTAGATCTGTGTAGAGGGTGATCTCTAAAAGCTTTTGCCCCATTTCTTTATCTTTCTAGTTTTATTTATCACATTACATATTTTTATTTTAGTGTACATTTTAGAGGTAGGCGCTAGGCATTCATACAACTGATGCTATTCAATATGAAAAGTTCTTTAACAGGTCAAAAGTAGTTACAAAATGAAGAAACATTTTAAGCTTAAGAGATAAAAGGTGACAATTATCAATAATTATTATGAGAGGGTGATCTCTAAAAGCTTTTGCCCCATTTCTTTATCTTTCTAGTTTTATTTATCACATTACATATTTTTATTTTAGTGTACATTTTAGAGGTAGGCGCTAGGCATTCATACAACTGATGCTATTCAATATGAAAAGTTCTTTAACAGGTCAAAAGTAGTTACAAAATGAAGAAACATTTTAAGCTTAAGAGATAAAAGGTGACAATTATCAATAATTATTATGTCAGTAGGCACAAAGATGCAACGTAAATTAAAACATCGTGAAAATATTGCTGACTCTGAGTCATAAATATTTTACTACAGACATCGACGATGACGTTAAAAATTAAGACGCTGACAACACCCAAATAGGCTTCTTTCAATCAATTTTTTTGCCAAATCTATACAGTTTGTGACGGCAAAAAAAAAATATGTTAATCTTGAACATATTTCTGAAAATCTTAAAGAATTCAAAACACGTTATTTAAAAGTTTTCTCGATACAAAAAATTGTAAACTAACCTCTTAAAATGATTTTAAAACGAATATATTTGTATAACTTTTAAACGTAGGTCGGTAAAATTTATAACAATAACGTATCTTATTTAAATACAGGACTTGGTTAAGTTTAATTTTTGACTACTCAACTTATTTTAAAAATATTCAAAATTTTATGGTTTGTAAAAAATTATGAACGCCCTGTCATCATGCTTCTCTGTCATACGTATACAATCCGACAGTAACCGCGGAGACGCGCTGCTAGATGGACCTGTGTCACTTTGCCCCGCTATTCTTTCGTGTCATATTTTGATGTTTTATAACTACAAACACACATAATATTTTATTTTGTTCCTAGAACTACCTACACTAAGTTAGTAAAATATTGGCACGTAAAGACATTAGTATATTTATTTATTTAATGCAATACATATTTATTTACATGTTCAATGACCGTCGTAATGCCTGTCTAATGGTATTTTATAGATGCCGAAAGACGAGTTTCGAGTTCAAATCCAAGTTGATTTTTTGGAAATCGAATTGGATTCTTTATATTTACTTATTTTTGGATATTTACATCGTTTTTTAAATATATTTTTTTAGTTTTTAGAATAATTTCGAATTTTCTTTACAGTAAATAGATACTTTTGGCGAACAATTCAGAAGCAGATGAAGCTTCGGATAAAGATACTAATATAGATAAAAATTGCATTACTTTAATCATAAAAAGAAAATCACATTACAAGTCTAGTGAAAAAGTATTGAATTTACATAGACCTATGACTATCTTAGAACTGGACTTAAAGATTATATACTCGTTAAATGTTAGAACAAAATACCTCACAATATATTAAATTACTTGACAGACAAATAAAGCATTGTTTTAGAACTAACTTTATTGCCATAAAAATAACAAATATTAGAGAACTTTTTAAGAGGAACAATTCTTTAGTATGTAATTTTTGCGTAACTTCCCGTTTACGCAGCGCCCTCAACGAAGCTTCCAAATAAATATTTTTTTCCCGTTTTTATCGCAATATCCATTACTGCCGGCTCCTATGTGTCTTAGCATTATGTCATATAGCCTAAAACCTGTAAAGGAATTACAATCGTACCAAGTTTTGTTAAAATCCCTTTATTAGTTATAACCCATGCATACACGCCCTCCACTCATCCTCTATTATTCATTTTTAATAATATAAGAATAAAAATAATTTATTCCACAAAGAGAAGAAATACAATGTATGTTACATCAGGGGTTTATATATACTCACGGACTCAGTTAAATAGTCCAAATGGGGTTTCACCATGGAGTTATCTCCAAGGTGAAACCTCATTTGGACTATTTAATTGAAGTGTATGGCTGTACTTATAAAACTAACCTACAAACCTTGCAAACAGCTCAAAATAAAATTATTAAAGTACTTTTTAAATATAATTACCGAACCCCTACACAAAAAAATTGCAATGACACAAAGATAATGAACATTTCACAGATATTTAGAAAATACTTAGGATTAAAATCCTAAGTATTTCCTCTAACACCTATTTTTATTTTATATCGTTATATTTAACTGTTTTTTTAGTATTCGCGTCACGTAGCCTAATGTATCCAAGTATTTTTCTCAATTTTAAGTGACCATAAATAGGTATAACAAGATCATAGATTTATATACAGGGTGGAATTTTGTAATGCCACCTGAAGGGGAAGTACTCTTAATACTTTAGATATAAATTTATACTTAAAGGAAACATTCCTTTATTTTTTAAAGAAACAAAACTGCATTCAAAATTTTTCGAAAATTCGCTTGTCACAGTCGGGAATCGAACCTGCTAAAATCCAAAAAACCGGCCAAGAGCGTGTCGGGCCACGCTCAATGTAGGGTTCCGTAGTTTTCCGTCCGTCACAATAAGTTTTCCCACTTGTAAGTTAAAAAAAAAGGCTATTTGTTACGTTGACATACTAAGTACGCAGAAATTATTTTGTACAACCTTTTTGTCTTTTTTTGTACAAAAACTGTTCTTTCTATCAAGTTCAAAATAATTTTCCTAGAAAGTACTTATAAATTTCTACTTTCCAGATTTTTTTCATGTTTTTTAAACCTACGGGTCAAAAGTTAGAGGGGGGGGGACGCTTTAATTTTTGCTTTTGGAGCGATTATTTCCGATATTATTGACATTATCAAAAACTGATTTTAGTAAACCCCTTTTCATTTTTAAATACCTATCCAACAATATAATACACGTCAGGGTTAAAATTAAAAAAAAAAACACTTCCCTATTTACATATAGGGGGGCTACCCTAATAAAACATTTTTTTCCAATTTTTATTTTACCACTTTGTCGGCGTGGTTGATATACATATTGGTACCAAATTTCAGCTTTCTAGTGCTAACGGTCACAGAGATTAAGCGAGGACGGACGGACAGACAGACATGGCGAAACTATAAGGGTTCCTAGTTGACTACGGAACCCTAAAAAGTAACACTTTGTGTTTTTATAGAATTAAACTTTAGGGCTATTCATAAGGACTAAATCTCTCTAACAAACATGGGTAATTAAAATAAAGGAAAACCAAGAATCTTAAGAATTTTATTTTAATTGAACGAAAATTTCGACAGTAAAATTCGTGCTATGACTTAAAAAAATTTAATTTCATGGTTTTCCTAAATTAATCAAATTTGTCCGAAGCGTTTGATCTTTATGAATGACCGTTTTCAATTGATGTCATTAAAATACAGTTTGTTGTTTTTTTTTTTTCGTTTTAGCCCGTTCGATTCCCGGGAGTGACACATTTTCAAAGTGATTTAGTTTTTATGAGCCCTGGATAAAAATTACTTAAATACGTTATGATAGATTATTTTACTTAAAGGAAACATTGCCTTATTTTTTAAAGAAATAAAACTGCATTCAAAGATTTTCGTAAATTCGCTTTTCTCACTAGGGAATTGAACTGGCTTAAAATGGATAAAACAACATCTTGTACTTTTATGAGGTTAATCGATAGGTTCATTTTATACGGATAAAATCTTACCAACATTCATGGTAAATTAAATTAGAGGAAAACCATGAAATTATAACTTTTTAAACTAAAAGACGACTATAAAATGTCAAAATTTTCGTTTAATTAAAATAAAATTCTTAAAATTTATGGTTTTCCTTAATATTAATTAACCATTTTTGTTAGAGAGATTTAGTATTTATGAATGGCCCTAACGTTTAAAAAAAATACAAAATGTTACTTTTTTGGATTTTAGCATGTTCCCGAGTGTGACAAGCGAATTTTCGAAAATCTTTGAACGCAGTTTTGTTTCTTTAAAAAAATAAAGGAATGTTTCCTTTGAGTAAAATTTTCTGTCTAAAGTATTAAGAGTACTTCCCCTTCAGGTGGCATTACAAAATTCGACCCTGTTGTATAAGCACTATTTCTATTTTGTAAATGGGTTAATTAAGTTAAAAGTTTGACACTTTATGAATGGCGGTTGAAACTTTAGTCATACTCACTTAAAAATCTCGGTGATGCGATGGTCCCGTGTGCGTTGGACCATTTGGTTCCTTACAAGATGGATGAGCTAAATGTTGCCGATACATATGTCATGCCATGCTCGTGAACGGGCGCTGTCATTTCGGATTGGCCAATTCCTAACTGCCTAATATTTATTTTTTTAATTTCCGCGATTTGTTTTATGTTGCTCCTTACCTACATTGTTTTCACGTATAGAAGCAACGCAAATGATGTAACCAATTTTTTGTAAAACTTGATGATTGGAAAGAGTGTCCGTAGAGTTTCTTGCTTGTTCTTCTCCATAGAGATCTACGTTTTGGAGCAAACAACTACTTTTAGAGGATATGCTTCACGGTAGTCCGCGAAAAATAAATTTTTTGAATGTTTTTTGCAATGTATCATTTTATTGATTGTGGGTTGATATAGAATGATTTGCGACTGTATTAGGCCATTAGTTACAAAACAGCCATCAAAGAGTATATAACTCGATTGAATGACTTTTTCATGAAATAGA
This sequence comes from Athetis lepigone, assembly GCA_033675125.1. Classification (NCBI taxonomy): domain Eukaryota; kingdom Metazoa; phylum Arthropoda; class Insecta; order Lepidoptera; family Noctuidae; genus Athetis; species Athetis lepigone. The sequence goes on along the minus strand of CM066226.1, from coordinate 8,219,189 downwards.
GAAGTAATTTGATGATTTCCCATCCAAAAAACTATACAAACTAACATGCAACATCGAGTATTAAGAGTTAGACAACACATAAGCATAAATACAAAATCCGACAAACTATATATATAATGAAAACTATCCTATGTTCTTTCTGGGGTCCCTGGACTTTACTTATCTGTACTAAATCGGTTCAGTGGTTTAGGCGTGAAAAAGAGACAGACAGACAAGAGTTACTATTTATAATATTGGTACAGATAAATTCGATATAAATAAAGTATCTTAAAATAAATAAAAAAATACATTAGTTTTTTTAATCGCCTTATCTAATTTGTTGTTAGCTCTTCATGCAGAACAATAAATACATAAGAGCCCCATCTATTGGTTCATTGTTGTCCACGTCCTTTGTTTCTTACTTGGTAGTTTGCTGTAGCACCGCCCGATTTAAACTTTAAGAATGGCGCTAGGTTATCGGAGGAATTGTGGGCGTGTCTAAAAATACCAAAACATCGCAACGTAATAGCTGTTGTCAGCGTCTTAATGTCTGCTGACAACCTTGATTTCACTTATTGGTGATTTTTACACTTATTCACTGTGTTCGATTCTTGTATGCTTTCAGTATCAGTACATTTTTGATGAAACGGCCGATAATATCGCATTGATGAATTATAAAAATCTTCCGGTAGACGAGCCAACCAGCGATGATAACAAGCAATAATCATTTAAAAAGCAATAGTTTGGGAACAAAAATGTTTTTTCACATTTTTTTAATGTTAGGAAAGTATTTTATTTTCATAATTACATTATTAAGGAATATTTTTTAATATTCTATTTCATAACTAGCTGCCTCCCGCGGTTAACCCGCGTTAAAAATGTAGGGGTATGAAAAAAATAATAATTAAAAATACATATCGTAGCCGATTCTCAGACCTACTGAATATGCATATAAAATTTGGTAAAAATCGGTAAAGCCGTTTCGAAGGAGTAAGGTACCTAACTAACATTGTGGCACGAGAATTTTATATATAAGATAATAAATTGTTATAAACGACAATTTTGATATAATATTTGTTCATTATTCTTTTATATTTTAATGATTTAATACGTTTACAATAATTTTTTTTAATGTTATATTATTACGTGTTACGTCATATTACAGCCGACGTTATTGACGAGCTTCGTGGTCTAGTGGTTAGTGTTGTTTGTTCTGTTTCTGGGTGTACGTTGGGCTCCTTACGTTTTTACCTGAGCTAACCGATCACTGTCAAATGCTTGCGCTGCCTGGTCAGATCCACTCAAATATGTGTGCTTTTTTTAATATGTATCGCAGCCTTCCTCCATCACTCTGCCACAGAACTGAATGATTGCCGCATGATTTTGATGATATAAATAATATGGATTTTACAAAAGGAGCTGTTTCGAATGTTTCTTCACAGAGGTTGGGTAAAAAAACGGCCCCTCCGTCCGCATAAAATAAGCAAAACAATATTCACGTGTAAAATTGTTATTATCATAATAATAATTTTGTTTTTTTTCACTCTATTTTAACTGGTGACTATTTAAATGAACGCTAACATTTCAATTTAACGAAGAAATAAAAAAACGCAAAAGTTCCAACTGTTTTAATTTTTTCTTTCTTGTTGTTATTTTGTGACTGTTTTCACTACCAAAGGCTTAGATGAAAACTCTAATAGAATTAGTCAGACAAGTTAGGTTTAGCTTGGTTTTATTAGTTCCATCATATCAGACATCGGAACTACTGAAAAAAAAAACTGTAAATAGTTTTATCGGCTCACTAAACTCCTTGACTGAGAACGACCCGAATCTGCGCAAGCAATTTCAATGAAAACCGTTACGCCGCGCCGTCCACCACTTTTCTATTCACTCTTTCTCTAACATAATCCTTTTTATATCATCGTTCGTCTTCAGTAGCTTTATGGACGTTAAGATCATGAACTGCCGAGCAGACGGTGTAGGATCGTATGCAGTAAATCTTCTGAGATTTACGGGCGACCTAATGGACAGGTAAAGTGACAACACAAACATGCTCGAAGATTAGTGCCGACACTTAAAGGAACGTTTTGGAATTGCATGCTTTTATCACCTAACTAATGAAACCAGGTATACAAGACTGGTGTGTGTGGTACCAGTTTCAAAGGACATAAAATGTATACGGATTTGTACATACTGCATGTATGTTGTAACTAGTGTTCGCCCGTGGTTACGTCCGCGTGAATATCGGTACTGCAATCCCCTATTTTTCCATTTCATTGTTAAAATTTCCAAAAAACTTTTCTTAGTGGTTACCTACTCACACACTCACAAGGAACACACCGCCACCGTGTAAGTTTCATGTCTCTAGGATCAGCGGTTTAAGGCGCGGCTTGATTTATCAATAGTCATTCAGTTATTTCATATACAAAGGTAATAACATGATTAAAATGTTCAAGCATCGATACCACCTTTCACTAAAAAAATCCGACAGTATCTCACAAATTCCTTCCTTTTGTTTTTTATAGAGAGGAAGCAAAAAAGCTTTAGTGAAAGACATTGCAGCTTCAGTGGATTTGGTTGTGCATTTGTCGTTTGCCTAAAAATTCACGACGAACTCAATGTTTTGAGCTTTTTAAACTAAGCAAAAGCGTTAACTTATTCCTATAGTCATCACTTAGCGGCGATATTCTACTTTCAGTACAAATAAAAGTTATCGCCAAGCTATCGAGTACATATAAAACTCGTTAAGCACTTCGGATTTTCCAAGAACGCTTCTCTAATGGAGGTGTTAAACTAATAATGATAAACACCTACCGAATTAGTTTTTGCACTTCGCTGTTCTCAGAATCTCTCCTACCTTAATACATGCAGATTAATACCGTAATAACAGAGTCAGGAGGTCTGTCGGACCCATTACGTCGAGAGGCAAGTTGGCGATGTTTCATTAATCACGTCGGGTTAAATGCGCCAGTAATTTTGTGCCTCGTTCTACTTGCTATAAAAACTTTGCGGTTTGCTGCACATTTGTAGACTTTGACTTTGACGGCTCGTTTAGCTTACTTTTTATATGCCTGTCAAATTAAATAAAACGATAGCATATTGCTTTACCTTGCTTTCTACTGATTATTTGTCTATTAGGTATATACTTGCTGTCGAAAGAACACTTTGAATTGGCCTTATCACTAACTGTCAACTATCTGTATCCTAGCTGTTAATTTTTTTTAAGAAAAGAAAAAAATGAAAAATTGTGCATGTTTCACAATAAACAATACTAATACTAATAAGGGTGTGTAAGTACCTAATTACTTGTTATTTGATGTACCTAATAATAAGAATTTATAATAAAATAACAATAAGAACCTGTTTGTTGGGTAAGAAAACCACTATATTTGACGATTTGCGAAATCTGACTGTAAGAAGGATGGCTGATAATCGCCAAGAAAATAAAGAATTATATGGTGATAACAAACCGGGATGTAAGTTGTGGGATTAGAGAGAAAGTACGCTGCACGCTGGTGCGCCTTACCTGGCTGTCTCCTTGCCTCGTATATAGGTTCAACAAAATGGCGCCTGATGTTTTCTTCGCCTTTTGGAGGCTTTTGAAGCACAACACTGGAATTCTCTGTCTCTGTGTCCACAAACAATCACACCCGCGGGCGGTCGATCACAGCGGTTAATATTTGTTGTAATACGGTAGGAATTAAGTAGGCGCGTTAAATAAATTCGTGAACGAGAAAAAACTGCATTTTCACGTGCGGATCTTCCATGGCGGAATTTTCTTCTTCTTTTTTTATGGCTTCTGACAGCCGTCAGGCGTGCGACAGCGTAAAGGTCGGTCAAGACAGAATAGATAAAAAGAGGTCTAATTATTAATATTAAGAAATAATAGATGGCGCTACCACTGCGCACTGTTACTATCCCGCTTCAGGGCGAAAGCCAATTTTCATACGGCGTTCTGGCAATTTTATATTTCATTCATAAATGCAAAAATCTTGGTGTTTAGAAATGTTGAAATACTAAGGGATACTAATTTTGAGTTTCAGTAATTGGGCATACGTGTGTCCAGTTTCTCGTGTCCAGTTGGTTATTAACCTCTGGGCCATCACGATGATACTATTTTCATATATATGACGCATAAGTGAAAATTAGTAGGTCTCGTCCCTATTTATAAAAATTGAGAACAAAACATACTCACACATTGACAATTGTTTGTTCGTTAATTTCTTCGTTCGTTCGTTCTTTAATTACTTATTCTAAAGTAGCTTTTGCCCGCGACTTCGTCCGCGTGGAATTTTAGTTCCCGTTCCCAGGGGATTTCATATAGGGATAAAAACTATTCTATGTCCTTTCTCGGGTCTCAGACTATATCTGTATCAAATTTCATTCAAATCGGCTCAGTGGTATAGGCGTGAAGAAGAGACATACAGACAGACAGAGTTACTTTCGCATTTATAATATTAAGTACGAATTGGATTTAGCTCACATAATTATTTTGCAGTACACAACACACTAAGGCCCGTATTAATAGACGTTACTCGGATCAAAACTCATACTTAATACCAAGCTTAAGATCTTGTTCGTATTAATGAACGAGATTGATTATGAGCTCAAGTTCCGGATTAGGAGAATGTCATCAGCTGAGTGTAGACTAATTAATAAACGAAACTCGCACTTAAGTATACAATAATTTGTGCACTTAAGATGTCAAATTTTGAGTGCAGACCGACCGGGACTTGAGATCGTGTAAATGTCATGACGCGAAAATGGATTTTGAAAATATTTTAAGTGAAATTAATTTTTACGACGAAATTGACTATTATGACGAAATTTCGTGTCCTGGCCGATATCGTTTAACAAAAACATATATAAGGGATGCCTCAAACCCTTTTGAATTGCCGACTGAATATTTCAAAAGACGGTATAGATTTGTTCAAAGCTCGGTTTTGTATATAGTTACATTAGTAAAAGAATCACTAGAGAAAGAGAATAACAGAGGTCTTCCAATTTCCCCCGAAATAGCAGTTTTGCTTACTTTAAGGTTCTACGCAACAGCATCATTTCAGGTTGGTACCTACCTATGTTAATTTGTACAAAGTAAATTCATAAATGTATGCAAGTCGATAAGAATTATTTATTTGTTTAATATTTACGCATGAGACATAATCTTTGTACTTTATTTTGATATTGATAATCCAAACTCAGCAACTACATTCATATGAAATTATTACCTACTTAAATCATGTATGTTTCAGCTTGTTTGTGGCGACTTAATACATTTGTCACAACCTACGGCATCGAATATCATAACAAAAGTCTCAAAACTATTAGCCCTTCTTCATAAAAAATATATAAAAAATATATAAAAATACCACGAGGGGATCAAGCTACTTCAAACCGGGAATTATTTCGAAATTTGGGAAGTCACGGACGTTGGCCTGGTCTCCCTGGAATAGACGGTGCCATAGATTGCACCCACGTTAAAATATTAAACACCCCAGGATGCCAACACCATGAAGTGTACAGGAACAGAAAGTCCTATTTTTCGATTAATGTACAAGTAAGTTCTTGTTACTTTATTTTTAACTTTCACTAATTACTATACTGTTTAAAATGTGTTCTGTAAACTAACCACATATTTTATAATAAAAAGTCAATATATCAGTTATTCTTTTTTAGGTTGTTGCTGGTCCTCAAACCGAAATTCTGGACATCGTTGCTCGATGGGCTGGTAGCATGCACGACTCCAGAATTTTTCAAATGTCTTCGGTGTACACCAAGTATAGCCAGGGTATTCTAGATGGAAGACTTGTAGGTGATAGTGGGTATCCCACGCTACCATTTGTACTGACGCCTATCAGACCTCCTCCTCAAGATCTCCCTTCAATTCGATACAACAGAGCCCAAACAAAAACAAGAAATATTGTTGAGAGAACATTTGGAATATGGAAACGTAGGTTTCCTTGTTTATCAAGAGGTTTGGGTAACAAACGCGGTTTCCAACATAATAGTTGCCTGTGCGGTATTACATAATTTATCTTTATTATTGAATGATAATGTTGATTTTTTAAATGAGGAAGAACAAAATGAAGTAGTCCATGAAACAAATAATCTGATACCTGGCACTAGCACAGGATTCTCATTAAGGAATGCAATTATAGAAAATTACTACCAATAAATTAAATTGTTTATGTTTATTTAAACTGCTGAACAAATGTTGTTGAAACTTTACAGTAATATATATATTAATATTATAAAGAGGAAAACTTTGTATGTTCGTTTGTTTGATTGTAATGAATACGCTCCAAACTACTGGACCGTATTTAAAAAATTCTTTCACTATTCGAAAGCTATAATATTGTCAACGAGTAACAAAGGCTATATTATACAATATCACGCTATGTCCCACGGGAGCGAAGCAGTAACCAAAAACCTAATGTAACGTGGGTGAAACCGCGAGGAAGCTAGTAGCTTATATAATCGGAATTCGATATAGGCTGGATAACATATCGCTATGGCCTACGGGAGCAGAGCATTAATGAAAAGTAATACGTCAGAATAATACATACATACTACACCCAAGGGAGCAGAGCAATATCCAAAAACCTAACATACATATATATCGAGTGTAACCGAAAGGCACAGCTGCAGCAGTTATATTATAAATGTTTATAATTTAAATACATGTATTGTTTTATGTTCCCATAATATTTAATTGAAAGTTACTTTAAACATTGTTAATGACAGAACCCTAAAAAAATAATTAAATAACTTATAAGTAAACAAATATTTATTTATTAATAGCAAATCCCTATATAAATAATATTATTATTGGTACATTATTAACTAAGGATATGCATTCAACATCTTTTCGGCCAGCGTAGCTTTTGCCTTAGCTTCGCGATACTGCGCCTGAAGTATTTTCATCTCTATTTCGTGTTTTTCATTGGCCCTAATTTGGCGATCCTTGTACTCTTTCTCCAAAATCGAGTTTTTAAATTGTTGACCTGTTGGTCTTCGTTGTTCATTTTGAACTATTTGACTCAAAGCTACAGTTTCAGAAATTTGGTAATCATGATCACTTATTGTTTCAGCTTGTTGAAGAGGAGTCACTATCACTTTCTCAATCTCAGGTTGCATGTTATCTTGCAGCGTTATATCTGAAAACCATAATAAAGTGTTAAGGTGGTTTTACCCGCGTAGTTCCTGTTCCCATGGGATAAAAATTATCCTATGTCCTTTCTCTGGCTATATAGACTATCTGTACTTTCGCATTTATAATATAACTAGCTGACCCGACAGACGTTGTCCTGTCAACTATGAATATTGAATTCGAATTGACATACTACCTACCTACTACCTACCTAATACCTACCTACTAACTACCTACTACCTACCTACTACCTACCTACTACCTACCTACTACCTACCTACTACCTACCTACTACCTACCTACTACCTACCTACTACCTACCTACTACCTACCTACTACCTACCTACTACCTACCTACTACCTACCTACTACCTACCTACTACCTACCTACTACCTACCTACAACTACCTACTACCTACCTACTACCTACCTACTACCTACCTACTACCTACCTACTACCTACCTACTACCTACCTACTACCTACCTACTACCTACCTACTACCTACCTACTACCTACCTACTACCTACCTACTACCTACCTACTACCTACCTACTACCTACCTACTACCTACCTACTACCTACCTACTACCTACCTACTACCTACCTACTACCTACCTACTACCTACCTAATACCTACCAACAACATACCTAAAACCTAACTACTACATACCTACTACCTAACTACTACCTACCTACTACCTACCTACTACCTACCTACTACCTACCTACTACCTACCTACTACCTACCTACTACCTACCTACTACCTACCTACTACCTACCTACTACCTACCTACTACCTACCTACTACCTACCTACTACCTACCTACTACCTACCTACTACCTACCTACTACCTACCTACTACCTACCTACTACCTACCTACTACCTACCTACTACCTACTACTACCTACCTACTACCTTACTACTACCTACCTACTACCTACCTACTACCTACCTACTACCTACCTACTACCTACCTACTACCTACCTACTACCTACCTACTACCTACCTACTACCTACCTACTACCTACCTACTACCTACCTACTACCTACCTACTACCTACCTACTCCCTACCTACTACCTACCTACTAACTAGATTCTATATCGCTACTACCTACCTACTACCTACCTACTACCTACCTACTACCTACCTACTACCTACCTACTACCTACCTACTACCTACCTACTACCTACCTACTACCTACCTACTTACTACCTACTACCTACCTACTACCTACCTACTACCTACCTACTACCTACCTACTACCTACCTACTACCTACCTACTACCTACCTACTACCTACCTACTACCTACCTACTACCTACCTACTACCTACCTACTACCTACCTACTACCTACCTACTACCTACCTACTACCTACCTACTACCTACCTACTACCTACTACTACCTACCTACCACCTACCACCTACCTACTACCTACCTACTACCTACCTACTACCTACCTACTACCTACCTACTACCTACCTACTACCTACCTACTACCTACCTACTACCTACCTACTACCTACCTACTACCTACCTACTACCTACCTACTACCTACCTACTACCTACCTACTACCTACCTACTACCTACCTACTACCTACCTACTACCTACCTATCTATATATATAAAACAAAGTCGGGTTTGTTACAACACTTATAACTCGAGATCGGCTAGACCAATTTTCATGGTTTTTGGTTCGTTGGATTTGTGCTAATTTCAAATAAGATTAAGTTTAATAAAATGCCTCTAGGCTCTAGGCATTAAGTCAGTCTTCAAAATAATTAATCGATTCGTCGATCGATCGTTTTCTATTTACCACTTCACGTTACTGCGCGCCTAGTACTTTGGATTGATTAAGGTGATCTTGTGAGAAAATTAAGAATACAGTGAATTTTAAATTTTCGTACATGACTACTACACGTTACTGCGCGCCTAGTACTTTGGATTGATAAAGGTGATCTTGTGAGAAAATTAAGAATACAGTGAATTTTAAATTTTCGTACATGACTACTTCACGTTACTGCGCGCCTAGTACTTTGGATTGATTAAGGTGATCTTGTGAGAAAATTAAGAATACAGTGAATTTTAAATTTTCGTACATGACTACTTCACGTTACTGCGCGCCTAGTACTTTTGTTATCTTAAGTTTTCATTTATTAATACCCGATTTTTTTAAAAATGATTCATCTTTTATAATTATGTTCTCGTCGATTTTTCATTATTTTTAAGATGTATTCTGCTATTCGGGGCGGGGATAAATCCAACGAACCAAAAACCATGAAAATTGGTCCAGCCGATCTCGAGTTATAAGTGTTGATACAAACCCGACTTTGTTTTATATATATAGATATGGGAGTATGGATATTGATTTTGTTCAGTGCCTCTGCCTACTTACCAAGAATTGAATCTGAATCCATGGCGGTGTCTATACCAACTATAAGTGCTGGGGCCACTTCAGCGACATCGGGGTCAATAGTGGCATCACTTATTGGCGGCCCACCCCCAGTGGATAAACGATGTTGGCGCTCCTTCGTCAATGCTTCCCTCTGTCTTTGTTTCAAATTCAGCCAGAGCCGACGTAGTTGTTTGTTAGTAGCCTGGAGTAAAAATAAATTGTTAAATAAACAAGAGAGAAAAGAGAGTGCGACAAAAGTAACCAAAATCGGCAAGTACCTGGTTTCATGGTAATCTGATCAAAATGTCACGATGAAAGGATTTATGTATTTATCTATTTACCTGGCTAGATGCGTATGGACTAGCGTTGTATTCTGCAGCTATCTTATTCCAGACCTCATTTTTATTTCGAAGAGACGTCCCGTCGGTATTCTTATTTTCAACAACGGCCTTATATTTTTTTATAATTTCAAGAAACATTTTCTTCTCCATAGGAGTAAAAACATGGTTTTTGTTATCCATTTAACCGTTTAAAAAATAAAATCGCTAGCGAAATGGTCCGATAATTTTTTTGAATTCCGTGCCAATTTTTTTGTTTTTTTTTTGACATACGCTACATTGCGTTTTGTTATTTGTGCCGACTAGGTTGCAAAGTAAATCTTTGTAAAGTATTAAAAAAGAAAAACATGACTTTTTTTTTATAATTTAAGCTTATCTTGGGTTGCGCACTACTTCATAATGTGAAACAGCGCTATTAGGAAAAGTTTTATCAAAATAAAAGTATTTCAATAAATCTTAAAACATAGCAGTAACGAAACGTGGTATTTTTTTTCTAAACTTCGGTCAATGTGACGTATTCGTTCACTTCAAGTACAGCGCAATGAGTAGCTGATCTTGGTAGCTGAGTGTGAGCTGAGATGTGTTTATTAATTAGCGACGATCTTGAGCTCCTGTCATCGCAATAATCCGGTATCAAATGATATCGCACTGAGATCGTATTTGAGTAACATCTATTAATACGGGCCTAAGTGTCAACGTCGTGACGGCTGCGAGGTGCCGCGCATCCTTCCGTGAAAATGGCGATATTGACACCCTTCGGCCAAAACTCTCCTTTGAGGAAGGTCTCTAAATGATAAATAACTCACACCACAAATAATCTTATATTCGAAAAAGACACACTTTTCTACCAAATTATGAAGTTAAACAAAAACAGTTAAACATATAGCTTTGAAAAAATAAATGACGATATTTCACATACTCGTATAAATTATTTTCCCAAATTATAGAACAATAATCCAATATTTTTATACAAAGGGAACAAAAAACGTTCCGCGGAACTTCGGGTACGGAACCCGCATTTATCTTTGCGCGATATTACTAAAACAATAAAGGGCAAAAGGTTCCATATCATAAAAACAAAGATGTATAAAAGTACTATCTCTTTGATTTGTTATAGCCTCAAGTCGGGTAGTGTATTTTTTGGGATGAAGTTTTGTAATGGTTTGTTTTGCATTATGAAATAATTTCATGTTATAGTGGAAAACTGGTGACCCGCTCTATCTTCGTACGGGTGTAACTAATCTTTTTTCTGCTATAATAATTATGTATAAATACAAATATAATAAAAAAAAACCTCATCAAATTGCGTTGCCAGTTTTAAAGATATAAGCATACGTACGGACAGATAAACAGCGGAAGACTACTTTGTTTTATGTAGTAAAATATAGATAGTTAGTAATCACTATGTTATTGTCCGGTTGGGCTCGTATTTTCAAAAACAACACCTTAGCGTTCTGGTATCGATCCCTAGGTCGGGTAAAGGATATTGGATATTCTTAATAGCAGCCTAGAATTCGATAGCAAGTAAAATCGTTTATTCCACGGTCGTGTCAGTATGGTGTAAGGTAAAAGTGCGCCAATGTTTGTGCACAGACTTATGCCTAACATTCGCCTGCATAGTTGCCTCAATTGAGATTGAACCGCCAGTATTTCATTTCGTAATAACTAGCAACCCGCCCCGGCTTCGCACATGTGCACTATATAACCATTCCATTAACCATTGAATCATTTTATCAGTTTTAAAAAAATCGCACTCAGAATCCGTTGCATAGTTTTAAATATCAAAGCATATAATCGAAACAGACAGCGGAAAGCGATTTTATTTTATATTTACCATGTAATGATAATAAAACTTCAAAAACATTTACACAGCAACTAAACCTTGAAGCAAGATTCTTACAATTCAAACAAAAGTAGGTTCAATACTTCAAGCTGTAAGTTCAATTTACTAAAGCTCTCATCAGGGAATCACAGACTTACCTACTCTATTTCACACGGCAAATATTCTCACGTACGTACCATTACCCACATAGTAAGCTTTCAACGTAAAGAAGCCTATTATCCCGACGAACAACTTAGCACTTCAGGGGATAAGAGCTAAGTCGAATATAATCTAAAACACACGGTAGATTAAACATTACAATACATTTGTAAATAACAGTAAATCCTAGCGCTATAGAGGTGGCGTACACGTGCCGTGTTAAAGCCACAAAGTGACGTCACAGACAGCTGGAAGATGTTACTAGAGTGAAAATGTTGTACTTGTACAGCCACTTGTCGTAAATGGTTGATAAAAGTGGTCGGTGGCACCTTTTCTAATGAAAACCGATACTATAACTGCCAATTTCGTTTGAAAAAATTACTATTTCTACAGATACTGGTATTTTACGAAGAAACTGTAACTTTTCTAGGGTTTAAGCTTTTCCGTATCTTCTTCTAACTGTTAGACTGGTATTTTCTATCAATTAGCCTTATCAAATTATAAGTCTACTTTGGCTATGAAAACATTGTATGGGTTGCTAGTAGTACTTATTATAATGAACTCTTAACGCAGGAACTTGGGAGTATCGAGTAGGGAATGAACACTTATGTTGTTGCTAACACCTTTACCAAGCGAAAGACAACATCGTGGTTATAGACCAAGTGACTTCCAAGAAATGAATTCATACAAACTGTACAAAACCTGTGGTTCTCAGTTCTCGCGTATTCGGTTAAGCGTCCATGTGCGGGGAGGCTAGGTACAATATGATATACATTCCGAACTCTTGTTTCTTGTAGGTACTTCCGCCAGTATTCATCAGGGTGTATTTTGGCCGGGGTTTGAGCAAGGACCAGCAAAAATATATCACCACAATACTTGAGCATTCAATAAGACCTAATTGAAATTTCTCTTAATATTTTTCAACTTTATTATTTACTTTTAATAGTTTAGTTAAATTTTAGTTATTGTCAATTAATAAATGAAAGCTGTTAGATAACGTTACTGCATGTACCTAACCTTTACACGCTACATCAGTTACAACATAAAAATCTGCCGGACGAATTGTCAAGACTTTGTTTTCTACATAATTTGTATAGGAGTTAAAAAAACCTTTTTCCAAAAAAAAAAAATAACCGACTTCAAAAACTAAAAGCTCAAAAATAACTATTTGGAAGTCGGTGGCTTCTCTTCTGCCGGTCGAATTGTGTTGCCTTGCCACCGACTTCCGAAATAATTATTTTTGAGCTTTTAGTTTTTGAAGTCGGTTAATTTTTTTTGGAAAAAGTTTTTTTATTTTTTACTTTTTAGTTAGAGTCCCAACTACGTTTTAGAGTAACTTTAAAAAAAACGTACGTTTTCTATAAAAATTGAGGAGTTCCCTCGATTTCGGCATGATACCATCATCAGATCCTGGACCTGATGACAATGGGACCATTTGGGAAGTCTACCCTTTCAAACAAAAAAAGAATTGTTCAAATCGGTTGGCAAACGACAGAGATATGCGCGAACAAACATATAAAAAAAAAAGGTAACCGACTTCAAAAACTAAAAGCACAAAAATAACTATTTCGGAAGTCGGTGGCAACACAAATCGACCGGCAGAAGAGAAGCCACCGACTTCCGAAATAGTTATTTTTGTGCTTTTAGTTTTTGAAGTCGGTTACCTTTTTTTTGGAAAAAGCTTTTTATTTTTTTACTTTTTAGTTAGAGTCCCAATGTCTGACTACGTTTTAGAGTAACTTTCAAAATAAAACTACTTATAAGCTTATAAAACGAAATCGGCTCCCTGCGCGCAACGTCACGGGATATCCATGAGTGCTATATACTAAAACCTTCCCCAGAATGTAACAAACACTTTGCTGAAAACCGTATCCAAATCGCTTCAGCCAAACGCGAGATAATCGCGGACAAACATACATACATACATACATACAGGTCGAACAGAGAACCTACTTTTTTTTGAAGTCGGTTAAAAAAAAACATACAAACATCCGAATTGAGAACCTCCTCCTTTTTTTAGAAGTCGGTTAAAAAGCATAATTTTCACCATTTTTTTTTTCGTATTACAACAGAATAGCGACATAATTTACGTAATTTTCTACTCTAGTCTCGCCACACTGAGTACAATTCAGTGTTTTACATTCACCTGTAGCTATAACTGGCTTACCTCTGGTTCAAAATGACGTTTAAGACTGTGTCAGATTTACCAAACGCTAAGCCACTGGCTTCAGCTGAATTATGTTTTCAGGTATTATGCGCAAATGTGAAAAGTTTTTGAGCTTTAAGTAAAAGTAACAGAGTGTTGACTTTCTACTTATTTTTCCGTTGGAATGGGAAAATGTTTAGTGGTAGAAAACTTTTAGTGGTCGCCCTGTAGCATTTTGGATAGATTTTAGAATGTCAATACATTATTGATATAAATAAAACCTTTAAACTAAATAGGCCTTAAACACGAGACTCAAATCTAATGGCCGAAGACCTAAACGTCACTCAATTCTAACTATTTTTTTAATTCTACAACAGAGAGAGAGCGTCCTCTCTCTGTTGTTGTCCTTATCACTCTGAAGGAATAAAATAAGGTCAACAACAGATTAGAAAGCTTCCTAAAATTAAGTGACATTAGAGTATTTTTCGACTCTTAGAATTTAGTATTTAGCCATAAATCAATTAAAAAGTTGTATTAATTGGCTTTTCGCACGTGCTACTTACAGGAAATCCTGGACTCAACCGGCCTGTTTTAATCATTTTCTATATCTCTTGTTAGTAGTCTAAACTTCCTTCTAAATATCTCAAAAAAAAAGGAAAAAAAAATATATCTAACCCAACTGTTCTAAGCTATAACTAAAATTAATCCAACGCGATGAAAATAGATCAAAAAGTGTTGCAATATTGCGACAAAATGTGAAACTACAGCAACACAATATTGCAACAGCAATGTGTTTGTTGGTTCTACGCGAGTGACGTGAGACGATTTACAAATTTTGTTTAAATTCGCGCCGTGTTGTATGTAGAACAAGCGAGTTTTACTAGTGTTTGAAATTTTCCCTTTTTTAATGATATGCACACAAAACACACTTCTAAAACATTTGTCATTTTTATCAGTGTATTTGTGAAAACGGCATGAAAATTCCTTTTGTAGTTTTTGAGGTTATCCCAAACCATCAGACATGGTGGACATTTTTTTAAATTATGTATTATGTTAAGAATATCCAACCCTTTTTCTGTTTTACTTTAATATACAAAGTCATATACTCGTACATAAAAGATAAAGGATTTGAAAGAAGAAGTGTGAAAAAAGTTTGGAAGAAGTCTCAATGATAGTGAAAAACTTTATAAAACTGATATGTGGAAGAAGTAAACGAAGAAACAGACAGAGAAAACATCTATTTTGCTTTATAATATTTACAGACCTACATATTTCAAGAATTTCATTCGTGGCAGCTTCGTTTATGAAGCGGTGCTAAAAAAGCATCCCGCTTTTGCAGGTGATAATCCTCAATAAATATTTTTACTGCTTCTGCAGCTTAATGCTATTCAGCTGTTACGGTCTCGTTAAATTCCAAGCACACATTCCCATTTCCCATTTTCCATTAGATTTCTTGCAGTCGAGGTATATTTATTTTCATAATCGTTAAATTATTTCCCGATTCTGTTAATGGCGTTGATTCCTTTATAGCTGACACCTAAGGATTGTGATTAAATGATAGCATTCTATTACTGTTCTACTGCAAGGCAAAGGCCTCTTCTCATACTGAGAAAGCATGAGCACAGCACAGCATTGATCACCACGCTTGCAAAAGGTGGATTGGCGATTTCAAACCTATATTTAGGTACCTACTTTAAGTCCAGGCCATCACGACGTAAGGAATGTGATTACCGTTAGTTTATAATATTTCTTATGTAGATTGTAAACTGTCGATAAATTATGATTCTGTTCTATATTGCTTAAAATTTAAAGTATTCATTTACTATAGTTTACAATCTATCCATGTGGAACCGTCAAATTGTAAAGAACACATCCTCTTACCCACACGGTTCACAATTTAACGGTTTGACACGGATAGGTTTATTTATCGATAGTTAACAATCTCGCGAGATAATAATTTATAAACTATCAGTATTCACAATCTTACCGCATAATATTCAATTAAAAATAAACAAGCTGCATCTTCCCTAAATTCCCTCGAGAAAAGTAAAGGCACGTTCCCCGTACACGTGCGATATTTAGCTATAAATACGTGGCGGTTCAACACCACTGATGACACATCGTAACACAAACCACTTCGGCGACGGTAACCGAGAAAATTGCCATCGAAATACGCTACATATTGGAAATTGCCGTAATTTGTTAACGTTATGCCTCCCAAGAGTATTCCTTACTCACTTTTTTTAAATTTATTGCAGCATGTATTTTTTATCTAGTATCACTACCTCCCGGATTTCGGGTAATGAGAAACGAAATGAGCTTCAACGTTCTCCTGAGGAAAAATTGTATGGTGTTTTTTTTCCTTTTTGTTACGTAGTTTAAACGGCTTATTAGGCTCCTCGAAAGCTCGGGAAATGGCCAGCAGACAGTTACAATTTATTCGAAATAGTTTCGTGTATTTTATACGTAACTGGGCTCTTATATTTTATCTAGGGGTTTAGGTGCGAGACTAACGAGTAACGTCGGCGGTATTTTTCTGTGTGTAGAATTTAAATTCAGAACTTAAGTTGGTAATTCCGAAAATCTAGATGAGATGCAAATATTATTGGATTTATATTAAGTATGATTTAGGCTATGTACCGTGTAATCATCATAATTATATCAAAGTAGGTAGAATGATAAAAAGTTTTATCGATTTGAAACCTAATATTTAAAACAAAGTAGATGTTCATAAATAAATTATTAATAGGTCTATGAAATTGCCGTTCTGCAGTACTGGCCATTTCAAGTCAAAATAATTTTTGTTTGGCTAAGAATTTTAATTTTATTTTTATACATGTAATTGTTTTCCCAAAAGTAGTCATTTGTTTATTGATTAGTGTTACATTTTCATCGCATTTTAGGCTGGGTTGCACCACAGAAGAAGTTATAGTTAAGGTTTGTGTCAAATTTAACACTAACAGTAACGCTGCCTTTAACAGTTGTCGCAAAATGAGTTGCACCAGCAAATTCATTACCTTTGTTAAAGTTAAAAGTGTTGCAAGTCAAATGAGGCGTGATTTACCCCAAATTCGATGCGGGTAACATTTTTAAATATGGAAATACTAAACATAAACGTCAAAACTCGTTTCTGCGCTGTCATCTGTGTCAGTGTCACTTCATTTCATTGATGTTAGCTCAGTGTCTGTTAATAGGGAAGATGCAATATTTTTAGTTTTGTTTTGATTTTAAAGAATTCCATGTAAAATTGACCACTAATATATTAAAAAGATAAAATGTTGTAATTTATTGTAAAAAAAACCGGCCAAGAGCGTGTCGGGCCACGCTCAATGTAGGGTTCCGTAGTTTCCCGTCCGTCACAACAAGTGTACCTACTTATAAGTTTAAAAAAAAGGCTATTTGTTACGTTGACATACTAAGTACGCAAAAATTATTTTGTACAACCATTTTCTCTTTTTTTGTACAAAAACTGTTCTTTCTATCAAGTTTAAAATAATTTTCCTAGAAAGTCCTTATAAAGTTCAACTTTCCAGATTTTTTTCATATTTTTTAGACCTACGGGTCAAAAGTTAGAGGGGGGGGGGACGCTTAGATTTTTCCTTTTGGAGCGATTATTTCCGAAATTCTTGACATTATCGAAAAATGATCTTAGTAAACCCCTATTCATTTTTAAATACCTATCCAACAATATATCACACGACAGGGTTGTAATTAAAAAAAAAACCACTTCCCTATTTACATATAGGGGGGCTACCCTAATAAAACATTTTTTTCCAATTTTTATTTTTGCACTTTGTCGGCGTGATTGATATACATATTGGTACCAAATTTCAGCTTTCTAGTGTTAACGGTTACTGAGATTAAGCGAGGACGGACGGACAGACATGGCGAAACTATAAGGGTTCCTAGTTGACTACGGAACCCTAAAAAGCGGTTTTAAATTGACAGTTTAAACTTCCGCGCGATAACGGACCAATAGTTCCGATGACGTCACTGCAGTGACACTGTATCTCTGGTTGTATTGTTCTTCTCTAATTCTTATAACTTTTTATTATTTGTCGCCATTCCAGATACTTTTATTGCTAAAATTTGAAAATAAACTTTCAATCAACATCTCGTGGTCATAATAATGCCGCATGAAACCATGTATGCAATGCTTTTTTATGCAAAAAAGCATGTTGACTCATGTTGATATCTCCAACACCAGACGGGGTTACAAACTTTGTATCAGATAGTTTTGGTGGCTGAACTTCTGATTTTAAATACCTATTTGAAGAATCTGGATTTATGGAATCTTTGCCTCCTGGACCTCGTATCATAGCAGACAGAGGCTTCAAGCATATCGAAGGTGTATTATTTTAGTTAATTAGACCATTAGTGAACAACACTAAGAAAAGTTCAAAAGATGAAGTACTACAGTCGAAGAAAATTGCATGCCTTCGAAATCATAATTAAAGAGCCATTAGAAGACTGCGCGAATTTGCATTTCTAAAGCTAATTTTATTCCTACAAACAATGATGTTATAAGTAAAAACATCATTGCCTGCAAAACTATTTCTGTTTTCTTTGACAACTAACTGCGGGGGTGCGTTCCAAAAAGGGTAAGAATTACACGGAGTAGCGCGAAAGTTACTCTAAAGCGTTCCGCGGGCTTATTACCTATGAAACAGCAATCAGCAATATTTGCGCAGTGATCGCGCGATTAATCGCTTAACGTCAAAAAAAATCGTATTATGTATGAATTGATTGCGAATCGCTCGCTGATTGTTCTAATGCACTTATTGCTACGATGACGATAAAGTAGCAATCGCAGACATTTAGACATTTAGTCATGCTTTGTTTTATTAGGTACCAAAGCGTTTTATTATTGTAAATATTGAATACATACCATCTTAAATAAAACAATTTTAGAAATATGGAACTTACCAAAAACAAATAATATAACAGTGTATTATGTAATATTAAATTACCTACCGTGTATATCTTCTATTTAATAACCGAAAATTACAAGTAATATTTTTTATATAATCAAAGGCAATTTGATATTGAATTAAAAAAAATCTCGATTAAGATTTCATTGTAAAAACTTGATTGTATCACATCACTATTTATTTGGAACTAAAAACCTGCAACAATGGAAATTACATTTTTCTGACTCGAATTAAAAATCGTACTATAACCTCTTTTTAATTTTCGAGTGAATTCAACTTTTTCGAGTGAATTCCTTCGCACGTTTTGGAACGTGCTAGTGACGTCATTCCAGTCGCTTAACGCTGATTGGTGTTTTAAATTACGTTTCATTTCATGCAATTTTAAATTCATATTTTATTGATAAAAATAAACATTATGCAAAAAAAAAGTTGCAGAGGCCTTCATTTACATTTTTTCAACATTTTATTAATAAATTTTCAATAAATACTATGTTTGCATCTATTTTTTATGTTAAATATTTTTCTCAAAGAAGCAGAGAAATATTTTTAATAGTATAGTATAGCATAGTATTCTAATGCGATGAGTACTTGCTGTACTGGAGTTACTGCTTTATTTCTGAAAAATAAAGATACCATACCTATAGTAATTAATAAACGTAATTAAGAGCATTTCAAAAATTTTATTTAGACAGTCACTAAATAAGTAAGTAAAAAGTAAATACTATGCTAGAAAAGGAAACTTACTTCATCGTAGGATGCTCTAACCAGCGGTGCAATTGTAAACTCAGCCACCCAGCTACGTTTTTAGAGACCCGAAATCTCGCCAAGAAACATTCGTCGTCCCATGTGGAAAAACGATCGACTATATGTAAGTCACTTTTCTTTTTCTATTTACAATGACAAGATCATCGATTTCGTCTTCAGAACTGGTTTCCGCGAGTATTTATTGGAGTAGGGACATGATGTTTAGAGGTTATATTCAACGCATTTGACAGTTTATTTATTTATTTATTTATTTAAACTTTATGCACATATGTACAATGGCGGACTTAATGCCTTAGGCATTCTCTACCAGTCTACCCAGGGTGGTGCAGAGATTACATGGTAGGTGCACTAATAAAAAGAAAAAAAAAAAGAAATAGAATAGAAGAATGCAACTTAAAATAGAAAAAAAAAAGAATAGACATAATTACCTACTTATTTGTATATTAAAGTTGACGGTTAATTTAACACAAACAATAGCACTAACCAGCGAAAAGTGAGCGGTTACCGTTACGGTTAAAGTTATGACGTCATTTAACTATTTGTCAAGTGGTGCAACTCATTTTTGGCCTAACCGTTACTTTAACTGAAGTTTCGATGTTTGTTAATGTTAAAGTAAGATGGTGCAACCCAGCCTTAATCTTTTCTAATCATGGATACGTAGAGTAATATTATGGAATATGTGTACCGTCTTGGCAACAACGCGGCACAAGCGGCACGCAACATGCTGTTGCTCGCTTCCGTTCTGGGAATTTTGACCCTAAAAAAAATATCTCGCGGTCGTCCGAAGACTTTGGTCGACAATGACGAGTAAAAGGCGATTGTGGAAGCTGATGATAAACAATCTACGGCTGAATTAGCAACAGCTTTCGACGTTAACGTCAAAACAATATTGGTCCATTTGCGCCAAATTGGCAAGATAAAAGCTTGTCAAATGAGTTCCCCATTAATTCAATGATCGCCAACGCGAAGTACGCGTCGAGACGTGCCTTACACTGCTCAACAGACACACAAATGAAGGAATAATGAACTGCATTGTTACCTGCGATGGAAAATGGATTATATTTGATAACCGCAAGCGCTCAGCAAGTTGGTTGGATCCTGGTTCAGCACCTAAACAATGCCCTAAACGAAAACTTACCCCTAGAAAAGTGATGGTCACTGTTTGGTGGTCTACCGCCGGTGTGATTCATGACAACTTCATATCAAACTGGATAAGCATTACTGCGGATTGTGTACTGTGAAGAACTGAACACAACGATGGAGAAACTGGCACATCTTCAACCAGCATTGGTCATTCGCTCCTCTCCGGTGCTCCTGCACGACAACGCGTGACCTCATACTGCACAGCAGACGGTCTCCAAGTAGCAAGAACTGGGGTTGAAAGCTCTCCGCCATCCGCCCTACTCACCAGACCTTGCGCCTACAGACTACTACTTTTACCAGAATTTGGATAACTTCTTGGCGGGAATAAAAAAATCAATACCAATGCTCATGGCCGTCGCGATATACTATTACGGGTTGCGGAATAGTTCTAACAGTTACCGCGGCCTCGGAACAATAAAGGAACAAGGATGGGTTTTAGTGAGTAAAAGTCTGACACTCCCTCGAGGATGGGAAAATCATTTGATGATTTCCCATTCATAAAATAAAATTAAACAATATACTATTATTTTTATCTGTATATTCCAGCTTTAATTAAGGTTTATTGGCGGGAATTGAACTGGAAATAACCCCTCGCGTATATGTTAGGTTGTCTTTGAACACTGATTCATCTATGTTACTCTAAGAATTCATTCGTTGAAAATTACGTAAGTGTGTAATTATTCCTCTTTAAAATTCGTGCAAAGCTTTCATAAACAACATTAAAGACTTCCAAGAAACAACCCGTATGAGAATCCTTTCAGCATGAAATTAATATGCATAATTTCTTATTAGCTTGACGACACTTCCAGATAATGTTATATTAAATTTTAATGTCTTGTGCCATCAATTCGGGCAGTTAATTTTAAGCAGCGTTTTATTTTAAAGCTAGAAATAATATTGCCATTAAATATTTACTGTATTTTTTCAGTAATATTAGTAATCATTCAGGTGTATACCATGTAGGTATTATGTGTTGTCAAAATGTCGTATCAAAGGTTAACTATCTCATATTAAATTTTCCAGGGTAATCAAATATATTTGCGAAATTTTGTAAATTATTAACTCATTTTTCACAAAATTTTTAACACCCTCAACATGCTGTGATTAATTAATCTCATTTCAGTTAAATGGAATAATACTATGAACCGGATTTATTATGCACCCAAAAAAATGTATGCAATAATCCAAAGGTCGTGGGTTCGATTCCCACCCAGGACAAACTTTGTGTGATGAGCATAATTGTTTGTTCTGTGTCCGGGTGGTCTTTATCTATATTATGTATGTATTTAAAAATTATATAAGTATGTATATCAATTGACACAAGCTCTGCTTAGCTTGGGATCAGATGGCCGTGTGGAAGATGTCCCAGGTTTTTTTTTTTATTGTACCAGTGCGGTAGTCGTGAATCCGAACTCGCCGCCCTCAAAGCACTTCCCGCCGGTCATTTCATTAGTCGCTGCGCAACTTACTTCCGGACGGATGTATCGATCGATTTGCGAAAAAAGTACAGAACAATTATGTTTTTCTGAGTGAATTCTGTGTGTGTGTAGTTTTTTGATTCAAAATCTTATGATGTGCCTTGGGACGGGAAGGTGCGACTGTAATGACGCAGAGGCACGAAGATTGTCATGCTATCTCTTCACCACCCTAGGTTGACTGGGAGAAAATGCCTGCGGCATTAAGTCCGCCTATGTACCGTTGTGCATAAAGTATTAATAAATAAATAAATAAATTGTGCGAAGAACGTTTAAGGAAAGCTTTTGGATAACGTACGAATGGTAACTGGTCATTGATGACCTTTTTCCCTTACAGCTTGTTGCAGTTCACAGCTTACAGAAGATATTCCATTCGTTCGTGTGTATTGAGTTCGGACCGCAATGAAATACAAACACTAGGGAATCAAAACGAGTAACTGTGTTTGTTTCTAATATTTCTTTCCACAAACTATACTGTACACTGAAAAAATACAATATTTAAACATTGTAATTATTTAAATGACGATAATGCGAGAAACAACAAATCTTTTGATTTTGTTTTACAAAAATTAAAAAAATATTATTAATTATTAGAGCCCATTGATGTTTTAACTCTTTGACTGCAGACGCGCAGATCTACGCGAGACACTATAGATTTTAATTGTTTTATTAATTACGGCCCACAAGTGGTTAATAATGGTAATTGGTATTTTTTATATAAAAAGTTTGGTAGGCATGTTAAAAAAAACTCTTTGACAAACTTGCTTGTTTTTATGAGCACATTTGCCTATACGTATCGGCCACATTACTTAGCCCATACATACTCCAAATAGTACGATATTAACATACCGTTACGCCAATGAGAATGTTAGTGTTACGACAAAAGCCCACAAGAATGACGTAAGCAAAATTCAAACCAGTAACAAAATACCTCCTCAAGATGCTCGGCATCTTATCATATAAAGCTATTGGCTATAATTAAGCTGCTTAAGCGGCTCTAACAAGTCCGCTGACGCAAGAGTCTTGCCTTAGTCACGTTTTTGCTTCGTCATAGAGTGTTGAAGACTCTACAAATTGTGCAGAGCATTGGAACAAAGCCAACTGTTTATGAATGCAGTGTTTCGCGTAACGAGTGAAATCTCTCACTGAAATAATATATTTCTCGAACTGTTGTATCAACACTTCGTTAATATTGTTTTGTAATTAACGGTGAGAGGTGGTGGGTTGGGAATAAGGGTGAGAGTTTCGGTATTACATTTTACTTACCTATTTATTCAAGTTTTATTTGTGATGGTACCACTACTACTGTAATACGGTAATGCAATCGATAAAATTACTTCTGTTGTGTGTAGGTATTTTTTATAGGTTATGTATATTGCTGTAGTAAGCAATTGGAAGGCGCACAACTTTCAGAAAAACAAAAGACGGAAATATCTAAATCACATTAAGAAAGCTTTATCCAACTGTTAGTTTTCAGGCTGGAGTAACGTTCTTCGGGAGATTGTTCATTTGCTGCTAATGGTTCCTCGGACATTCAGGTAACCGTTTGTTAGACAATCATTCAGATGAACGAATGTTTTTCGTGCATCCCTTTGTTAAAGGTAACGTTCGTCAGGCAATCGATCTTTCGAGAGAACGTTCTTCGAGTAACTAAACATCAGATAATTGTGACACACTGATAATTTTGTACCTGATAGTGGGTATTTTAGTAATCGGTCCAGCAGTTTGTGAGTTTATTCGTTAAATTCAAAAATACAAATCTTTCCTTTTTATACTATTAGTATAGAAAACACCATCAAAATCGTAGTCCCATACAGACTATGAAAAGAGAAGTTTATATAACTCCAAAGTGTCCACCGATACATATGCCGTACACGTAGACGGGTGTTGTGCAGCGTTCCACATACAGTTTTTATTTCCGGACCAATTCCAGCAACAAACAAACTTCACTGCGCCCATTCTAATGTATATTGCGAATACGTGTTACATAGAAATTGTTTTTAATAAAGGTTTTTCTATTGCATTCGGTGGTATTATAAGGATTGGTAAGGTCGAGGGACATAGTACTTATTTGCGGACGCGATAATATATGCTCACACATGCCTAAAATGTAATAATAAAACATTTAGAAATCGTAAAGAAAACCGTAGTTAAATTATTGCAATAAAACTCTCGAAATCTTAAATAAGGACACCATAGCGCTTGCGGGTGGGTGCATCGGGTCACTAACCTATGATAAGAGAGTGAAGTAGGTATGATCCGTTCTTCTTTCGATGGGTGTTAAGCACGCGTGTCAACAATTTATTAATAATGAAGCATATGGGAAAAAAAATTAGGTATTGTTTTTTTTTCATATTTGGAATGAGAATAGAATATTGAATATCCTCCTTCAATATGTCCCTCGTCTTACCTAACACGGTGTAAAAGGTAAAGGTTCTTTTTAATCTGTTTATTTTTTGGCGTGAGAATACTTTCTTTTTATTCATTTTCCTTCTGCTTATCCCAAGGAGGAGCCGGACGTTCGATGTCATCACTGTGTCAGTGATTGCCGCTTAGGAGAAGCCACTCTGTGCCCTCATCTATGTAGTTAGCAGTGACTTGTCAGTGCCGACTATAGTCAGCTCAATTGTGGGCATCGAAGGGATTTTGAACGCGGTGGTCACCATATATTTAACGGTAACTTTGCAGTAAGATGCGGGAATCTTTCAAACGGGTCATCCATGATTAAAAAAAATATATAATATATGATTTTTTTCATTGAGATCCCAATTTATACCCGATGCTTTCAATGTAGTCAGCAATTAAGCCTAATCAACACCCATTTTCTAGCGTGGTTCGAAAAATGAAAATTAGGTTAGCTTAGCTACAGCACGGATGTGCAGCTAAGTAAAGTCGGTATTTAAGTAATTACTCCATTGTTTCACAAACTACCAGCAGTAGTGTACCTACAACGAAAAAGGTTAAAGAAAACTTTTAAAGCAAAGGAACAATAGTCTATTGTATCTTGTTAGACGAGTCCTGAACTCCTTAACACGCGTCTCAAAGCAGTCA
Source organism: Athetis lepigone (assembly GCA_033675125.1). Classification (NCBI taxonomy): domain Eukaryota; kingdom Metazoa; phylum Arthropoda; class Insecta; order Lepidoptera; family Noctuidae; genus Athetis; species Athetis lepigone. The sequence continues at coordinate 8,193,824 of CM066226.1, read as the reverse complement.
CAAGGAGCAAACTTTAGCTTCCTACTTTCTCTAAAACCAAATACTCTAGAATCACTAAAGCTGTTTAGTTTCTTTAAATCACATAGCACATCAGCACTCTTGTCTCCATAACTCGTTAAAGAATTGTAAATGTCCGTCCTTAGAAGTAGTTGACAAACACATATATATCGGCCTAGTGGTTGACAGTCGATTCTGTTGGGGCCCGCACAAGGATTATGTGTGTAACAAACTGAGATCGGTACTAGGTAAACTAAGCATACTTAAATCTAAACTACCCTACAAAACACTCAGAATGCTATATATGGCCCTAGCGGACTCGGTTATTAACTACGGGCTTAGCAGCTATGGAAGAACTTATCAAACCTACCTGTCAGACATTTATAAGCTACAATTAAGGATATTGAAAGTTATTACACCTAAACATTTGATCAAGAAATTTAAAAATAGTGATGATGACCTTTTTAAATACTGTAATGTTATGAATGTGTTCAATAAAGTTGAATTTTGTACTCTTGCGGAAGTAAAGAAACCGGATCTCTTAATTGAGAATATTAGACCTTCATTTTTGAGAACGATACATCTAAAAAATAAATACATATTACCAAAATTCAACAATGTGTACGGGATGAGGGTTGATGGCTATTTGTTACCTTACTTTTTAAATAAATTTCCAGAAGAATTACAAACCTTGTATGTGAATGGTTCGAAAAGTTACACGTATAAATCAAAGCGTTTCCTGACTCAACATCATCTGTAAATTGAATTGTAAAAATGTAACGGCTCGCCTGCACACAGATAAACCCAGAGAGGTTTTCGTTGTGGGGCCAGACTTGATGTAAGAATATTGTAAGCATATTAGAAATAAATAAATAATAATAATAATAAATGAGAGAACTTTTTTTTATTTAAACCGTTTTAAAGAAAGTATATTACTACTACACTTGATATATGTGGAGTTTTATATTCATTTTGCCTTAAAATATCAAGGAAATTACAATAAGTATTAACAAAATGTAACACAAGCAATTGTTTATTATTAGAATTTTCACGAAACAATTTTTCCGTAAATTAAGGTAAAATTAATTTTCATTCGTATTTAGCAATAAAAGTAGCAAAGCCCGTTTTTTAAATACGTTACGTCCTATATAAACAAGGAAATACGATAAAGTAAACAAAACAGGCAGCGTTATTGAAATATAAAAAAAGTCGGAGCGCACCCTCTGCAAAAAAAAAATAACAACTCTTTTATGTAATGCTATCTCTCTACCTGAAAATTGGATTTGAGTCAACACAGTAATTAATGTTAAAAATATAATGTTATTATTACATACGTTTTCGCGCCTTATCTAAAAACATGGCTTATTCCCAAGCACTCTAAATCTATTGTTCTCCAAACCATTTTATTCATCCATTGATTCCCAAGAGCCCTAGATTTTTTCTTAACAAAATAAACTATTAAAATTGTTCCCAATGTACAATGGTACACTGACTGACTGAATTACTGTTGAAATATCAAACATGAAGTTAATTAGAGTGGCAATAGGGTGCTGTGAAGTTACTTATTTCCGATTAAATTGATTTCAAGGGAACTTAAAGTAAAAATATGTTCAGTTTTCAGAGCAAAAAAAATTTATACATTTAGAGCAGCCGATGTCTCGTGTTTACTCGTATGCATTACGTCATATTATTTATTTACTATCGCTGTTATAACAAATATCTTATTGGGATATCATCATCATCTCCCTAGCCTTTTCCCAACTATTTTGGGGTCTGCTTTCAGCCTAACTGGAATCAGCTGAATACCAGTGTTTTACGTGCAGGGACTGCCCAGAGCCCAGTAACTGGGTGACATGATACACCTTGGTTAGACTGATCAGACTGTCTGGCTTCTGACTACCAGTAACGACTGTCAACGTTCGGCGAATAACAACGGGCACCAACAATTGATGCGTTCTTTCCTAAGCACGGGATTTCAATAATGTCCAAGGTGAACTATTTCAGTCGTTGGTACCTGCCCGGATTCGAACACAACCTCTACAACAACAAGAGAAGACAAGAGAGACCCTAACAACTGGGTCATCGCGATACTAAGTACTGAATTACGATCGTTTGAGAAAATTTCCCAAATCAAATGCTCGGAAAGCTAAAAGCCTTTTTTGCTCCCATTTCAGATGTTCAACGTACAATACACTTGCTCCGCTTTGCACAACTTTTGGCACGTTCCACCCAATAGGGAAAAACTAGTTGGTAACCTACTCTCAAACTAATTAACTTTCCTCTCATTTAATTAGATGATGATCCTTTTGGGTCTTTGGATCCCATAATATCCTAATTGTATCACGTTTTTGGATAACTCTGGAGATTGTGAAGAAACTGTGCTTTTGTAACTTTTATGGGAATACATAAATGTAATGATTTTAAACAGTAAATTGGTTACACGCATCATTTATGTACTGTATCTAGTAATAGAACTAATTTTGAAAAATAATGCGGTCGAAAAACTGACCTTATACAGAAATTAATAAACTTCATAGAAAAAAATCGTGCAGACACACCTACATTAATTTCTAACTTATTAGTACCCTAAAGTATTGAGACCAAAAATTTATAGACACAAAGAAAAATCCAATTAAAAGAGCTTGTTAGAAAAAAACACAACCAAATCACTTCCCTCCATATTTTCAATGGAAAATAGTCGCACAGCCTACGGTGAGAATGGCGCAGTTTTGAAGCGAAGCCTACCGGAAACAGGACGTGGTAGTGACGTTTGCCTGACTACACAATACGGCCTCCGCCGTGAAACAACTACACACCATACAATGGCTTCACATCTTTAAAGTGTCGCTATTCAACGTTACGTGGCGAGCTAGTGCTGCGACAAGACAATGTGACGTAACGCAACATGGTTTGTTCTAGTAGCTATATGTTGCATCGTAGTTTGCTGTCTACTTACTCCGGGATGTCATGTGAATCTGCCTTTGTACGACTTTGTAGGACAATTAGGATTACGGAATCAATCCATACAATGACAGTTTTGAGAAAAAGCAATTTTTGACAATATGTTGCTGCAACAGGTGAATTGTGTGTTCTTTTAATTTTTGTTCCAAATAATTTGTTATATGTTTAATGTTTAGTGGATGGATCTATGCTTTGGATGTTAGTGTTTCTGTTTGTGCAAGTTTGTAAAAGTAGTTTGTTTTATAATCATATAACTACTATACTTAAACTTGCTCCATTTGTATAGAAAATCGGAGTGTATCCCATCTGGCCCGGTGACTTGGCCCGGTACCGGGCCACATGAGACAAAAAAGTTTTATCTGGCCCGGTGATATGTTTACCGGGCCAGATGATACAAATCAAGTGCCATCGTCCCCGGCAAGGGGCGAAAAGAGGATACGCCTCGTAATTTGTGAAATACTAAATATATGCATCTATGAAAGGGATTGAACTTATAAATCAAACTGCTTAGTATATTAATCAGTTTTTATTGTGACGCGATATATCAACTTGTGGCATAAATCTCAACCTGAAATAGACTTCCTGTAAGCAGTTTTTTTTTTAATTTGAACATAATAACAAAATTTTTATAATAATCCTAATCAACGAATTTATATGAGTCAGCATTTTACTACTTAAAACAAATACAAAATAAACACCGTTCTCGATTGACAGACGCTCATACATTGAATTCTTTAAGGTTGGTAATTTCCAGCTACAAACCTGATTATGATAAACTTGTGGAAAATGCTCAGGCGCAATACTCGCACTAATATATAGGACCGATATAATGTTAAGTTAATTTAAAGAAACGATCTCAAATGTAAACAAAACCTACTATGACTGGTCAATAAAAATTATAATGATTGTGTATTAAACTACGCTGTTTCATTTATGATTTCAATAACACTCCTTTGTTTGGGCAGTCGTGTAAAAAGTAGGTATGTGTTTAGTGAATCACAAAGGGTTTTCTCAGTAAATAGTAGACCTTAGGTCTGCTCAAGTTGGCCACCCCTGTTATATACTAAGCAGTTTGATTTATAAGTTCAATCCCTTTCATAGATGCATATATTTAGTATTTCACAAATTACGAGGTGTATCCTCTTTTCGCACCTTGCCGGGGACAATGGCACTTGATTTGTATCATCTGGCCCGGTAAACATATCACCGGGCCAGATAAAACTTTTTTGTCTCATGTGGCCCGGTACCGGGCCAAGTCAACGGGCCAGATGGGATACACTCGAAAATCGTGGGTTTTAATTAAACATAGAGAATTATTTTATGACATTTGAAAATTTCCTAAAAGCTCTTCACTAGAGTCGATTTTAAGAATGAAGTTCGTAAGAAAAGAATTTAAAATTTCGTAAAGAATTTAGAAACCAATCCACTAAGTACTTGAGGAATTTCCTCAGTTGAGTGGAGGTATTAACTGCCAAAGTGAAGCTATCTCAACTGTTAAGGTATCTTCGAAATTACTTAACAGCGATCCTAATGTAAATTTCGTTAGATTTGAAAGGTGAAACTTATAATATTATGCCGTTTTCATGCGAATTTCCTTGGGTGAGTTTGAATGGAGGAGTTGTGTTAATCAAAAAACAATTTGATCATCAATAGCTTTACCCCAATTATGTTGAGATTGGCTTCTAGTTTTACGTGAAGCAACTGCCCATCAGATCTCCACAACTTCCTAAGTGACACGGTACCCCTTGGTTTGACTATCAGACTTTCTGGCTTTTGACTACCCATAACGACTTCAAAGTTTTAGGAATAACAACAGTATCAAACAACAATAAAAGATTAAAATAAAACTGATCCTTGACCAGCTGTTTATAAAAAGGTCAAATAGAAAAATAGTAATAAAACGAAGTTTTGTTCTAGGGATTGGGATCTGTAAAACTTATTATCAGCTTAATCGTTCAACTTCCTGAAAGTTAGATCTGGGATACGAACTTTAGCAGACGTTTCGCCAGAAGTGAGAGCTAAGTTTTCAATTTACGTAATTGGAATTAACTTTGTACTTAGTATCAAGTGTTTATTATTCAATAAAATTATAGGAAAGGGTGTAAGAAAAGAAGTAAATAGTATTAGATTGCGTATTATCACATAGCACGTTTTCTCTAGACTAATCCATACTAATATTATAAATGGGAAAGTGTGTATGTCTGTCTGTCTAAATGTTTGTCTTTCTTTCACGGCAAAACGGAGCGACGAATTGACGTGATTTTTAAGTGGAGATAGTTGAAAGGGTGGAGAGTAATATAGGCTACTTTTTGTCTCTTTCTAACGCGAGCGAAGCCGTGGGCAGAAGCTAGTATTATAAATGCAAAGGTGAAGACTTACTAGACAAACAGGCAGTAGCCTGTTTGTTTGTAAAGTCTTCTTGTTAAAACCGCAAAACAATTAAAATGTTTGGTTTAAGGTATTTCTGAACGCCATGGAAGATCATCGCTGTCCATATGTATACTTTTTTCTACGACTTTGTATGCATCCGCAATAACCGACGTTATACGTCAAACGGGATTGCCGGCACAATATAGTTAGGTATACAGAATAAAGGTAGAAATAAGTAATTAACATAAAAACAAGCTGCTACAAAGAAAGAAACGGAGAAGTTAATTCAATATTTATAAAAATCTTGAAGAATGTCCTAAGCGCTAACATATCAAAAGCAACAAGTTTATATATCATGACATTTTTATTTTATGTGTGTTCGTAAAGGCGTTTTGAAAGAAACCTAAGCTGCTACATAATGGCAATTTATTAAACAGGCAATCGAAATTTTGTTCGTACGTTGAGAAGTTACCTTGTCGGGAGCTAAACTGAATGGCGAAGCTAGATAATTGAGTTGTAAGAATTGACCCCAAACACTGCAACTTAATATGAAAGCTTGTAACAATTATTGAGTTCTGAATTACCGTCACATATTTGCTTCTCTTTCGAAATAGCCTATCAAGGACCGGTTTACCATGTACTTACTATATTTATATATTTTCTCTATAAAGAAAACAAGTAGACGTGAGGACAACAAGTAGAAATATAGTTTCCTTGACCAAAACTTCAGGTAAAGGCTTAGTTGCGAGGCCATAAAGTATTTTGTTTTGACAACAATTCCGCACTTCATACAAAACCACAGTCCAGTTATTTACATAAGTATTCGAACGTGATTCAGCAACTATGTGGGCGCGGCCAGGCTCCATATTTTCCCCTCTTACGTCTTAATAGACACGAGAACCTCCTCTACATGAAACAGCTTTATTTTTTGGTTTACCTTTTTTTAGCCCTCTTTGCAGTAATGGGTCGCGAAGAACGCTGATGTAATAAGGATGGTTTTTGCTGGTGTTTGCCATTTTCGCAGTGTTACATTCGTTATCACCAAGATGAATATTATATAAAAAATAAAAATAAACTAGCGTAATAGGGATTACGCTAGTTTATTTTTAATTTGATTAGGAACTGTGAACTGGTTATGCCTGTTCAGCTATGATACTTTACGTTTAAACTTCGTCATATGTACTACTACTGTTTTTTTTTTTTGCACATATACACAAATTATGTAGCTCGCTGGGGATTCTAAGCTTTGAGAAAAAATAACACTTCTAAAAACCCAACTTGATTATATACCATGGGATAGGTGAAAGAAAAAAAAGGTTCCTATTGTACCAGTGTAGCCTAAAATATATTTTTCAGGTTTTTGTTATTTCTTTGATGTGATTAATATGAACACACATGCCAAATTACAAATTTCCAGCACAGACTGAGAGTCTATAGCCAAGAAAAATCCATACTAATATTATAAATGGGAAAGTGTGTCTGTATGTCTGTCTGTTTGTCTTTCTTTCACGGCAAAACGGAGCGACGGATTGACGTGATTTTCTAAGTGGAGATAGTTGAAGGGATGGAGAGTAACATAGGCTTACTTTTTGTCTCATTCTAACGCGAGCGAAGCCGCGGGCAGAAGCTAGAAAATATATATATTGGCCTCAGAGCTAAGTTGCGAATAGGCTGACAAAGTGAAACTATAAGGGAATAATTACTTTGCGAGCGGCTGCTGGCCGTGGGCCCGCAGCAAATGCGTTGTGAACACGCCGTAGCTATACAGCCAAGACGTCGCAAAGGCGTGGCAAATTTGAATGATGTCCGACGTCACGTGTTCAAAACACGTTAACAACGTACAATATACTTTTATCGCGGCGATTCCGTTGCGCGTCCGCAACGAATTCGCAATGTATCCGCGGCGTGTTCGTTGCGCACCCGTAACGTATCCATTGCGTGCCCTAAGGCCATTAAAATCCAATAGTTTCCAGTTGACTTCGTATTGTGACGTAACTATAAAAACTGTTTAATAAACATTCTTTGCTTGTTTTTATTTCTGCATGCATCCGCGCTCTGTATCCACACGATTGATGCTACCCAGATTCATTTCCATCGTAAATCAATTAAAATTCAAATGAGATTTTTCATTGCCTGGTTACCCTATCCGCCTATCAATGAATTTATAAGCAATCAATGAGAAATCGAGTCATTTATATCGTTGTTCTTTTTGTTTTAGCATTTTTGCAGCTTGCCATGGAAATTTTAATTAGTTTTTCAAGTAGATTGGAATATAAATTGTTCAATGTTGATGCGTTTTCAGTCAGTTGATTCAGGATTTGTATGACTAGATGGTTATATTAATGCATTCAGAGATTCCCAAGTATTCATTATTATTTTTATGTAAGTTTTTTTAATGGACTCACAATTTATAATGATTGTACTATGTGTATAAGTTTTTTTTTAATATTGTATAATGTACTAGCGAGGTGCCCTAGGTGCATACAATTGTTACAAATTAAATCAAGCTTTTCTACGTTATAAAATAAATGTTAAACCTTCAAACACACGGATTCAAGACACAATAGAAAGACAATAGCAGCGCGACAGCCGGCTGTCGCTTGATAGTTGAAAAGTTAATTACTAAACCTTTTTTTTAATTACTATTTATTGATGAAGAATGCCATAATCGAAAGCGAAGCCATATTATTACAGTTTCCAGTAAAAAACGTTCTTTAGTATTTGCGTGGAAGAGTAATAAACATCCATCCATCGATCCTTACAAACTTTGACATTAATAATATAAGTAGGATAATCAAATAACTAACTTTTGCCAACCACTAAAAAAAATACTGATTTAATAAAATTCACTAAAGAGTTCTCACATCTTTAAACTTACGTCTAAACTGACCGATATGTCAAAAAAAAAAACAGTTAACCGCCATTATAATGAGAAAAAAATGGTTGCCTGTAAAGTCGGTTTTACGGGCGAAGATTTTACGTGACAACGTCTTTTACCGATCATAGTTGAGTGGGAGAGAGACGCAAGGCATTCGGCGGGCCTCTCTCTCGTTCGGTGACTCATCGTAACGTTACCGAGCGTTACACTTTTTCATAAGTGACTCCCAGCCGCAACCTAATTTAAGACGTTGTCACGTCAAAAAAAGAAACACAAATGACATTTCAAATTTTTCTTTTGACGGAAAAAGGCCAGCCCTTTTTAAGTACCTAATACATTCAAGGAAAATCCAATGAGGTTCTTTTTAAAATAGTATTGTGTTCAAAGTTTTTATATGAGGAGTCTATAGTCTTAAAAATTGTTGGTAATATTTCATTAAGAAAAATTAGATTAGCCATTTGTGTTTACCTATTGTTTTTTATTTGTCTGCACAAACAAGGGCTGTCACTTGTGTTTTTATTACTTAACAGCTACTTTGAACGGGTGTTAGGATGTGAGAACTCTTTTGTGAGTTTATAAAATTTTTTTTTTTTTTTTGTATTTTTATGTATTATTCAAGTTACGGACAACACGTAAAATAAAAATTATAACGCTATCAATTTTGTGGGGTGAACAAAACAATGATAGTATTTTTGGTACTTAGCGTCTACGCGGACGGCAACTAGAATTTGTAAAACGTCAGGATTTACTCAGTGATTAACCTGAACTCGAATCCCATTAACGCAAATCCCATGATTGCAACAGCTTTAGCAATCTAAAACAAAATGCCGTCATAAATTCATTTTACTTTCAATAAAATTCTAAGTTTCTTACCCTAATTCAAACGTCTAAGATCTCGTACCATGAACTAAAACCGCGATTCAGGAACTATTATTCCATAGTGTGCAATATCTAGATAACTTTGAAGTTCCTCTATACCCGGTTAACTGCCCGACGAATGCACAAACTAAGGCACAAATATTGGCTCACTAGCCTACTATTATTTGGATGGACAAAAATAGGAATGTTGAACGTTTTACCCTCGATTTCGGTTAATATAGGTAAATCGAGGTTATAGCGGACACAGATAAAATCGTAAAATAATTTAGTAGTCTAGGTTCTTTTCCAGTAAGGAACATGAAGAAGAAAATGAGAATAACTATTATAAACATTCCTCAACCCCGGCAGGAAATATGCAATGCATCATTTATCAAAATTGTTTAAGCAGTTTAGACACAAAAATGAAATAATCAAACAAACACACTTTTAATTTTATTAGTTTTCATTAATTTTATGATAGCATTGCCGTGCAAAGATTAATTATATCGATGTGTCTGAGCTCAAAGGTCGTAAAGGACACGAATTAACTGTAATGGAATTAGAACAGCGGTTTCGATATTGGTTTCTACTTGATTTTATATCTGACCTTATCAATAAATGCAGTGGATTTTCTGTAGGTAGCTAATAATACTTTTTTGATAGTACACTTATTTTGTAAACTAATTAATAATTTACGTGAATAGTTATAATAACATACATATTGGTCGCCGGTGGAGCAGCAAGCATACGTGTTAAAATGGAGACCGCGTCGACGCAAACGTAGTGTGGTACGCCCTGCCGCACTGTGGGCCTAGGAATTAGGGCCTTTTCATTGTCATGCGGGTTGCGCCCGCAGGCATGCTAGGCCGCTATCAAATTGATAGCCGCACGCAGAACATAAAATCATAGTATAACTAGAAATCAAAGTATAGTATAATACAATAAGTTGCGGGCAGCACGCATTCATACGTGGACCACATGCGGGCGTAAATCCACATAACAATAAAAAGCCCTTAAATAAGGTTTTGTGTACCGTTTCAATGCATTCCAGGACCAGAATGGTTGCCGCTCTTTGAGAGAGACTTATGTTCAGTAGTGGATGTCAAAATTCTGATATGATACAAAATGTTTAATAATGTTAAAATTGATGATAATAAATTTTAACTCAACATAATTTCATAAATATATTTTTATGCTATGTTATTTTTAGTTTTAAGTATAAAGTTAAGTACTTACACTGAATGTAAGGTAATTAAAGTAAGTACATATTTAAATTAAGTACTCACCCTTAACCAAAAATTAATAAAGTATAACTTAAGCTTAATCATATATTCGAGAAGTTTGAAATTGGTATAACTTCACTCCGAGTTAATTATGAAGAGGTTTAGAATTTTAATGAATTTACCAATCTTTATAATTGTTTCTCTTTCTACTTCAGGTTAGACTTTAATTTATTACAATATTACCAATACCTGTTTGACTTTGTTCGCAAGGATGTTGTGAAAAAGTGTATAGACAATCATTTATATTATAATGCCCCATTTTGTTTTTATAAAAAATAAAGAAGGGTTAGAGTATTATAAAGTGATTGCCAATGTTATTTAGTTGCAAGTTCAAAATCAGATACTAAAAAGTGATGACTGATATTTTGGAAAATCATTGGGTGATCGGGCCTTTGTAATTTGCCTGTTATATCTTAATCTTGACTAAACATGATGCACGTACAAAGACACAAAAATAATTCTAAAAATATGTATATAGGTAGGAGAAAAGTATAAAGACACATCAATTAATATTGTAGTCGGTTGATTAAATATTGGTGAACAATCCTTAGTAACTTCTTCCAGATAACAAACTGAGAATGAATAACTGAAGGTACTTTCACACGAGCTTTGATTTAATGTTGTTTTGTTCCTATAAGGAATAATCCAAGTTTCACTATTTATGACACAAGTTTTGTGAACTTACCTACAGGTTTAATTATTGTTATACTTAGTAGAGCTTCGTATAGATAATTGTTTGTTTGAACTAGGAGTAATAAGTATAGTTCGACTAGTGTGATTTATTGAGATGAACTAGTTTCGAAAACTTACATGGTGTTGTAAATAGTATGAGCATTACATAATCTACGACATGCTCATATTTCATTATATAAATAACCAGCTTAGCAATGAATACCCGTAGTCTACACAAACGTAGGAGCAAATCGCTTAACCGCTTACACTTAAAACATGTAGTTGATAAGTTTTAACGGCATCAAATTTCAACTTTGTGGAACAATCGACACAATGATTTTTTATTACCCTTTAAAGATTGTTAAGAACAATTGGTACCAGACTGACGAGTACGTTGTTTCATTAATATTTCGGTGTTGATCGTAATTTAATTTCTATAATTTTACCAAATCGTGATTTCTCAGGGGCATTTCTGGAATTCTTTTTTTGTACAGCTAATTAAAAAAAAAACAAAAAGTATCCCCCAGTGAGTTTCTCCAGGTTGAAAAAATAATTTAATGTTTAATTGCAATTTTGCTTCTTTTATTCAATTTTTGATTCTCCGGTAGATAGTTGTTTAAAAATTCCACCATGGAATTTTCTATGTTAAAAGTAGGTATAGAGTCTAATGCATAATTTTTACGACTTTTAGTTCGTGCCCACTCTAAAAGTTTTGAATAATGTGTCTGCCAGTGCATCTAGATGACTGCCGATACCCGTCTTTCATTTCCGGGTAACCCTCATGGAAATTGCGAGTCCATCCGACTGATGTCGGTGTCCATTGGTTCGCTCCAACTGGCACGTTTTGTGTTCACTAACGTTTTATAAGGATCAAATTCTTATCTACCACGTCGCTTTTATTTTAAAATCACCATAAAAGTTTTATTGCTTTTCGTTGCTTCGTTGTTGTCGAGTTACCATGCGGCATGAACGAATGTTGAATTGTAATTTCTCGTTTTAGCTTTTTTTTACATAATTATAATTTCTCGTTTAGCTTTATTTTACATAATATTATATTATACCGGTTAGATATTTCTGGAATTTGCAAATCGAATGCTTTTAAATTCTGCATTTACACTATTCAATACTTTTGCAATCATTCAACATTCAATATCATATCGTTCTTTTTACCACATTTCACATTTTACCACATTTCACATTTTACCACATTTATAAACATAACTTTTGTTTTATGCGTTGCATCTCTTCTCTTGACATCCCAATAACAAGGATAAACAAATCCCTTACCACTTTTTTGTCATACTTACAATATGCATTCAGATCTATTATTTCGTTTTAAAATAAAAGTCAGGTTATAGCCACTGTGGCTGAAACACTTGAATCACCTAAACAATAATGATAATTTGCAATAAGCTTAAGTATACCCATAACTTGAAGATATAAGAGTACTTTGGGAATTATCGATGAATACAAAATTTCAATCTATCCGGCGGGGTTATTACCTATGAAACAGCAATCAGCAATATTTGCGCAGTGATCGCACGGTCACCGCGAGATTGTCAAAAAATATCGTATTATGTATAAACCGATTGCTAATCGCTCGCTGATTGTTCTAATGCACTTATTGCTACGATGACGATAAAGTAGCAATCGCTGGAACTATTTAAATATCACCTTTAACAAAAAAAAAACTTAACTTTGCTCTTAAAAACCATACTAAATACGAAACCACCAAACGAAAAATGCATATTTTAGTTAACTGATTGCTCCACAAAGGCAGCACTATCGCTAGATTGCTACTTGACATGACGTATTTTGAATTGACGTTTATATTGCTAAATTATCGCGATCGCTCGGTTTCTGCAAGATACGTAATCCCAGTGCCGGTCGACATACATAATTATGAAATTGAAATTACTGAAACGTGAGAACGCACTCGTAAGCTGTAATGAAATCTTAGTATGATGGAGTTCTGTCTTAGATTTTGAATCACTTCAGTGTGTGTCGCGATTAAGGCTTTGCATGTTATTATGGACGAGGAAATAAACAGAAGGCGTGGTAATAATGAAATGTTATAAGTGAAATAAAAACTAGCCAAGTGCGTATAGGGCTTACGCAAGAAGAGTTCCGTACCATTCGGCGAAAAATCTCGTTCAGTGTCTGAGAGCCCTTTAAATAATTATTTTGTTTTTTGTTTATCTATCCATTGTTATAGTTGCTTAATACACCATCGGTGGAAATTTAAACTGTTTAACTATCAAGGTTCATGAGACTCAGCCTGGTGACAAACGGACAGAAACAGCCGAGTTTCTGAATCTGTGACTGGCACATCAAAATATTTTCACCTGGCATAGTTATGACTCTATGACGTTTCGCGATGTGACAAAATGATATTACGTAATATATTATGTGTGTGACAAGGTGCTAGTTACTTCGAATTGAATTTAGGTAACCTGTCTACATATATTATTATATTTACTTATAGTCATTGCTTAGAAACACAATATTTAGTAGAGCAATTTAATAATCAACCTTGGATCTTAAATTGTAATTACGATCACAAATTAAGATGTTAACAAGATCCAAAATTAACTTCAAAAGTTAGTACCTAATACGTAAATTCAAACACGTTTTTGTCCAAATCTATAATTTTATGTCAGTAGAAAACAAATTTATTTTCAACATGTTATTGAGTATGAATTCAAAATATTTTTAAACAAAATGCGGAGTAATAAATCCATACTAATATTATAAATGGGAAAGTGTCTGTCTGTCTGTTTGTCTTTCTTTCACGGCAAAACGGAGCGATGAATTGGCGTGATTTTTTGAGTGGAGATAGTTGAAGGGATGGAGAGTAACATAGGCTACTTTTTGTCTCTTTCTAACGCGAGCGAAGCCGCGGGCAAAAGCTAGTGAATAATATTTCTGAGTGATGGGTTTGTTTTTCCTGTCCATATTTTGCAATAAATGTTAGTTGTTGTGTCATTACACTACTCCTTCTTTCTCTATATCTAAGTCGGTTTTTGACTAGAAAAACAAATATCCAAAAAAATCAGCAGTGTTTTCTTCATCACCTCACTTAAAACTTGGCAGATAACCAAGGAAGTGCGAAATGAGACACGTGTGACGAGGCGATGACGACGTGCGTGTAATTTGGGTCACGAGCCTTTGCGTAAAACATTTGCCACATTTGCCTACACTAACTATAAAACCAACCAAGACACTAAAGCTTAAAGTATCCTCGCGAGGTATTATTGTCATACCCATAGATATATTAAAGAAGGAGATATGCCCTGTAGACGAAAATGTATCGGATACCTGTGTCTCCTGTTATCCCTACCACACGGCAACTACTACACGCGCAGTTCAGTAAAAGCAATAGACACGCAGCCGCGCACACACCCGCACTAGCACGTTCAACACAATCAATTATGAACCTTAGAACACCTACACAGCGTGTATTTACCATGCACCGTACATCTTACACACACATAAACATCGATGGCTATCGTTGTGCTGTGCAAATGCAATTTATTTTACATTTACGCTAGTGATTGACTAAATCGGAAAATTATCGAATCTTCTATTTATTATCGATCAAATCCTTTTTGGGTTCCCGAAAGTAAAACTAAATAAAAAGACGGCGTAAACAGATAAATTTTGGTTTGTGTAACTTAAAAGCATTTTTGAATTTTATAAATATGAGTACGATGCAGTTATTTATTTTTTACTATGGTATAATACTGATACAAAATGGACACGATGGTCCAGATGCCACGCGACATGCACTTGAACCGTGTTAGGTAAGCTGAGGGAAATATTTAAGGACGCTGTAATATTTGGTCACTTATGACTAATAATAATAAAACAAAATAAAAACAGGGTAAATATTAGTATTTACTTTGATATTCCAAGCGGGTTAAAACGATGGACAAATTAAAAGAAATAACTCCCAAACAATATTTTATTCGTCAGGCGACTTTGTTGTCGATAACCTACGCTAAAGGATTTGCACATGGACATCATTAACTCACGGCAAGAACCAGCGGCCGCATCACGCGATTCTTGCGTTTAGTTAAATATCGTTTTGTGATTTTTACATTGCTTGTCTTGTCACTAAGTGACAAACTTGCGTAGTTGTGAAGGAGCAATGTATTTCCGCAGAAACAATGCAGTCGCTGTGATGCTTAGAAACAAAATAACAGGGAATATTTTTCAATTTGTTATTTTTTATGATTTTAAAGACAGATATGGGAAAAAATATATGGAATGCGATTCCATTATTTACATAGTTTTGCTTCACTTTTTGCAAGAAATCGCCGAACAATACTGTATTTTAATTTGTTGACACGATGGCGTTCGAAAGCACACTAGTTCGCGGACACGGCCACTTACGTACGACATGCAGCACAGATACATTTCGCGCGGACAGCGACACGCCCACTTGCCACTTCTCCTGTTATTTATATTTCTATGGTCATACCAATCCTCAGAGTGGAATTTTGTTTTATAAAATTTTTTGCTTGTTAGCGTCCGCTGCGAGTGCATTTTCCTGATTCCCCGCCTAATGTTATGGAACTCTCTCCCGGCTATTTTACGCTAGAAAAAACTCACACATTCACAAAGTACTTACGTTGTTTTTTTGGGTTTTATTATTACT
Organism: Athetis lepigone; assembly: GCA_033675125.1. NCBI lineage: Eukaryota > Metazoa > Arthropoda > Insecta > Lepidoptera > Noctuidae > Athetis > Athetis lepigone. The sequence continues at coordinate 8,178,145 of CM066226.1, read as the reverse complement.
TCTTTTCGGAGCAGGTTGAGTATGCAAATGAGCTGAAAGTATGGTGCCGACAGCCAAAGAAAGAGTAATGAAAAGTTACAAAAGAAAAATTTGACTTTATAAGATGTTATGTTAAGAACAACGTAATAGAAGCCATATTCGTAAAAAAAATAGATTTGTGTTTTCAATAAAATTGTACTAAAATGTTTAATCGTACAGAAAGATGAAAATCGCTTTCAAATCAACATAGTAAAATGCCGATCAGCACTCAATATCGCCAGCAACACGTCATATCCTGTCATATACATCCATTTCCTTCCAGAAAATTCGCCTTATTTGAATGTCGAGTTCAAATCATATTAATGACAAAATGCAAGTGAAGCGTAGAATTTCGATTTCTCGATCGGAGTGAATTTTCACAATGTCTGCACTCTGGCAGATATTCAACGTTTAATATTCATGTCTAGTGCTACGGCAGCTTTGCTTCCTCACTCAGAAATTAGATATTCGTTTCTCAGCAGAAACTTCGACATTAGCCACTGAATATCAAAGTTTGCTTTCGTAACGTATGTCCTTTGTTCGTAATCATTGTTTGTCCTCCCATGCGTAATAAACTGTCATTATTATTTTTATTTTTTCTTCGTCTTCCGATTCTGGATAATCCATTTCTTGCACACGTTGCAGTTTCCAACGAGTTTAAACACAAAAAAGTTCCAATTTCGACGGTTAAAAATTCTGTTTCTCTGTAATGTGCTAAGACATTTAAGGACTCATCCGTAAAAAAAATTATAGTAGCACATAGTTTGCCACGTGATTACGTCTTCTACGATTAAGTAGAAATTAATGTCAAACATAAGGCTGATATAAATAGCCTTAAGTGCTTTGGCGAAGTAATATTACTGTCACTCACAATCTGTCAAATCACGATGGTGATAAAGAGATACAGAATACAGCGATACCAAAATGAAGCCTAATTAACCTAAATTTGTTAGCCTTAGGGCTGTATTCTTTTTATCTAAAAATACTCATATAAATAAACCATTTTTATGGCAAGATCGAAAATGAAACAAAAGAATTGCAGCCGCTCTTTTATTTATTTTTATTTATTTTATTTTTAAGGAAATTATTTTGTATCAATACAGTTCTTCGCACTCATTTTTTTAAGTTAAAAATATAACTCTAAGACTTATATTTTTCGGTTTTTCTTTAATTTATTTTAAGACGATTCAGTTTGCCTTTACATCAAAAGACGAAAACGTCCAGCCTAAAGCAGCGAGGTTTGAAAAGAAAACAGAAAATCGTTCCACTTTAAAATTCAAACAAGTCATAAGTAACATCTGAACGCCAATAGAATAAGTTAGTGTAAAAAGAAGTTAAATGCACACATTTACATATTCAAATTATACCTGCATTTGCTTCGACTACTTTATCTGTTTCTAACTCTGAGATTTACATGAAATATACGCTACGTTTATTCTGGTTACTGATACGACTATTTGTGTAGGAAAATGTATTACCATGTCTTACTTTACAACGTTTATTAACCTTTTTATTGGTTTTTGTTATACTAGTTTCTGCCTGCGGCTTTGTTCATTCAATCATAATCCTCAACAAACTTCATTAAGTTAGGTCCAATGGCTAGGCCGTGGAAGCAAAAAAAGATTAACATTACAATGAATTTACCGTATCTCTATGCATTGATTTGCTACTTAACACGGAGATATAAAATGTAAACAAAAGTCACTTTTGGAAATAAATTTAACTCACTGAGCTTTTGTAATTTCATGAAAACATTGTAGCATTAATAATTAATACCATAATGTGAAAACTTAACGAGGTTACAGCAACAATAATTAAAAAACACTTAATTTATTCAACGCCGTCGGGTTCACGTGGAGCTTCCATTGTTTTGTATTATCTTTTATAAAACAGCCGAAATGTATTCACGTTTCCTCTTTCCGAATCTTTTACTGAAACCACCATGTATGTATGTTTACCTTCTAAATTGAATTTCATTTATAAATATACTTACTTTTCCTTTTTTTACTGTACTGCTATAGTCTGTACTTATATTTTTCATTACTCATATTATTTTGTATTTTTATTAATTTAACTATTATTATTAATATTTTCTTATAGAAATTAACTTTTTTTTAGTTTGGGGAAATTTTGATGCCATCTATCAAGAGAAACGGATGATTATCTACTCTTACAGGTTAAATCCTCACGGTTTCTTTAAATCAAAGCACTTCAGCACTAGTCGCATAATCCGCACCCCCGACTGACCATATTATCTCTTTACCACCCTTGATTTACTGGTAGAGAATACCAAAGCATAAGGTGCTTTGTAATTTAGTGCATAAAGTATAAATAAATAAAGCCGCGACAAAAATAGCCTTCAACGGCTATATGAATTCACATAATTATTCAAAAAATCGACAACGGTTTGATCACAAAATTATATTGATGGGAAAACAAATGATCGGTTGATGACATCGCGGAAAGGGCTCTGTATTGTTCACGGGAAGCTATTAGATCTCGTGATCAATCTTGCTCAATACTGATCCAGTGCGAATCATCACTTGTTGATTGCCTCGTGAAATGAAAATAAATGAATATACACTTACCATATAAAGTATTTATAGAATATCTAATGTTCTAAGATCTGGTAATAGAAATAAGCTAATTTGTCGAAGAGTATATAGGTCGATGAATTTAATGAATGCTTTTATTGAATTTTATTTCGATTAACTAAAACGATCTTAGCAAATATATAAGTATGAAAAAAAAATACAAATATAATAATACAAAATAAACATTGATACATCTTAATTTATTTACATTTTAGTAATTAATTAATAAAACTAACTTGTTGCTTTATGTTTATTTGTTTCCCTCCCAAATACCAGAACAACTATAAAAACACAAAACAAATATTATAAATGAAAATCATTTTTTATATAGTACACTGCTATCTTTAATTCACGACATAATCAGAACACGGTCAAAAAAAATTTGTATGCTGGTAGAAATTTTAGATACTATTGTATGCTATTAGCATACAAGTTTTTTTTATACAATGAACTGGACAAACACCCTTTACTACCTGTTTAAAGTACCTAGTATTTGTGTAGCTAATAATAAATTCAAATTTATAAAATGTTAATAGATAAATTGCAATTGGTTTTTCTAGTTAAGCCCCGAATGTCTAATATGTCTAAACCAGACATCTATGTATGTATGTGAAAAACTTTTACCAAAGCAACCCAATAATGTTGGATAGGAAATTAAAATCTAAGCTTTCATTTCATATAAGAATCTATTAATAACTGACGAGAAAATAACCTTTCACGAAATGAAAGAAATCACATCAGACGGAAATTCTTTACTTGAATTCAGAATGTAGCATTAATATTATATCCAAGTAACTTTATTTGTTTTTAGTTGGTAAGAGGCTTTAGAAAAAAAAAACCGGCTTTGATTTACCTGTACCTGTAGATTATTATTGTAATTTAACCACGACACATAAATATGTGTCATGGTTTGTAGACATTCACGAAAGCTACGCAATTTTCGCTCTTACGCTCAGGCTAAAGCTCGTAACTGTCAAGTAAAGTTTGGAATTTAATATTAATAAAGATTATATCTGCTACCTGTCTCGGTATTTAGGTACCTTAAAGTACCCATTTCTTAGTGAAAAGCAATCTTGAACCTAACACAACGTAAATTAAATGTACGTGAGTGGCATTTTTTTTACTAAAGTTAAACTCAAACTGTATAATAATATAATACTGAAACAAAATGTCACCCAAGTACTAATTTTGAATACATTTTGTAATGAGCCTAAAAGTTAAGTTTATAATCCTTTAGAGATTAAACGGATCACGAGCAATTTTAGTTAATAAGGGCTTGATCAAATAAAATGGGGTGACAAAACACACACTGGCATTGTTAGAGCCGAGTCACACCGGAATAGCAGCGGCCGGCAGCGACGCGGCGAGCACTTTCAGTGTGAAATAATTTTAAACTTTAACTACATAGTTAAAAGACCAGTATCGCTTGAAATACTTGAAAAGGTCGCGAGGCCGACAGCGGCTGCTAGCGGCGACGCTGCAGGCCGCTGCCGGCCGCTGCCATTACGGTGTGACTTGGCCCTTATCATTAAATCCAAAATGAACAAGTTTGTTTAAAACACTGATGAATATAATTAAGCTGTCTGCAAACTGACAGATTATAATGAGCAATAATTAACGGTATCTCCAAGATAAATTTATATATTATTTAATTTTTTTCTAAACTTTTATTAACTACATCAGCGTTCACGATAGTAGCTTTCAAAAATTTTGCTCGTGGGCAGCTGATATTATATTTTCCATATATCATTTTAATCGTAGATGTAGAGTACGTGACCTGAAAATATTATTGTAATTCAGACCGAGTATTCGCTCCAAGTCGATTTTCGAAGAAATACAATTGACCTATAAATACAATATAAATTTTCTTAAAACAAACCCTTTGATATAAATAAATCCGTCAAAGTGAATAAATACCTGCGGAATTTCTAATTTAAATAACAGTCTAAGGCGTACCTCACTACGATGCCGCGCGAAACCTCTTTGCCCTGAAGAAGTAGACTGAACGGGAGCGCGTTTCATAATGTATTTTGCACGTGTTCATATAAAACGAGCTATTTGTATACAGCTCTTACGCTACTACATAAAAAAGCGCCTGGAGGTGTCTAGCAACTAGCGTCGCTATGCGATTTAACCTTGCGACGACCAAGCGACGGCCAAGTGACGACCAAGCGACAGCCTGCTTTCGGGCTGCTATTGTCTTTCTATTGTGTATACGTGTGTTCGAAGGATTAAGTGGCGTGTAAAGTTCAAATCTAAAACTGCGGTCGTCGGTAGTCCATTTTGAGTGACACCCGTTTCACACGCTCACTCGAATGTATCCGAGTTGTCCACTTCGCACTGCACCGACTTGGTATGCTCTATACAGATTCTTACATTTGTTTTCGCCGCCGCCGCTGCAGATTTAAAGGGTTTTTACGCGGACCGTAACGTTGTGTCAAGGGCAAACGTATGGCACTTGCGTCATGCTGTTTAAAAATAATCGAAAATATTCTTATTTAAATCTATTTCTAGTACAAAATGTCGTTTTACGTTCTTATGAATACCAACCTGAAAAGCGGTAAAAGGAGTTAGCGGAGTTCAGTAAATTAAAACTTGAGCAATTTAACTTTTTGTGGTTTCTCGATTCTTAAAGTTAGTTGGAGCTTAATCTTTAATAAGTTTATGGAAGAATTTTGTTTTGACACCTTCCTTGACGTGAACGAATCCTCATGGCAGGTGTCAGCTGAAAAAGACCAATAAATGCGGGTATTAAGTAAAAAAAGTTAAATTCATTCTGTTAGTAAATTGGTATTGATTATTCGCCTGTTTGTGTAATTGTTGTAAATACAGCAAGAATTTCTATTGTCCTCCGTGGCTTCTAAAAATCTCGTCAGCTTTATTACATCAGTATAGAAGAGTATATAACTTTTATTTAATAAAATATCACAATCCCTTTACGAGACAGCCAGCCGTTTTCTATCCGACTATGTCAAAGCCGAAAGGTAGATTATTAATCTGTAAAAAAGCTACTCAAAGCAGTTTTGACAAATGACGATAATAGGCGAGGCGAAAAATAAAACTAATTATTTCGTCCGGTAGATTATCAAAAAATTTAAGACATGTATTTCTCTTTTTGCTCCTAACCGAAAAATGATGACGAAACAGTGTGTTGAAGTTTCGCTTGACGTCACGCATCGGTACATTTTTTACTGCACAAACCCCTTGCTCCGGAACTTTGATGCTCCATATCTTTGTATTTTTTATTTTGATAAAGCAAAAAACATGTGTCCTGGTATTTTAGGACGATCTAACGGACTGATTATTAAAATCGCTGTAAATCTAATATTGCCTAATTTCATGATCAGAATCAGATACCTACTGTAATTATTATTCCTCTTCAGCCACACAAACTGTTGTACCAAACTGCATTATACATTTGACAGGAATACATGATTAACTTGTGAGAGTAGACTCAGACAGCGCGACAGCCGGTGTCATGTTAGACGTAATGGTTTCGGCACACTGTGATCGATGCACGCTATACTTCAAAGTCAGCGCTGGATTATTATTGAATAGGAATCTTGTATTTCGATTGAGTAATGAGTATGACGTCACTATGCTAGAGATAGAGTAGATTAGTTATATTTTGGGAAATTGGTGATTATAATTAATTGGATAGTAAAAATAGCAATGCTCGTGAACGCTCGATATATTTGAAACTTTGACTAGTAATTGCACTCACTCAACAATATTATACGCAAAAAACTTTCTGGGAATGGCTACTACAATGTGCCCACGACTACAAGAGCTGAGAATGATATTTCCAAATCCAAATTCTAACAGGCTCAAAATACCAATAATAATGTTTTACAACTATCTAAATAATTTGGATTTGAATTCTAGTTATACCTCCGCAGTCACAACTGCGTTAATTTACATCTTTGATTACTGCATAACTTCCGTAGTATTATAATGTAGTTTAGTCTATATCCATATATCTTTCGTCATAAACTTGGCAAATACTATAGGCGAGACGACGAAAAAAAAGTAATTAGTCCGTCATTGACATTATTTTTAAGTCTACTGGTAGACTTGAAAAGGTAGGTAGTATAGCATATAGTTGCAAAATATGTGTTTGCTACGCTATAAAGTTGTGTAAGAAATAAAAGAGTACTTACACTTTGAAAATGAAAAATTTATTACACAAAATTAGTAATTAAAGAACACTTCAGACCAAAAATAAATTTAAAGGAAAAATTGAAAAGTAGAAACGAAATATAAAACACTTACATACTTGGTTGTAGAGGTACAAAAGGGAATATTGTCACCAAAAAAATTCAACAGATTATTTAAGAAACGTATTAAAGAATAGGTATACTTAGTGTATTAAATGATTTACCTAACACTTTATATGAATAGACGTGTTGATTTTCTTACTTTTAATTATTACTCCAAGTAGAAAGTGACAGAAAAAATCAAAGCTTCCCATCAAATAGCACTGCTTCCAATTTTAAAAATTTACCAAGAAGATTTTCGTAAAAAAAGATAGCGAACAAAAGGAGTACTTGTTTGACGAACACGAAAAAGACCAAATAGTAGCGTGAGGCTACAATAGGTAGTCCATATTGCCGTGTTTAAAAAAAACAGTCAAAAATTTGCTGCATTTTTATTAGCAAAGGTATAAACGCGATTCAACGCGATAAAGTTTATTTTGCACTATGCTGTAATATTAAAATTTTTAGCATAAATTTCAAATTATACATAGCATAGCAAAGTGTGACAGTGTTCTAAATAAATGTATGGTGAGTGATATTTTTGTGCTATAAAATATTATTATATAATTATAGCATAGCGTGAACTGTGTTTAAAACGCTATTGAGTATTGTGTTAGTGTTGTTATACAGCAGTAATTTTTATTAGACATGAGTAATATTATTGTGTATATCGGCTTGTAGATATGCCTCTATTTCTATTGAATATATATTTTATATATTTAAAAAATATCTATTGTATTTGTGCATTCAGCATCTGTCTATTTAGTTTTGTGTATAAGTGGTACGTGGATATTTATGAATATTTTTGTAGTAAGACAAAATTTGGGATAAGTTTGATAGGTGTTTTCGCAATAGTCAGTCAACAGTCATAATATTTTTTTGGTAAAGTAATCTTACAAATCACAATAATTATTATTCATTTTATTGAAGTTAAATAAAAAGGTATTTTACAAGTGAAGACCACTTAATATAATATAAACAACTTATCTATAGAACGCATTACATACGTACTCATAAAATTGACGAAATATAAATTGCTAGCTCAACAATCCTTGTCTTCAAACAAGCTTTGATGCCTATACAAAATTGTTACATAGCTATTTCGTCTAAAAACAACATTAGTGCAAATGCTTAGGCATTCCTAAGCCCTCTTACTAAGACGAAACTTTCCTCTTTGAAAACCTCACTTAGTTATTCAGTACGTTTGAAGGCATTCTTCTCAACTAAAATAAATTGAAAGCAGTTAAATTCTAAGAGACCCTCCGTCTAGAGCTACCAACATGAGCGGAAAACTCATGAATGAATTTAAAAAGCCCTTTCTCACGCCAACTTCAAGTTTAGGTACTATTTTTAAGAAAGAAGACTTGAGGTTGCCTATTATTAGATTTTTGATTTAAGATGAATTATATTTTTTATCATAACCATTAGATTCCTAAGTCATTAATTAGATTTGATAGTGAGATAATCTCTCAAAGGCAAAAGTTTCTCCTTACCATAATTGGTAAATACGGATGGGCGATGTCGGACTTAAGTTTCTTTACAATGTTTTTATCACTGATATTTGTAATGTCGAAAGTAAACTTTACGAGCACATAAATGCATTAACCAAGTTACATCTTATTACATCACAGACGCATGAGAGCGCCTAACTACAGAGTCTTCAAGACATTATGATTTAAAAAACTGATTTATTAGGTAACTATGTTACTAACCATACCTACGGTCCACATGAATGCACGAGCAATTATTTTCAGTAGAGCAACGAAAAAAACATACGCTTCGAAGACATTACGAAAATAAATGTTCAAACGTTCAACCATATTTCAGAACACCAATAAAACTTAGAGCACATACAAAAACTTTATCATCATAATGGAAAACAAAAAGTCCTATAGTTGCTGTATTAAAGCATACCTACTATTCATTGTTGTCGTACGATTATTTATCTCCATTTATCAGGAATATAAAAGAGACTAGAAACGTTTCCAGCCCATTAATTCTGTAACAAGGGAAGCCGATATTTTGTCCCTCAAGTGATTCTGTTAGATTTTAAAGAAACAACTTTTTTACATTTCCAGCACTTGGCGTTTTAGCATTTCATTCACGTAATTCAAGAATGGGCACAAACGTGATTCGGGGTCTTATTGAAAAGAGGAACTGTTTTTTAAGTATTGAAAACTTGTGGCCCGACGGTTTGTTTCGCAAGCTGTGTTCTCAAAGTTTGCGGATAAAAATATCTACAAAGGCCATTACTTCCGAATATTATAATTTACGAGTGGACTGTCTCGAGTGATATCCTCCGTTGGTCTCGTGCCCGTCTCTGGGTCTAATCTTCAAATTGGGAAAAACACCTTTTTGAGTTTTTCCATTTCGAATTCTCCAGTAGATGTCCGTAGTCTGAAAGTTGGTGGTGTGATAACATTATTGTGCCTAGGAAAGCATGTAATGCTGACGATGATCTTACGTCTGATTTCTCCAGAAAACTTAAGCTTTTATTCTAATTCATTGATCAAAACAAAAATGTTTATCAACGAAATCATGTTTGACTTTATAACCAATCTTTACTTCTAACTCGTAACTAAATAAGCACCTACATCTAAACAACGTTAGCACGTCTCCAATCTCTTTGAGCGGCGTAAAGGTAACACCTTAATTGAGCATCACGTTAAATCTGATGTTTGCTATCCGCAAATATAACATCGAGGTAGACTGAACTGTCAAACACAAACTCCATTTTGTTGATTTAATTTTGCATAGTAAATCATTGTTCAATTTACTAATTCTGATTGAGTTGCTACTTCGATGTTTATTCGTTATTGATGATGACGGCTATCAGAATGTGTTTCTGGAGCTTACCTAATTGTTGAACACTAAAACGTTTTAATATTATACCCAAGAACCGATATATAACGAACTAAGACTGTAAAAAGACAGTAAACATGATAGTCGCATGTACAAAGAACGCCAGGCAAAAATCGTCACGAAGTGGGTGTCAGTAGATGTAAGGCGTCATCAAGACCGGTCTAGGACAAGGTGGGTAGATGACCTTAGCACATTTTATTACTTCTACGCCCCCTAAATCTAGAGATGGCGTGGGAAAGAAAGCTTGACTTATGGCGCCTTTGCTCAGCAGTCCAACTGTCTAGACCATAAAAAAATCTTAGTTTTATAAGTCTGTTATTGCTTATGTAAATTACTTAAAAAACTGACCAAGTACGAATCGCACTCATACCAAATAAAGATCGACCAAATTTCACAAAAAAAATATTGTAACATCATACATTTCATTTTATTTTTTTATTGTTAAGTAAGCACTGTTTTCCAGGAAAACAAAGCGACCGGCGACTCTCTGCAACAATATTAAATTTTTTATTTGTTGTATTATTTGTATTAAAATCAGGCGTTACTTCGCGGAAATGGCAATTAATTATTCTGTAAATATGTATATATATTGCGCTATTATTGGAAACAAGCGTTGACTGTAAGATTTAGCACCACTCACTCGCAAAAACGTGCACTTGCAGAATACAATGCATGGTACAAAATACTTATACTCGACACGTGTCGACCGCTCGGAGTCGAAGCTTACACGTTACACGTGTTTGAGTCGAAGAGTTAGAAGGACGGTAATACACGAGTTCTTATTGATACAGTCCCTTATTTCTTCCCGTTCGGAACACAAGGTTTATTTATTTTGGCCTACGTAACGGAGTCCCATGGCACCCTTCGGATATAGAACGGTAAAAATAGCTCTGCGATCGGAATCTTGTAACTGAGCGCGTGTCTATTTTAGACCTTATCTACTTCTAAAATCATGTAAAATTGAGAAATTTTCTGTTTTTTTTACATTAAACTGTTTTTTATGAGACGTTCATTGTTTTCATGGTCTATTTTAATTACAATTAGTGAAGAAAACAATATTCAAAAGTTACTTAATCCATTTTACAAGTATTTAACAAAAATGGTTGAATTGGTTTTTTTTTTTAATTTACAAAATAATCATCTCATTTTTTTATTCTCATCGTTAGCTTTTTTTGTCCACAAAGACAGTAGGGGCGACTCACTCAAGTCCGTTGATGTAAGAAGGAACTCTAAGAGCAAAATAGGCCGCGTTGAATAGTTAGGCCCTAGCTCACGTTAATATTATAATTTAATTAAGATTTAGGTAAACTGAAACAACTTGAACAACGACGAAATAACAAACTTAGCTGTCGGCCGATGCTTTGACCTGGCACTAAGGCCTTGCAAACTTCATCTTAAAGCATTTACAGCGTCTTCTAAGCTATTACATTATAATATTATTTTGAAGCTGAAACTTTGAGGTAGCGTTCCGAATAATAAATCAGATCTAGTTCTCTGTTGAAATAATTTCCTTAAAAGGAAGATAATATTATGAAATGTCTGTTATGTTATAATCTGATCTTTTAATTCTGTATCAAAATAATTTTCTTACAAACAAGATAGTTTTCTGAAATTTTTGTTAAGTTTCTTTAATTTTTTTTTAAACAAAATATAAATCAGCCAAAAAATATAATTCTGTCTGCTGTCTTAATAAAAAAACACCTGGCTTGCGTGTACAAACAAACAAACTTTCACAAACAATCGAACTAGGTACAAATATCTTTGCGTTATAATAAAAATGTTCGTTTGCCACCCATGTGGCAAACGAACGCGCAACACGCAGCACGCATCACGCAACCGAGTGCTCAACCAATGCCGTCGTTACTTTTATATAACGATAGTGACGTGATAGAGAATTGATAAAGTGATTCTTTTTACAGGGCGATGTTGTCCCATCAACTCAAAAGCTTTGCAAATCGCCTTTCGGCCGACTATATAGCGGGATCTAATGAAAACGGTCATTTATTCCGATGTCCAACTTAATGGAAGGATATCTACCAATCCTGATTGACGATTTACAGAATTTAAAAAATGTTCTTTAAAACTAGCTGAGCTCGCGACTTTGCTAATTCAATTTTTTAACCACTCTATGCTAAAAAAATCAAACCATGTTTGAGTTTTAATAAGACTCCAAAACTATCTGTGGTGATCAATTACCTTCTAGGACAGTAACAGGCTGGTATTTATATTATGGCAGTAACACCGCTAAGTATGTACCTCTTTACCTTAATTACATTTACGTTCTAAAATACCCTGAAGATAATTAAATACCTACTTAATTAACGCTTCGTACAATAATACGCCTGAAACCTTCTACAAAAGCAGAACAACTTTACCTAGTGCTTGCTAGACAGAAATACTATTAAGGCAGCGTCTAGTGCCAACTTTTAATTGCGTCACAAAATCGCGAATGAATATACGCTATTTAGTTCAACTACTAATGATTGCTCTTTCAAATGGTATTTGTCTCTCTTTCACACATTCAGCTTTCATTGATCTACTGTTATTTGGCTTTTCATGCACTTTCTAAACGAAATTGTAGCAATGACTGTCGTGTTAAAAGGTTTTGTGGTGTGCAACTGCTATACGTATGTTGTATACGGTGCCAATTACTAATGTGAGAAACGTCCAATGAGTACACTGGCGTTCACAAAATATTGCCCAGTTGAAAAATAAAGACTTATTTGTTAGTGTGCCCATCCTACTAATATTGTAAGAGTGAATGTTTTTGATGGGCGTTTGTTATTCTTTCACGCAAAATAGGACGGAATGTATTTTGATGAAATTTTAGCATAATATAGCTTATACATCTTAACAAAACATAGGCTGAATAACATCATACTCCAACTCTAGAAAAGTGACTGTAACTAGATACCTAACTTACTTTAACAATACTTTAACAAATTATTAGTTACTAACCATACTTTAACAAATTATTAGCTACTCACACAATACAATAAAACCGATTAAGTTTTTAACAAAAAATATAAATGTTTCTCTGGCCTGGTTACAAAAGTAACAAAAATCTATTAATCAATCATTACAATAATTTTCCAACTTTACCAAAACTTTCATGAAATAAAATAAAACAAAAACATAAACTACACTTTCCTATGCTAAAAACAAACCTATATAACAAAACGTGCTTAAAACAAGAGCCAACAATAGCTTTTTGACAACCTAGAACCACGAGTGGAAACTCATTCGTGTAATGAAAGAGCTCGGAGATTGTGCACCTATTGTAATTTCCAGCGCTGTTTTTCACGCTCTTTTTGTCAACTTGCATTTAGTACGGACAGCATTTCCGTAAGAGGTCGCGAAAAGCACACTAATTAAACTTGACGGGAATCAAAGAGCTGTTAACAATGTAATGTAATGTTAAAATGACGTCATTTTACCTGGTTTATTATGTTTAATTTTTGGCAGAGTAATAAAATTGGTTTGGTAGTATACTTGTGCAATATTCAGGCATACATTACGGTTCGATTGATGCAGTGGCCGAGGGTCGGTTTCCACACAGAACAAATATTTGCCACAATCTCAGATAGTTGTTACGAGTCAGGTTTTTTGTGGGTTTATATATGTTTCTGAACAGAACCACCACACATAAGTTTGTTTTAGTGTTGGGTTAGGTTTGTTAAAAAAACAGGTGAGGCAAAATCAATACTCACAAAAAAATGTCGATGAGACTTTTTTTGGGGAGTGGGAAATCATCAAATGACTTCTCCTGTCCTGGTTGCGGCGGGAGCCAACACCCACTCATGTTCCTTCGGTTGCCCTTTATGTTCCGGGGTCACGGTAGCTATTATAAACATTCCGCAACTCCGGCAGGCGTTGGCCCTGTTGGGCTCCTTCTCATGCTGACCTTTCCTTGAGGCGCGCGCGGAACACTAACCATTATTGGGCCATTATTGGCACTCCATTGCGGCCTCATGTCGAAGAGACTAACGAATACTAAATCACAATTTTTATAAATAAGTGCTAAGTGCTCCTGATTTGTAAATACTAATTTTATGCAAGAAATTAACTTAAAAATAAATTTAGTAATGTTAGCAGCTAAATAAATTGCACCGCAAGTGTAAAACGTCCGTCAGTGACGGCTACAAACATGGGCGGGACGCAACGCCTGGTAGCGCCACCTCGAATAATGAATCGCAACGACTTCTATCCCATTGTTATGTCCCTGACATATTCACCCCATGCTCCACTCAAGCTCCGCAACTGAAAAAAACACATGAAAAAAAACCGGCCAAGAGCGTGTCGGGCCACGCTCAATGTAGGGTTCCGTAGTTTCCCGTCCGTCACAATAAGTGTTCCCACTTATAAGTTTAAAAAAAGGCTTTTGTTACGTTGACATGCTAAGTACGCAGAAATTATTTTGTACAACCTTTTTATCTTTTTTGTACAAAAACTGTTCTTTCTATCAAGTTCAAAATAATTGTCCTAGAAAGTCCTTATAAAGTTCTACTTTCCAGATTTTTTTCATATTTTTTAAACCTACGGATCAAAAGTTAGAGGGGGGGGACGCTCTGATTTTTCCTTTTGGAGCGATTATTTCCGAAATTATTGACATTATCAAAAAATGATTTTAGCAAACCCCTATTCCTACCTAGGGGCTACCCTAATAAAACATTTTATTCCAATTTTTATTTTACCACTTTGTCGGCGTGATTGATATACATATTGGTACCAAATTTCAGCTTTCTAGTGCTAACGGTCACAGAGATTAAGCGAGGACGGACGGACAGACAGACAGACATGGCGAAACTATAAGGGTTCCTAGTTGACTACGGAACCTTAAAAAACAACATAGAAAAATACTTCTTAAGCACAGGGTCGGATAGAAAACTCTTTTTCCTATTTTTTTCTCTTACACAGGATGAGATATTGTCGTACACGACATTAAGCGACAAAAGAAAATAAAAGATTTGTTACTACTCAAGTTTCCGACACAAAAGCTGCTCTTGCATGGAGAGCGTTCCAATAGTCTTTATATCGCAACCAGTTACATAAGACCTACGATCTTTACCTAATTTACCCTTCTTTTATGGCTTATTAGTTGTATAAGGAAGGGGTAGGGAGCTCAATCTGATTGGCTGGCGCACTATAAAATGACAAGCCTTGTTATCACTAGAAGATATTATAGCCTCAATGCAAAGTTTATGTGCCGTAAAATGCCATTCGTTAGCAAATGAAATAAAGAGTAAGTGATATGCGAAATTGTTATTCTAGTCATATAATTTGCTTTAGTGATTTATGCGCTAGACCATAAATTTTGCTCGCAAACTTACGTTATGCAAAGCACAGCTGAAGTCAGTAGAGATAAATGTACAGTTCATTTAAAACATCGGTATTCATATTTATTTACGATGTTACTGTGAATGATAAATTATTAATTTGTAAATGATTACGCTAATGAAACCAACCAAATTACCTACTTAATTTACAACGAATTTATAGTTTGAGCCTAATACGAATTCCGTATTAATAATATTTACACTGAAAGTTTAATAACAATATTATTACGAAAATTAACCAATTTCAGTTATTAACACTTTGCAGATTATGCTGACATGTAGTATATTTCAAAATCTGTACATTTAATAATATTGTAACTTAAAGACATCTGTTTTTTTAAAAACTGTGCTAGATAGTAAATGTGTTCACTTTTCTATTTTTATTGCCTTTGTTCCAAAAGTTATTTATGTCATTGACTCTACACTTTTTTTATATTTTACGATTTCTTTTCCTACAGCTGATTGCGATAAACTCAAAAACTACTAAATGGCTATTTTGCTTTTTTCACCACACTAATTGATCCGCGAGGAAGGTTTACCTTCCTCAACTTAATTATTTATAGTAGACTAGCTTCTGCCCGCGGCTTCGCTCGCGTTAGAAAGAGACAAAAAGTAGCCTATGTCCCATCCCTTCAACTATCTCCACTTAAAAAATCACGTCAATCCGTCGGTCCGTTTTGCCGTAAAAGAAAGACAAACAGACAGACAGACAGACAGACAGACAGATACACTTTCCCATTTATAATATTAGTATGGATAAAAGCCAACAAATTCAAAGATTTTTCTCAGACAGAGCGACAGTATCAAACTAAAAAAATCATTAAAACCGTAATCGGAAAACGCAGTCTGATGAATAAATAAAACAAAAAAGCCCCATTCTGGAAAGTGTGTGATTTTACTCCTAACCAAAATGTTCCTACTGTTTTTTTCTGAGAATCACCGTCTTTTTTCAGGACTCTTATGCTTGGTTTTTATTATACATATTCGCTCACCTCTCATTGTACTGACACAAGCAATAATAGCCTCAGATAAGTGGTTCAACTGCAAATTGGTAACTGCGCCGTGAATATGAAATTCTTATGTAATGTTCACGAAAAAGGCGGGAGGAAGATATAAAAGAATTATTCATAAAGCTCCCGAAGTAGCTGGCAAGAGGCGCCGGGCTAAGAGGGCTGCAGTTTCTTCCTTATTTTATTATTGTCGGGAACTGCAATTCTTCAATTTGCTGATATTACAGGCGATCTGATGGAGTGGTGAAATGCGATAGAATATTTATTACAATCTAGTTGTGTTAAATAAAAGACTGGAGAGACTCTCGATAGCAGATACTGTGATATTGAGTCGTATTGTTTATTTTATTATGAGTTTCAACTTTTAAAATAATGACGTCAATATAATGTATTTCAGTTTTCAAACTACTTAATTAGTTTAGTTTTCAAACTGCTTAGTTACACTGACTTATTTTAATGTTTGAAATGTTGAATGTTGGCTTGATATATGAGTCTGAAAATGATTTCTGCTTTAAAATAAAAATTAACAAAAAGCTATTTTGTTTGAAAAGTTAGGTATGTGGTTTGTTTTTTCTACTTCGGCCTAAATTGTTTTATATCTCATTCTGAAAAAGATGCTTTCACCAGTGAATGACGAACATTGAAAGTTTTTTGTCTTTAACCTCTTATTTTGAGAAAAATAACCCCTCATTTGCATTACAAAAAAAAACAAAAAAATAGTGTGACATTTTTTAAAATAAATCACGTTTCCCCTGACATATTCCACGAATAAACAAAAGAAACAAAAAATAGTCCACAACAAACATTTTTTTTTTTTTTTTTTTTTTTTGGGGAGTGGGAAATCATCAAATGACTTCTCCCGCCATGGGGCGGGAGGGCGTGTCAGACTTTTACTGACTAAAACCCACTCATGTTCCTTCGGTTGCTCTTTATGTTCCGGAGTCACAGTAACCATTATAAACATTCTGCAACCCCGGCAGGCATTGGCCCTGTTGGGCCCCTTCCTATGCTGACTCTCCCTGAGGGGCGCGAACACTAACGCGCCGCCGCAATGGGGCCATTACTGGCATTCCATTGCGGCCTCGGTAGTCGCGGCGGCAGCGGCGGACGCGGCAGCAGCGGGGACGTCGGGAGCCGTGGCGGCAGCGGGATCGGCGGAACGATCGGCGGCAGCAGCGGGAGCGGCGGGGGCGGCGGCAGAGGGCTTCCTGCCCTTTCCTCTGGTCCTGGTGGGTGGGGCGCAAGCCTTGCCCCCAGCCCGGTGATTGGCCGGCTTGCCGGCTGCCGCACATACGAAGCAGTGCGGCGCGGCGGTGCACGAGCGGCCTTGTGACCGGGCTGACCGCAGCGGAAGCAGTCGCCGCTGCGGTCTACCTCCGAGGTGCAACGGACACCGACATGGTGTCCCACCTGGCACCTGAAACACCTCAGAGGCCTGGGCTCCAGCAGCTTGACCTGCGCCGAGGTCAGTCTCCGACCAGTATTCGGTTGCCTTTTCCCGCAATCGCCTTTGCCGCCGGTACGGGGCTACTCACGATGACGCTCCCAGCCGGAGCGGTCAAAGCGGATGGCGCCCACCCGCACATCGCTAGCGGGACAGCCCCCCACTTTGGCGACGGCGGCCACCAGTTCCTCCTCTGTGACGGAGTCGTCCAGGCCGGTGACGCGCATGTCAATGCGCATGGTGGGCCTGGACACTCGTACCTCTTCCGCCTGGAGGGACTCCCGCAGCCTTTCGGCCAGGCATCGGCGACGGGGGGCCGCTGGTCGCCCCCGGGACCTCCAGCATGCGGGCTCCGGTCGCCGTGACTCGGAGCCGCAGACCTTCGGTCACGCCGACCTCAGCGAGGTTGACCGCTGCCTTAGCCTTCGAGAGGACTGCCGCGTATGTGACGCCCTTTTTTCTCCGCGTCCGGCTGCAGGGTTAATACCACCGCTGCAGACTTAGGGGCGCGGAGCTGGCCGCGAGGCTCTTGGCCTTGCGGCGCTCTTGCCGCCGCTGCGCTGTTTGGCGGCCCTGGCCACCTTAGCCGCCTTTTTCCCCTCCCGGCGACTTGCCAACCGGGCTCAGCCGGAGCTTCGGCAATCGGGGGGGGAGGAGGAGGCGACGTGGGACACTGTGCAGCCGCACTCGCTGCGGGTGCCCCCACCACTTTGGGCTTTGCCGCCTTGCCCTTTTTGGTTGGCGTTGGCGTGGCCTTCTCCTTCGCCGGCTCCGGCGCAGCGGCACGCTTTGTCGTCCCGCCACTGGAGCCGCGGCCCACCTCGGCAAAGGTTGCCGTTGGCCCTGCCGCCGGCGCCCGCGGGGCCGCTCGACTAGCCGCGAGCGGGGGCCGGAGGGCAATGCCTTCCAGCACACGAAGAACCGGCGCTGGAGATCCGCCAAGGCTTGGAGCACGTCCTTGAGCTCCGTCTCCTTGGGCTCAGCCGAGAGGACGCGCGTCGCCCTGGAGCTTGGCCAGGTCCGCGCGCAACTGAACATTCTCCTCTCGGAGCGCCTTCATGTCCGCCCGCATTGCGGCCAGCTCCCGTGCGACCGGTGGGGGCTCCTGGGGACTGTCGGCCTCCGCCCGCATTGCGGCCAGCTCCCTTTTGCCCTGTGTGGGCTCCTGGGGCCTGCTGGCCTCCTTCGCCGCTGCCATGATCACATCGTAGGCCTCGGCCATGGCCTTGTCTTTGGAGCTTTTGCTCTTCTTCAAGGCCACCGTCGTCAGTGCCTCGCCCCACCAACTTCGCAGGTCGACCGCTTTGCTCCCCCCTCGAGCTCCTTGCGGCGGCTGCTCATCCCGCGGAGCTGGCGCAGAAGCCGCTCCGGGGTGACGCCCCTCCAGGGCGAGCCTTTCGGCTCGTGCGCAGCCTCCTGCGCGGGGAGCTTACGCCCCCCTCCTCCATCCGGCCCGCACCCGCCTGCTGGTGGGGATTTTGGGAGCCGGAGCCATCACCTCACTGTCGGAGGACGACGACGGCCCTCCGACATTGTCCGTTCTACTGCGGTCTCTCGCCCACGCCTCGGGCTCTCTGAGCTCGAGCTTTCTGAGCTCGGGCACAGCTTCGCCGACCGCACTACCGTCTTCCGCTCCTTCCTCTCTGTGTTATTTTTCTTCTTGTCAGGGTCCATACTTGATCCCTCGAGTCTGGGGGATTTAAAATGTACCCAGGGCAACCCCCTGTCCCTGGGCAAGTGTACATTTATACCCAACCAGAGGGTCCACCGGTTCCCTGGCTGGGGGTGCGCTAAAGACTGATGCGCCATCATAATAGATGACACTACTCCTCAGCCATTCGTACCTTCGCCACGCACCAGAACTTGGTATTAGAGGTAATTTTTTATAGAGGTTGTCTTCCTCGCGGCCCGGGCGGTTAAGCCAAGGCCCTCGACCCCCGTCGAAAGTCAGAGACATGACCGTAACAGACTACGGGGCTACGAGATCAACGGGGGCAGCTAGGGATGACGACCCCCAGCTGCCTGCTCTGCGGCAGGGTGAGTGCACGCAGAGCCCGTTTCCCGACTCCAACACACACTGCCCTCTGCTACTCAGAGGGACAGGTGGTGGAGTCCTCCGCGACAGAATATTGGCAAGTGGGCAACGAGACCCCACAGGCACAGCGTACCCAATGACGAGTCGTTGCCCACCTCCCAGGGTGCACCGTCCCTCGGACTGGTCTTCGCCCCGGAAGAATCCATAAGCGAACTCCAGCCCTCGGGCACACGAGGAGGTTTTCTGTCCAAGCACCCCGTCCACAACAAACATTAGAAAAATATTCTCTATATTGTATAACCTGAGGTCTGCATTTATTTAAATAGGTCTGTGGCGACATTTCCGAGGTCCTGCGAGCCAAATATTTACCGTCACGTTCCAATGAATGATTTATTCGGGTATAAGGGTCCTCTCGCTAAACAAAAATACCTCTATTACCTTCGTCGTGGTTTCGGTTAAATGCTATCGAATTAATCGTTCAATCGGGAGGTATTTTTATTTTAGTCTATTTTTAGAAAGATGAAATTGTAATGTATTGAAAGCAGCAAATCAAATCATATCAAGCATTTATTTCACTTAAACCATTTACAGGTACTTATGATATGTCAGTCGGTCTGTCAGAAAAAAATAAAGCTAGTTGCTTGTTCCAATATGTTGGTTGGTTTATATGGAGAAGAATAATCAAGAAACTCTATGGATACACTTTTTAAATTATAAAGTATTACAAAATCTTCATTAGATTATTTTGTGTTGCTTCTTTATGTGAAAACAATGAAGCTAAAGATCAAAGTAAAATTATTCCTATAAATAAAGAATCAAGCTATGTCAGTTAAGAGATGACCAGCAGTGCTTACTATCCCACTGCATTGCAAAAGTCTTTTATATTATTCTATATGCTTATTCGAGGCAGGTTGGTATATATTATACTAGCTTTTGCCCGCGACTTCGTCCGCGTGGATTAATAGCTCCCGTTTTCGGGGGATTTCCGGGATGAAAACTATCCTATGTCCTTTCTCGGGTCCCAAACTATATCTGTACTAAATTTCATTCAAATCGGGTCAGTGGTTTAGGCGTGAAGAAGATACAGACAGACAGAGTTACTTTCGCATTTATAATATTATAGTACGAATACGGATTTTGAAATTGTGTTTACTATGAGTCCAGGTTTCCTCACTATGTTTTCAACCTCTTACAAAAGAAAAGGTTGCCCTTATTCTATTTGCGTGCCTATCTATAGTTTCTTGACAAGCTAGGTACATCTTATTCTTAATACAAAGCCAACTCAATTGTGAAAATACCACGAAACATCTCATCTCTTTATAGATAATATCTTGTAAATTTTCTTACGTATAACGTATATTATACAACATACATGTTGGTACATGTTCGGAGAATTTAATATCATGGAAATCTCTTAAAGGCGATAAGAACAAATTAATTTTCCTGTAGTTATACCAGACATGTGATGTTTGGCCTAGTACGGAATTACGACTTGACAACAAGCTAAAATCTACAGATATGCTAATATTTTATAAAAGTGCATCTCAATTGGCGACTAAATAAAGATAAAGATGTTTCTTTTTACGTAATAAAGAAATATCTTTAGAAAACTCACACACGGCCATCTAATCCCAAACTAGACAGAGCCCGCACTTTGGTAATCAAACAATTGGTAGACATAAGTACGTATATCATGACATAAATAAATTCCACTGAGACAAAACAAACAATCATACATATATCCCACAAAATTTTGTCCTAAGTAGAAAATGTACCAAGAACGGGGCTTAGCAGTCAGGGTCACTAACCTCTAGACGAACAGGTTAGCCAATCACCGGACATGGTCAGTTCGGGAGGTTCCTGTGTCGGATTCGGGCGGAAGCGACGCCTGGGTGTCACCACTGCAGCAACGGTCGGCTGGAGGACACGGTCGAGCACACGGTGAGGTGTGCCGCGCATGGGCGGACCATCGACGTGTCCTCGTAGAGGCGATCGGCGGCGGTGACCTCCCGCGCCCAGCGCTGGTTCAGGCCATGCTGCGGGTCAGTAAAAGTCTGACACGCCCTCACGCCGCACCCGGGACGGGATCAGTCATTTAATGATTTCCCACTCACCAAAAAAAAAATATAAAATATATTTAAATATTTGAACACAATTTTAAACTCTAGTGACGTACTTTGAAACTTCACTGCGTCCTACTAGACTCTCAAACTAAACCAAATTTTATTTTCGCATCACGTCCCCTACTAATTCGATAAACGTCTTGACATGACAGAGACAAGGGCCATCAATAAACACAGGAAATCCGTCATACTCCACAAAGTTATTTATAAGTGCATCAGTAAACAGCTAGGGGATGATTTGGTCAACAACTTCCATGTTAGGGTGACTTGATACGGAGTAGCAAATTAAAATCTCCTAACTTGGAAGGAAGGAATCAAGTTTAAGTGTGAAGGAGTACACCTAAGCGATACTTCTGTCGTCCATAATGTTTTTCATGATAAATGTACATCCTTTGTTTGGGATTCTAAATAAATTAATAAGTAAAGTTGAATCTATATAAAACTAAATAGTTTTATTTATATCTTGTATATAACTTTGTTTGTTTACCACAGAATACCTGTCTTTTAAACCGTGACGGGTATACATTTGTAATTTAATTTTCATAAAAGGGCAAATCTACTTGATAACATAAAAAATACTGGACCGAATAGAACTGCTAGAAAGACCTCTTTAACAATATCAGCAATTCTTATCTAAAATAATTTGGTGAACAATAATTAGGAAACAAAAAAATATGAGTATGACATTAGACGTGCTCCTATGTACCTCATCATCTCCCTAGCCTTTTCCCAACCGTGTTGGGGTCGGCTGCCAGCCTCACCGGATTCAGCTGGATACCGGTGTTTTTCGTGGAGTGACTGCCTATCTGACCTCCACAACCCAGTAACTGGGCGACACGATTCCTCTTGATTCGACTGGTCAGAGTTTCTGGCTAACCAGTAACGACTGTCAAAGTTCTACGAATGACAACCGGGACCAACGGCTTTACGTGCTTTCCGAGGCACGGCTGTCAGTTATGCCTAAGATAAACTTTAGAAAGTACATATGAATTGAAAAAGTCACATTGGTACTTGCCCGGATTCGAACCCTCTTACACGAGAGGCGGGCGCCATATCCACTGGGCCATCACGACACTTACTCTCACATCACGTGCTCCTATGTTCCTATCCGCACAATATTCCCAAGTCGGGATTAGGTACTCTAATAAGTTGTTAATTTATTTTTATTATTTCTTCACAGCTTGTTACGCTCAGTAATTAATTTTCTTTGTACTTAATTTATTACGAAATTGTCACGTATTTTATTTTGTTCTTTAATTTGGATGAGTAACTGACCCTCAAAAGCGATTACGAACCTTTGTTTTTCAATTCAATTAGTAGAAATATTAAGAAAGCAAATATTTAATAAAAGAAATCGATTAAACTTCAAACACAGCTCGCCTATTTCGTAAATACTTATGTACGGTCAGCAAAGTAGATAGGTATGCAGAGCCGTCATCTACAATTTAGGTTTTCTTGAATACCAATGTATGTATTCAAATGAAATTTAACCTAATTGAAGAACTAGTTATTTTCTACTATAGTTTAATTTTTTATTAGAAAATATCCGTAGGTTATTGAGAAAACTTAAACTGTATCTGACGGCCCTGCATACTTATCTGTTTTGTACTTGCACTAAACAGCTGAAAAAAATAATTGAAAAATTAAATTATGATTCCTTTTTAGGCAAAAATCTTGTGAATAGTCGGTATTTTGTGCAAAAATTAACACCTTTCTAAACACTTTAAATAAGGTAAATAACGTAAGAAATTACTTTTGAGTGACTCGTATTTCTGGCAACATTCATAGGTTGGAACATAATAATTATCAAACTACGAATTGAATTAGAAGATACAAGAAATTTGTTATACGGCTAACAAAAGAGAAAATATTATATGCATATGTAAAGTATTTTTAGAAAAACCCTGAACGTATATTTGCATTAATTTAACAATAGAACTTTAGAAATTAGAATTTTCCAAGAAAACATCAATTTTAAATGTCGACTTTAGTTTCGCAGTATATATTTTTCAAAGCCTTCAAATATGGACTCGCCATACAGTGGCGTTAAAGCAGCGTATTGTAAACAAAGAAAACTTTGATAATTGGGTTAATGAATTTTTTCAATATGATTATTTTTCCCCTAAATAACTCGCCTAGCGCGAGTTGGATTCACGCACCGAGAATTACATATTTGTAGGTATAGGATACTTAAAAAACAAATTTTAATTCTGTTCTTTCTGAATGTCAAAATATACGTTTTTAGCGACATAATCGGCCGCACCTTTTTAGGGTTGATTAAATAGTTACATTTTTTCTTTGCTTAAAGGGACTGCAAAACTGAGTGCATAGTTTTAATTTCATCTCGATACTTTCAGGCATTTCGGAGATAAAGGATTTTGACGGAAAACAAAATTGTCCTATAAGGGTTCCAATTTATCCATTTGAGGCATAGAACCCTA